>JAACJT020000032.1:6705188-6733915 GCA_009936485.2 Gymnarchus niloticus | reverse complement strand
TTGGGCTTTTAATGATTTCTTTGAACTGTTCTTTTTCCAGGGTGGAATGATTGTACAGCATACATCTTTAATGACTTAAAAAAAAAGAAATAATTTGGTGCACAAGTGTGAATTTATTTTGGATTGTCTCTAATCCACACAGGGTCAAAATGATACATCCAGGCTCAAATATTTGCATACACCCCCACTAATATTTGGTTAAATGTCTCTTAGCAAGTTGCACCTCAACCAGACGCTTGTGGTAGCCATCAACAAGCTTCCAGCATAATTCTGGCTGGATATTTGACCACTCTTCTTGGCAGAATTGGTAGCGTTCATTTAAATTGGTTGGTTGGTTTCCTGGCACGGACCCGGCTTTTAAGCATAGTCCACAAATTTTCAATAGGGTTGAGGTTAGGGTTTTGGGAAGGCTATTCCAGAAACTTAATGTCAACCTGCTTTATCCATTCCAAAACCAGTTTTGATGTGTTTGAGATCATTGGCCTGTTGGAGCACCCCATTGTGTCCAAGTTTCAACCGTCTAGCTATTGATTTGAGGTGAAGTCGAAGAAATTGGAGGTAGTCCTCCATTATTCCATCCAGTTTGTGCAATGCACCAGTACCACTGGCAGCAAAATAGCCCCAGAGCATGATGCTACCACCACCATGCTTGACAGTTGGTACAGTGTTCTTAGGTTTGAAAGCCTCACCTTCACTCCTCCAAACATACTTCTTGTCATTGTGGCCAAATAGCTCAAACTTTGTCTCATCTGACCATAAATCTTTTCTCCAGAAGGCATTTAGCTTGTCCATGTGGGCAGCTGCAAATTTCAGTCAAGCTTCAAGGTGTCGATTTTGGAGCAGGGGTTATTTCTTGGTCGGCACCCTCTCAGTCCATGGCAATGTAAAACTCACTTCACTGTGGACAGTGACACCAGTGTTCCAGCAGTTTCCAGTTCATGGCAGGCTTGAGCCTTGGTGGTTCCTGGGTTGTTCCTTGGACTTTCCCATTATTCTGAGTATTGGTCAATCCAATGAGTGCTGTCAAACAAATCCTTTTTATGCTGGCAAAGAGAAACTACCAGTTGTAGTCTATTGTGATCACTAACGAGAAGTTAATAGGCCTTGTCAAGTTAAAAGACATTGTAGAACCTTCAGCACCACTTATTAAAAGATTTAAGTGAATGCATGTCAATATTTGAGCCTGTATGTATGATTTTGACCCTGTGTGGATTAGAGAAAATCCAAAATAGATTCAAACTTGTGCACCAAATTCTTGTTTTTTAAAGTCATTAAAGACGTATGCTGTACAATCATTCCACCCTGGAAAAAGAACAGTTCAAAGAAATCATTAAAAGTCCAAAATTTCCATGCCATTCATGCAAGTGTATGTAAACTTCTGACCACAACTGTACATGCATTTTACATCACCAGCTGAATTATTACCAGCCTCAGCTGAAATGAATTTAGGATATACCTTCACGGTTTAACATTGTAATGTGCTGAGTGAGACAGAACAAGAGTTCTGATGGAGCAGACCCTCATGATCTGTTGAAGGACCCTGCCAAAGCATCTCTGTTGTCAATTGAGGACAATTAGTCTCACTTGTAAGGTAAACACAACAGCCCATTGATTTTGTTGATTTAGATCCACATGGGTCTTACACCAAGGGCCTCAGATTTAACTTTTTCAAAACACAAGTGCTTCAACCCACAAGGGGCAGTATATACGTTGGAGTAATTCAGGTATATACTTGTTTTTCAAGGGGACAGCAAAAATTACAATTAGAATCTTTATTGCCACAGACCAGATCCAGTGGAAATTTCTGTTGGTATAGCATACAACATTAAGTAACAATGTAATACTCTTTGCCTTTTAATTTCAAACAGATTTAGTGCAAATTAAACAGGAAAAAATCCCAGATTAATTTTTTATCATGAATAGAATGAAATAAACCCCTAATTTTAGCTGGGTGGTTAACCTACACTGTGAATCTGGAAGTGAGATGCAACCCTTGAAAGTGTATGGCATATTAAGTATATGAACGGAGGTAGCGAGCACATCCTGGTGAAATGCAGGGAAAAACGTTTTGAGCTGGCTTGTTTTGTGGGATGTGAGTCTGTAGTTTGTCCAGGTGAAGCTCATATAGACAACACATTGGAAACCATTATATTTAACTATTTTCATCACTTAGATACTTAGGCTGTATGCAGAATTACTCCCTGCTCCCTAACTAGTGCATCATATGGTGTGTCATTCATTCTGTAGTGCTGTCAAAATTCTCATCTGAAAATCTGTCTCACTATATAGCGCACTTTAAAACATTGCAAATTGTTGTGTACAGGTGATATACACCAACCCACTCCCTAAACACCATAACGCAAATCAAAGCTGACAATTGTTGGCAGCTGATTGCTTGTAATACAAAGATGAAGGCTGGGTAGAGGAACTTTATATTGTAAATGTGTTATTGTGCAAGTAACTTATCATTAATAATTTTAATAGTAATATCAATTATAAGGTAACACAATCATATACACTTTATCTTTGTGATATGGTTTCTGTTGCTAGGATAGCATCACAGAGCATCTTGGAATGTAGTGTACAAAAATGTTATCTTATTTAACTGATTCATTCCCTATATAGGGGATAGTGAGGGAGTGAATGAGTTTCGTTTTGAGTTTTGAATACATCATTAATAAAACTTGAGCTTAGCTGTCCACTTGAAAAATAACCATATTCCTAAATTACTCCCAACATATACTCCCTCCTGTCACCAGGGACACTTCTGTTTTAAAGAAACAGTGAAGCAGAAAATGGGAAGGCATGTTTAATGTTTGGCCCATGGGCCAAATGCGTGGCATCTGGTAAAAAGCATTGGAAGTGGCTTGCAATAAATTCCAATTTTCTTTTCATCTAATGATGGTGGCACTCTCAAAATAGGCTATTATTTTGTGGTACCACACTCTTGTGTACGGTGGGCAATGAGTGCCCACCACGAAAAAAAGTCCTACAACACAAATTAGCCCACAAAAGTAATGCTCCTGGCTACATCTGGAGTAATTTTGGGATCTGTTTTGTAAAAAAATGTTATGATTATTTTGTTTATCGTGATGATGTGTTTTAGAGCAACCCACTGTGTTTTGATGTAAGTTAATCTGGACACCCCTGCATTAACGAAACACAAAAAAGAAAAGCAAAACAAAAATCAAATGCAAAAAAATGTAGAAAACACAAGGGTAAACTGTAGATGTCAACTTGCAAATTGATAGTAAAGCCTTTTTAGCCAGATTTGATTTATCAGTCTGTGGGTCGTATGTTTTACATCCCTGGTTTACTATATAATTCTCCTTGTGAAAGCTGTAGAAGGCCTTTGACAGTGAACTAAGACTTCAGATTCACTTTGAAAAATATCTCACAAACTTAATGGTTAATAATTATCTGGCTACAGTAGAGCAACCAGCCTAGCCAATAAATACAAATCCCAGAAGAACCTTGAGACTGTACTCTTGAGAAGGTACACAAAACAAAAATCATCAGCGGTAAATGGTACCAAAGTGTCAGTAAGAGAATTGTTACCTCAAACTTGATGGAGCCATTGTGTGCCGAATCAAAGGCATTGAAGAGATAGTGGGCGTATGTACTGGCATCTGCATCGAGAAAGCTGTTATGTAATAGATTATACTGCATCATCTTTCATATTTAACATTATAAAGACCAGACTGTGATTGACATACCAAGGGGTTGCTGAGCGTTAGTGTCCAAATTAACAGTAGGAACTTATCATTTAGCTGAAAAGATATCAGCTCCAAACTTTAAAAAACTGGACTATTTTAATCTTTAAACAAAAGTAACTGTGTTTGAATATTCTACTGTACCCAATATACACTCTTCAATATGAGACAATGAGCCTGTTTTTGTTTGTTTTCTGAATCTTGGATTTGTTTACATTTTAACCCATGAAACAGAGGTTTTAGGGTAATATTAATATAATTATTAACAGTTCACTATAAGAAATTGGTGTAAGAACCATTTTTTTCATGCTAGGGAAAACAGAGCAGACTACATAAAAATACATGTCAAAATAATGAAAGGTTTATAAAGAGTCAAGAGAGAATTGTGATATTCATGGTTTTAGGTTGCATTATCATATGCTCAACTAGGTAAGAAGGTGTCAAATAATGACTGTCAGATTATTTATACTGTCCATTTTACAACTTGTGTTATTTATCAGTGTTATAATTATTTAATGGGCAGTAAATAGAATTATGTCAGCACTGGTATCTATAATAGGCTTTACCTCAGTCACAGAGTGTTTTTAGATAGAGGTCATATATTGCCTCGAGCTTTGCTTATCTTTGTGGTTTCATGTGTGCAGCACATATTGTTAGGTAAGTATGAAAATGTGACTGTTATTCAGTTATTTTATAACAATATTAATAACATTGCTCCGCCCGACAAAAGAGAAGTTTGTTGAATTATGATAACGTGGCCAATCATTTTGTGTCAGTTAGACATGAGTTTGCTTAAATATTTTTAGTAGAGCAACAATAAGCCCATTATTTTGTGTCTGTTAGACATGAGCTTTGTTTAAATATATTTAGAAGAGCAGCAATAATCTTGCATGTGCACCTTCTGTGATGAAGTTATCCCGTTGTGCTAGCTGCTTATTTATGCCTTAGGTGTAATGCTTTATGCTTGTTTTCTGTCATTTTGAGTAAATCTGACTGAAGAAAGAATCTGACCTAGTGAAATGCTGACATCTCTCTCTTAAAGGAACCATTTGGCTCTCAGCTGAATATCTTTTAGGCTGTTGTAAAATTAAATTTTTAAAAAATTAAATGAATTATATTTTTAAATAATTAAATAACAATATACATTAAACATCTGTGGTCCTCAGTCACACAGATCTCTCCAATATTTCACACCACAGATTTAGCCCAAATTTTAAACTCTGGTTATAGGAATCTTCTAACCTTCCGACTGACATCTTGACCTGATATATTTTTTTTTTTCCACAGTTCAAGAGTCTTCCTTTACTGGGTTAGATTCATTATAGCTTTGAAGTACATTTGAATATAGTGGTCATTTTGAATACAGTTTTTGAATAGTGTGTATTGGGTAAAAATGTGGATGGTTTCAATTTATATTAGTTCTGTTCACTGGAAAGTGAGTTTGATAGTCTTAAATTGAGCAATGGCTTTTACTGCTGTCACACATTAAAATTGCATTCATAATGAATGTAAGTCATTTCACTTATGAATTCTAAATTCTCTCTTTCTTACCTCCATGGGGAAAGAACTGGGCATATATATGTTTAAAAGTCTCTTCATTTACAACCCCACTTGGGCATTCCTGGAAAAAGGGATCAACAGACAGATGGATAACTCGCCAACGGCACGGTGCATGAACTAGCTAGTAAATGCGAGTTGTAACTGTTAGCAGGTGATGCTTCAGCTTGAGAGGGGTGTGTATGCGGGGGTTTGGTGGTGGTGGAGTGATATCAAAAATATTTCTACCGTTATACAGTGAATGACTGGTCGGCGGATTTGTAACAAAAACATTTGTCAGAATGAAGAACGTGTTTTTTCCCTTTAATATATGTGCAGTTGGTTCTCTAAGTTTGAATTAAATCGAATGGGACCGAAAGAAAAAAGAAGTCACCAAGCAAAGGAGAAGAAGAAAACCTAGAAGATGTTTAAGAAGCAAGCGCGTGGCTTACGGTCTTGAAGCCCCGGTAGAGCACTTGTAGTTCCCTCTTGGTAAAGTTGGTCTGTGCCTCGAGCTGCTCAAGACCCTCGGGCCGATGGCACACCATGGTCATCTCTAGCTCGTCATCCACTTTGTCTGTGTTGGGGGGGACACGCACAAAAAATGACAGCAAGCCCTTTGCTTACAGCATCCCCCGCATCTCTGCTATGTGAATAATCATTAGGCAGGTGCGGGGTCGGCGTCTTGACAATGGGACACTGGTGCATAAGTTGGCATTACACCTGAGGTACAAACAGACTGTAGGATGTAGACTCCAGTTTAGTGCAAAAATTAACCACCGAACATTTTCTCCGACAGTCACATTTTGGATGGCAGGTCAGCAGGGTTTCATAACTTTCGTGCTGTGTTGATAGGAAAAGAACAGTCATTGTCACACATTTAGGGTTAATAACAGACTATGTTATGTTATGTTTGAGATGAGTTAAGAAGCAAGCTGACAGCATTGTGTACCTGATCCTCACGAAAGAGTAGACTGTGCTGAATTAAACCCGTTCTCACACTTTTTTTGCCTTTGGCATGACACACAGCCGACATACCAGGCACACAGTAACACACGGATGCATAGATTCTCAGGTACAAGAAACTGGAGAAGGGATAAATGAAAGTAAAGGGAACTGAAAGGCCAAAATCAGCTTTCATCTCCAGAGTCTAATCATGGCTTTCCATCAGTCACAGTGGGGGAAAGGGGGTCCCCTCAGAGATTTAAGCCAACAGCACTACTGGAAGAGTAGAAGGTGACAACATTCTGCACTTGTGTTGGTGATTTCTATGCCAGTAAAAAGAGTGTGTCTTGTTTGTCACCGTCCAGCATTGCTGTGCTCATTGTGTTTCTCAGTGCATAAGCAGCTTAGTGATTCAACAGGTCATTATATCAGAAGTTTGTAGTTAGAGTACCTCATTGTGTCAATGTTTAGGTTCATTGATAGCTCTGCCTCATTAGTTTACAGTATTAGCTGATTAGCCAGCCCATTAGCATGCTGTTTCTGTAGCTCAGTACAATATGGTTTTACAGTATACGATTACATTGGGGTATGCTGTCAGAGTAAGTAGCATTTTTGGTTCAGAAGATGGTTCATTCAGATGTTAGTATCATTTCTGAAAAAAGTCAAATAAACTCTGATTATTCTCATGATGATTATGCTAATGAACAGTAAAAAATCCCAAGATTATGTAGATGAGGATTATAGGGATTTAGTTAAAGTATGTAATGGGATTTAACGGTAAAATTCAAAGTACACTATGGAACACTTTTTGTGACGTGGCATTGTGTGTGAGAGCAATTCAGATGCTGTCCAGTGGGTTGTGGGTTTGATACCCTCCTTGGTTCTGTGTGAACGCAAAGTTCATTTGCTCCTTCTGTGTTTGCAAGGTTTTCCTCTCATGGTTGAACAATATAAAACATGCGTGAAGTGGTATTTCGCGTTGGCTTTTGGTGTGTCTTCTGTGATGGACTGGTATCCCATCCAGGGTGAATTGCTTTATTGGGTAGGCTACAGGAGCGCTGTAACCCTCCATTTTAAAAATGTGAAAACGGATAGAAGGGCAAAATGATTTGGCACATATCTAAATAACATAAAGCTGGTGAGTCCAGTCGAAGTCCTCCACGGGTTGTAGAGTCTCAGTTTTCCATCTACCAAAGTTCTTAATTGCTTTTTTGAAGGTGATTAATCGCATAGTAAGTATCCTCAAAATGTTTTAGATGTCTGTCAGGCACTGATTAAAATGTTTTTTAAAACATTCAGGGCTTAAGGAAAAAATTTTACTAAATTATCCTGATAGCTCTATCCTTGCCCAAGATAAGCAGTTGGAAGATAAATGTTTTGAGGTCAGAGGAGATAATGAGTACTGTACAGAAAGCACAGGATAAATGTGTTTGAATTGAAATATGGTGCTTTGGTGGCACAAAGTATGCCTATCCTGTTTTCTTCTGTAGTGTTTTTCACCTATTTTTCCCTCACTTGGTTCCATTGATGAGCACTCTGGGAAGATCATCTCCCATCTCTCCTGCATTTGACCCCCCACTTTCACCCCTTTTACAAACAGCATGATGTCTCGACATTTTGAGCAACTTTCTGTTGCCATGGAGACATCAAGATAAGATATGGTTTATGTTTGAGATAAACAATTGCAAAACAGAGGAATATATGATTATATCTTAAGTCACTAGTATAGTAAGAAGCCGTTGGGCCAAAGTCTGTTGTGGGTTATGGGTTGTATTTATTTCTTCTTATTATTATTATGTAATACCCAAATAAATCAGTAGTTGGGCCACACCATCGTCCTGGAAAAAAAGACCTGAATGCTGCCATGGTAACAGACAAAATGATGAGGGAGATGGATGCTGTCATAGTAACAGATGAGTAGGCATAGAAGATGCTATGACTGTAAGCAAGGGGAGGTGGGCAAGATGGACGTTGTCATGGCAACATGCTGGTAGGTGCTGTATGCTGTGCAGAGAGGGCGATTGCTGTTTTGACAATGAGGCTATTTAAATGGAACAGCTTTGTCAGCCCAAACGGGAGGCCGAGGGATGTCTGTGAAAACACAGACGTGGGGTCCAATGCCAAAGAAAGCAGCAGTGCCAAAGTTATTCTGAACACCCCTTCCCTCTATGGATTTCACAGAGACACTGCCTCTCTGCTCTCTGCCCCATTCTGCCAGACAGTCCAGGACCATAAAGATGAACGGATACAGAGAGAGTTTTTACCTGCATGCAAATCAGGATCCTCAGAAATGTTAATCGCACACCAAATGTTCTGTCATTTTATTCCCCAAGGTCTACCTCCAGTTCATCTCTTCTACACGGATATGCTTTCTGTCTGTGGTGTTATTTGATTAATTATTTAATAGTGTTATTTGTGGCTTGATGTGTTCAGTGCTCAGGATTGTTTGGTCTGTTTTTTATTTTACCTTGCTTTAATCTGTGACTATGATTTACTGGAAGCCCATAAAAATCAAAGTCATGCATACACATGACAGTCAAATAACTTGAAGCTTTAACACAGTGATGCTTATTGATCTTAATTCATGTGTCACATAATTCTGAATTTCCTCAAAACTGGTGATAACATCAAGTAAATGGCCAAAAACATCTTGTTAACGGGAGAAGTCAGACAAGAAGGCCAGGATTGTTAAAGCAAGTTTAACTTGTTTATCACTATGTAATTCTAGAGACGTTAAAGTGGATGCTACCCTTTGCTAGTTAGGTGTACCTAATAAAGTGGCCACTGAATATAGCACGTCACAGCTGAGGTAACTTTTTTGGTACGTTCTGACTTTAAATTAGAAGGGGAGAGAGAGTCTGAAAACAATGGTGGCAAAAGTAACGGAGAAAGCAGAGGAGTAGATGGAGATTTTAGTCAAAGGGAATCTGGAAATGAGAGAATGAAGTAGGAAGATTTGAAGATAAAAAGAAGAAAAAATTAAAACCACTGGAAAAGACCTGTGGGTTCATCAGAAAGCAAACTTCTGGCTTTAGGACTTTCTCCGTGCATCACTGCTTATCCTGGACAGGCTCATAGTGAACTTGGAGCTTATGCCATGAGTCACAGGGCGGTCGGGGCACTGGATGTAATGCCAGTTCCTCACATGGCACCCACCTATTGGCCACTTAGAAACACTAATTCACTTAGATTGCATGGACTGAAGGAGATGATTCACATGACCAAGAGAGAGCATGCAAACTACATACACACAATTCAGTTGTATTTATATAGCACTTTAAACCAAGAGCTTTCCATGTTTACTAACAATCTGTACTTTGTTAATCCCCATAGGGAATTTCTTTTCATGCTTTCCCATCTTGCTCTCCAAGTTGAGAGCAAGGGTCAGTACACAGGTAGCCAGTGTCCAGCACCTTTGGAGTAATTTAGATTCAGGCTTGTTCAAGAGCCCAATGGTGATATCAATTCTTGCTAGCTATAGGACTTGAACCTGGGCCCTTTTGATCACAGGCGCAGACAGCTAACCTAAAGAGCTACACCACCACCCATTTTCAGACCCAAGGTCCCCAGAAAGCCAAAGGTGACAATGGCAAGGAAAAACTCCCTCGGGAGGAAGAAGCCTTGGGATGAACCAGACTTAAGGGGGGAAGCCGGGTTTATAGAATCAAACTCAGAACTCTGTGGAGCCAGCAGACCACATGATTTTGAGTGATTCTGTGCATGTTGGTTATGATTGGGACCGTGGGAGATTTAATGGGATATAAGGATTGTGTTCCTGTTGGTTACTCATAGAGTGGGAGTTATTGGAATTTGGAGGATGGGATTAGAAGGCTGATGGTTCCTGAGAACAGGAGAGTATGAGTTATTGGGGTGAGGGGAATGGGAATAGATGACTGACAATTCCTGAGAAAAGGTGAGTGTGAGCTATTGGGGTGAGGGGAATGAGGGTGACTTAGCTTAGGGGAATGTATTGAGGGAGACATGCAGGGAAGCCCTGCAGCTTCATCATAAAACATATCAACTTGACATCCAATGGTATAAACTGTTGTGCATGTTATATATGATTTTGATGATTTTGTGATTTTGGTCTAGTGAATGAAGGATCCATGTTTTGGTTGGTCTAGACCAGTGGTATCCAAACTCTTTGCAAAGAGGGCCAGATTGACTTACATCAAAGTCCAGAGGGTCAGTTGTTCTAAAAACACAAAATAAATCATGATAAACAAAATAATTAGGCCTAGAACATTTTATTACAGAACAAATCCCTAAATTACTCCGAATGTATACTGCCCCCTGTGGCTTGGAGCAAAGGTTTTGGTGTTAAGATTTTTTCATGTTGGGCACTTGTTGACCATTCTAAGTAAAAGGATGGTGCCACATATTAATAGCCCATTTTGAGAGTGTTGTTACCATGAGGTGAAAGAAAACTTGCAATGGATTGCGGGCCACTTCTAATGCATTTCATTAGAGAGGCTGCAGACTCCTTAAAATCTGTCTGTGGGCCACCACTGGCCCATGAGCCAGATTTTGGACATGTCTGGCCTAGACATTGTAATTGGTTTGTGTTGCCATTGTTGCCTGGTTAGTGGATGTGGTTTTGTATGTGGATGGGACCTGGATGGTTAGTTTTGGTTAGGCTGGGACTCCTATGGTTCAGCTGCATACCTCATGTTTATCACCACTGAGCAATTAAACCGAGTTCTGTACCTTCACGAGTGTAACTATTGTTTTTGAAACTTCAGTGCTCTATTCTGACGTCTGCATTTTGTTGTACCAAGAACGGATTTTGGCCCAGGAAGGAGGAGCTGAGTGAGAGACATTTTTGCTTCAACTCCCAGTTTGGTAGAGCAATTGCTGTACCAGTCCCTTATCATCAGTGGCCGAATCCTCCCCACTCAACCCCTCAATTTTACATCACCATGACAACAGTACTCCTGAGCCACTGAGTAGGCAGGGAAGTGGTTTGTGAGCAGTGTAATAATGTATCCTACCTCCCGTTCCCCATAGATGGGCACACATACTTAATTGGTCATTAATATAACACACGCACACACAAAACTGGTAATTCATGCAACACACACACACACCCACACAGTTAAACATATGTCATGCACACACATTCAATCAGTCTTTCAACTGCACACACACTTGCTCAGTCATTTAAACAAAACTCAGACCGATCACACAGATAGCCACGCAACACAGACACATGATACACACAAATACTCACTGATCATTTACAGAAAAACACACACTCAGGTTATCACACAACATGCTCACATGCTTAGTAATTATGACACTGTGCACAGTAACTCACTTAACCATTCGTATCATGCATACTCACACTTCATTGGCAGAGCACACACACAGTAAAATATGTGCATATTCATAGACTTGCAGATGCAGATATCAAGAGCCTGCATGAAACTGCAAACATTCACAGGACAGAAGCTGACTCCATAAACAAATCAAGAGTAAATCTCTGAATGTGATCACGACATGACCACAATACACAAACACTGAGCATTCCATCTCTAAGCAGAGAGCCCTAAACTAAGTGTTTTCTAATTTTCCCAGTCATGTCAAGCTGCTCCAGCCTCTGTTGGTCATTCCACCTGTGTCTCTTCTTCCTGACTAACACCTGTGACTCTGCCTCAAGTCTGAGAGCACAGAGCCATGTTCACGGTTAGTGTTTGTGCTGTTGTGTCACCGCCAAGCACATTGCCACTCTCTGTTTGTTGGCATGCGAGTGTGTGCCTGCTGCTTCCTCACTGTTTTCGTACACAGTCAGTCTTCCAGTCTCGAGGTTTCGCTCTCATTTGAGGAACCGAATGCCTGTTTTGTTCGTGGTGACATACCTCTCGACGGCCTCCTCTGCTTGGTCTGCATGGTCAGGGTGCCCACCACTGCGCCCATATTATCACCGTGGCAACCAGCGTGTCCAAGCAGCCTCGCACACACTGCCCCTCTCTGCTCACTCTCGTTTCCTCTATACCCTCTTTCCTTTTCACTTCTCACTTGGCCGCTTCTGTCCGTTCTCTCTCTGATTCCTAAAGTGTCGTGTTCCACTATTTTTGCGTTCTTCCTGCGTGTGGTAGACGTGCCGTTCGCCTTGTGTCTTCCAGACGCACGCAGAGCCTGTGTGTTTTCGTCTCGCTTCGGTCCCTCCCTCTCGTTCCCCTTTTCCCCTCTCTCCCGCTCGCGCTCTCTCCTGCCCAGGATTCTAGCTGCATCTGCTTCCTCCCACCTCCACTGTGGTGTCGAGATCAGTGTGGCTCGAACCTCCTTTTACTCCTTTTCTTCTGACACGTGCCGTCTTTCACACTCTGCTAGACCCCACGCTAATTCGCATGCTAACTCCCCCTCTTTTCCACAGTGTGTGATGTGAATATGTATGAGTTTCTTCACTCCAGCATTAATCTCAGCTTACTGCTCTCACACAGCTAAACATATGGGCAGCTTCCGTCCCCCACTGCTTCGTTTCCAAACATGGCACCCTTTGTCATATGTCAGCCAGAGCTGTGGTAAACACAACCCTGTTGGGCAGAACCAGAGATGCGTTAAATAACGCCTGTGCTATGGGTTCTCCAGTTCTATAGAAGCACCCATTACATTTTTATAACTAAGAACATGCTCAAGAACCAGTAAATGTCAATCAGTTTACTTGTTTTTTAATTATTTGTGTAGCACAAACTATACAGTGTAAGGTTAGAAATGTGTCTTTTCCTGGGTTATATGTGTGTTTTAGCAGTTGGGTTTTTCTTGCTTGACCTTTTCCTTTAGCTTTCCATTACAATTTGCAATGCATGCAGAATTAGCAGCAGCCTCGTAGGACACTGTCAGGCCGTGTTATGAAGTACCTGAACATCCTGTAGGCTTAGCTTTTGTCTAGTGATGAGATAAATGAGCCTTCAAAAGTCGTGGTGGGTGGGAGTATCCTTAACTAACCAATTAATGCTGGCTATAATGAGGCGATCGGCGGCATTGATTGGCAGTTAGCTATACTCACACCCATCACCGGTTTTGAAGCCTCATTTGTCCCATCAGTACTTCTGGCTAACCATATCCATGGTGTATAAATCAAGTGTCTGCTTCTTACCCCACACATCCATAAATCTTTCAGAATGTTTGTGCTGTAGTGTTTGCATGTAGAGATGTGATCAGCTTTTTTTACCATTGTACTAATTAAGCAAATACTTTTAGAAATATTCTCATGAATAGGTTTATGTGATTTGTATTAATATTTACACATTAGGAGGGTGTTTGGTGTCTCTCTGTATGGAGGGAGCGTACATTCAATGGTCACATGGGGATTATTACACCAAATGGGTCTCTCCAGCATTATTACCCAAAATCTGCTCTGCTGATTTCATATTATCTCAAGCTACTGAGAGGCAATCTTATTCGAATCGACTTTGATAATAAATATTTAAAATATGAAGTATAGGAGCGATTGAAATCAATAAGGCCGCCTCAGCTGAACTGAAGCAAAGATATTAGGAGACAAAGATAAAGATGAGGGAGTTCATGGAGGTAAACTGGATCTAAATTCCTGTATCTTTATTCTAATTTGTTCATGTCTTCCAATCAAGTTTTTTGCAGGTTTAAATTTCTGTTTTTTTACTTTACATTGGTTATGTCTGTAATACTCAATGTCTTCACTCTGAGTACTTCGTCTGATCCACTTTCTTCTAAGAATTTGTGGGCGAAACTGTTCAGCTGTTTAAAATAACCTTTGATGACAGGGTCTGAGTAACTAAGGAAGGTTGCATAAATGATAGCACTTTGTCTTGCAGCAGCCCAGCCAATCAACTGGTGTTAGATGTGCGGTAGACTTCCAGTGGTGTGGGGGTTTGTCCTCCTGCCCAGATGCCCTTGGTGGATTGGCTGCTTTTCCTCTCCCTCCTCCGTTCTTATATGGTCTTTCATCTCCTCTCTCTATTTCCTGAAAGGATTACTGTTAGGCTCTCAAGCTGAAGTGCAGCTGGTTGAGGCAGGAAGATGACTCTGTCAGAGGAGAAAGGGAAAGGGGTACCAGACTGGCAGGGGGCACTAGTTTGGTTAGACGTGGTGGCAAAGTGAGTGTCAATGGTACATGTTAGCATAAGAAATAGTCTGGACCGGGTTAAAGTAGGGAAAAGAGCTTGTTCATACACATGGAAGCTGGAGACTGACCTGCAGGATATGTAGAGGAGTGATGAGAAACTTAGATGAAGGAATAAGAGATTCATTTGGCATTGATAGAGAAAGGGAAAGAGATTGAGGCTGATATGGCAGAAAATCTTCTGCGCGTCATCCTTTTCATAAATCTCAGTGTATCAAATATGGTGATGGTCAGTGTGACGGATGGATGCGGGAAAGGTGAACAGGACAGAGGTGCTAGCCATGCGTTAATGCAGATGTATGAGAGGGTTTTCCAAATCAGGTTTTCTCTCGGCTTGCGGTGAGATCTGATGCAGTGTTTAATTAAGCAGATTGAGTCGGCGGGGGGCTCTCTGTGTTGATGCGCTAATTTGGCTCCTCCTGGTGGGAGATCGGGGTCCTCATTACGGGGCTAGAAACCAGCGATGTTCCTACGGAAACTGATGGCCCGTTCACCTTGATGGCAGACGGTGGTTAAATGCCACGCGTGAAGCAAAAGTACAAAACTGTCATGTGCTCCACCACCTTTTGTTACTGCTGATCTATTGTGATTTTATCTCCTGGGTATCTCCTCCTTGCATTTGGGTTTATCTTTGTTATAATCTTTTAATGGTTTTATTCTTTATGTTCATTTGAATTTCATTTTCTTTCTTGCAACATCACTGGAGTGGCATCCCAAATTTCATTGTACATTTCATTATGAGAATAAAGGCATTCATATTCATATTCACATCATGCTCTGCTGTCTGACCACATGGTGCCAGTGGTTTATATAATTCACTGAAGATGTAATGATCTGTCTTACAGTGGAAATAGCGTGAGGTGTGGGGACCATCGTGGCGGAGGTGGCTTTGTGAAAACACAATGGAACTGAATTTATGATTTGTTTGTTTGGGGGGAGTGGTTGAACCTGAAAAAACACAATAAGACACCAGGCTGCCAGATAATTGCCTTCTTGCAATTTCCCATCCATTTTCCTCTTCTCCACAACCTCCACTGCACCTACCACCTCTAAGCCTTTTGCAGTGGTAATCTCGAAACCTGCAGTATCCACTGTCTAAACTACCCACACTCCTCTGTTTCTTTGTACAGCACACCATCCATGGTGAATTCAGGATCTCTGCCTCATTTATTACTAATTTTTCTCCCTCTCTGTCCATCTACACTACTTCTACTTTCTCAGTTTATTGTCAGGCATGTATTCTTATGTACCCACATTTGGGGTTTATTTCAAAGTATTGGTGGTCAAGGTGTAGAACAATATAATGCATACTACTATATTCAAAAGAGTCACAGAGTCACCATCCCTGTTAGTGCAATAAATTTTCTCTCCATTCACACACAGCACCTTCGGATTCCACTGGTTGAGTTCTAGAAGGTAGAATATGTTCATAATCAAGGTATAGGCTGTATACACAGACAAGCCCTTTCTCATACTAAATTCACAATGACAGAGAAAATATGGTTTTCTCAGTTAACAGGTGTTAATTTGGTCCGAAGGGTATGTTTGATGCCTACTGCATGCAGTCATCCGTATCTGCGAGGAACCAGCTGAGGACAATGCAACCATCTGACAAGCCACCAAACCTTATGGTAGTGTTACATAAGCCTATTAGATCTATCTTCTAACTGCTCATCCTGGTCAGGGTCAGCGAGGGTCCTGGAGCCTATCCCAGATAGCACACGGCTCAAGGCTGGGGTCTGCCACATAAGGGATGACAGGCTATCACAGAGGAAGTACACACACTCACAATAATACCTCAATGGCAATTTGGAGTTACCAGTCAAGAGACGAGCATGTCTTTGGACTGTGGGAGGAAACCCACCCAACACGGGGAGAAGATGCAAATTCCACACACGCAGAGCAAAGGCAGGAATCGAACCACTGGTACATACTGAGCACTGAGCCACCTTAAACCTTATAGCTTCAGATGAGATCTACTGAAACAGTAGGAAGTTATCTTCAGCTTTCAAACCTGGTCTATGCTTTTAACAGTGGAAATTGTTCCGAAGCAACAGAGACATATATTGCCTTCAAGGAATTCAAAAAATACATTTCCCAAGGATACTCACTTTAACAGCATCAGCCAAAGGCACAAAGGCTGATTAATGCTTCAGTCATACGGAGCGTAGTAACTGTAACACACGTTCATTTTAACACACCCATCTATCACTGACTGACCGGTCCTTAATCATGAATTCATTTCACAGTCATTCCCTACCCCCCCCCCCCCCCAAAAAAATTCACTCTCACACTCAAACACTCAATTTGTGGAGTATTGATATAGTGTCTTATTACAACATAATCATTGTGAAATGTCATGAAATACACACTGTGAGAGAGTCATTCTGTCCAGCCGAAGGAACGGCTTTCCAGTTGATGAAAACATGCGCACAGCGCAGGTCCTACCTTTCCGATATCTTTCTTGTTTTGTCTGCAATGAGAAGGTTCCCATCACCACACCCATATCCTGCCCTGTGTCCGTGACTGTGTGTGTCTGTCACTCTCTGAGTCTGTGCTGGCACTGAGGCACAGGCTGCCTTTCTCGCGTTTTTTACCTCTGCCTCACTCTGCTTTAAGCTCATAGGCTGTGAGGGAGCACAGATAAAGACCCTCCTCACACACACACACATACACACACATACACACACATATGGTCACACACGGTGGGATGGAGAGATGGTAGGTTTTCTTGGTTTAATATTCCCTCTTGATGCTCTCACTAACTGGTATGTAGAGAACAATGCAATATGTAAACAGCATTGGTGTTTGTCTGTGCCTCTTTTGCTGTTTTTTTTTCTTTCTGTTTATTCCTGTTCTCAGTCCAGGGTGACATGTCACACAGACAAATGTCTATCTATAGCAAAAGTGACCAGAGGCAGGCTGGGGGAACAGCAAGAACAGTGGAGAGAGTGAAAGTTACAGTGACATAAACAGGCAAATGGGCGTGGGGTACCTCATTTACTGAGAGATGAAAAATGTATGAGATATAATGGCTGTAAGAGGTCATTTAGAGGAATGAAGCTTTGTGGAGGGGGTGAAGGTCTAGGTGTGATAGTAAGAGATCACACATGGAGTGGAGAGGGGCTGAGAGGGAATGGAGAGGGAAGGGGAGAAGGGACGTGGAGGGAAGGGGAGAAGGCATGAGGAGGGAAGGGGAGAGGGACTGAAAGGAAAGGTTGAGAGGGAATGGGAGAGGGAAGGTGAGCTAAGAGCGAAGAGTGAAGGGGAGGGGCTGAGAGGAAAGGGGAAGGAAAGGAAGAGGGGATGTGAGGGAAGGGGAAAAAGCATGAGAAGGGAAGGGGAGAGGGACTGAAAGGAAAGGGGAGGGAAGGAGAGGCTGAGAGGGAATGGGAGATGGATGGTGAGCTAAGAGCGAAGGGGAGGGGCTGAGAGGAAAGGTGAGGGAAGGGGAGAAGGCATGAGAAGGGAAGGGGAGAGGAGCTAAGATGGAAGGGGAGGCAAGAAGAAAGGGGATGGGAAGGGATGGGGACAGGTATGTGGTGGGAAGAGGAGAGGGGATGGGGAGGGAAGGGAGAAGGGGACAGGGATGTGGTGGGAAGAGGAGAGGGGCTGGGAAGAAAAGGGGAGATTGGCTGAGAGGGAAGGGGAGGCAAGGAGAGAGCGGATGGGGAGGGAAGGGGAGAGGGGCTGAAGATGAGCAGGACATTGGGAACATAGACAAGGAATAAGAGGCAACTAATAAAACTTGCTTTGTAAAGAACTGGAAAAAGACTCCAGCAGGCCTGGGAAGTAGGCAGAATTGGCTTTTCAGGCAGTCTCTTCCTCACTACACACAAGCTGATGCAGTGTGTGCAGTGAGGAAGGATGAAATCTATATTAACCAAGTACATGACTGCATGTTAATGAACAGTGAAGACCACAGTGTCATCAGGAACTTCTAATGATAAAATAAAAGAGCTTAGCATTAAATATCTACCAGTGTAAAGCCCATGGGGCATAGTTATTATGTTGGTATAATCCAGATCCGATATCCAGCCCAGGTCTTCCTTCATGTCCAGCATTTGAACTTTGACTCCAGCTGTTGTTGACTTGATTAATTTGCAGCCAGGCTTCCTGGATGTTAACCATGATTATGGATCCAGTCTCATCATTATAGTGGTATTCCATAGTCAAACAGGTTCTGTTGGTGCTCATGATATAAGCAGTGGTTTTCAGACTTGAGGGCACGCAAACTGTGAAATTTCCGTGGTGGGAAAAACGAAAAAAAATTGTTGGCACACCAGGTTACATGCTTTTGTAACTTGCCTATACATACTTGCCCCCTCCCCCAGGCTATGCAATTTTTTTTTTTTTTTGTGCATGAAATCTCTTCTGCTTCCAGAGGGAGAACGAAAGGTTGAGAATCAATGCACAATTACATGCTAATGGCGTAATTTAAATGGGTGTTACTCTGTAGTTTCAGACAATTTTGTCCAGTATATCACATAAGTTAATATTGCAAAATTTGTTTTATATTAGTTGAATTGAGTTCACCCTAATGTCACCTTAGTTGTTGTTTGTATCTGACTGAAGTCAATATTTTGTTTAACAATGATTTGATGAATTGATGGCAGCTTTTTTCTTTTTCATTATGCTTATCTTTTGTTCTCTTTTTATTTCTGCACATTCTCATTTTCTTTTTTATTTGTCTTAATTTTGCAATGGAACATGTGTTATCCAGTATATTTTTTTAACTACTGCAATGCATTTTTACTAGTTTTGTTGAAAGATAATCTATTTTAGCAATTTTAAAATCAGCGAATGTTTTTTACATTTATGTATACTCATTTTACTGTGTGTTAGTGAATGTTGATGGTTGGGGTAATTGATGGAATGTGTTCATTTGTTTTTTTTTCCCCTTGAAAACAATGCAGTTTCATTGGTTGATTAATATTTTTTTAAGTTAATGTTGTGGTTTTTAGGTACAAATTACAGACGTTAAGTGAGGCAAGGCTGTAAAAAAATGTACCAGTAACGGAATTCCTGACACCTAGTGGTGAGAAATGTCTTTCTCCATTTACATCATACCCATTCCTCTCTGCGTCTTCTAACCACTTATAAAACGTGTTCGCCTAGAGAGTGTAAATTCTAGAAAAAACTAACAAGTAAACACAATATATTACCCATTATAAATATAGCTATATTTATCTGTGCAGCGATGGCACCATGCAGAAACTGGTTCTAACTAGTTCTCAAGACTAGTTATTTTCCAGCATGAATAATACTTGGTCACCTTTTAATTTAAACTTTGTCAGTGTTGAGTGTCTAAAGCTTGTTTAAAATACCATTATTAACGGGGGTCTGGAGCCTATTCCAGGCGACGGAGGGCACAAGGCTGGAGCACACTCTGGATGGGATGCCAGTCCATCAGTGGGCACCTACACAGTTCCACTCATGCACTACGAGCAAGTTAGAGACATCGGTTTGCCTAGCGACATGTCTTTGGACTGTGGTAGGAATCTGCAGTACCTGGAGGAAACCTGCAAGGCACTGGGAAAACGTGCAAAATGCACACATACGGAGGGGAGGCGGGATTGTGACCCCCAACCCTGGAGGTGTGAGCTGACAGTCACAGATGTGTTATGCTACTGATTTATTTATGTTTTTAATTCTCATGCTGCTTCCCACTGCGTCGAGCCCACAGTGCTTATAGAGAGATGCCTAACTAACTGAAATGACACAATGAAGTACCCACCAGCTGTTACAGGCTTTGGGTTAATATATTTAAAGATACATAGTATGGTAGTCTTTAATCTTACAACTTCATTTTATTGCACTTGCTGGAGTTGTTGTGATATGGCACAGATATTGATTTTAATGATGAATTATTTAAGTCCATTAGGTTCGGAAACTAAAATTTTTGTTAGTGTAAACAGCGTTTCTCTTGGCTAAACCACAAGGGGTCAGCATTTCATTCGGTTTCACACCAAGACAGAACACGGAGAAATCAAACAGCAGTCAGCCAAAAGAGAATCAGTTTGATTTTTTGGACACCGATGATGCCCAGTGATTAGGGATTGCTATGATGATAGCAGAGTCGTAGCAGAGTTTTGTGTATTGTGAATGTCATACTGACACAGTAACACACGTATGCATTCACTTGCAACTATCCCATACATCTCTGCTTCTGTTGCCATGGAAATTTGAGGCCGTTAGCATTAAAATATTATGAATAAATAAAGCTTAAAAAATTAGGCAATATTGTCTTCAATGAAATCCTTTGAATGCAGAGAACTGCATGTCTGAATTAAACACGTGGCTGGTATCAGCATTAAAATACTTTGGATCTTTTGATGTTACTCAGTCACAAACACGTCCCACTCACTCCGCATTTTCAAGTGTCTCTTCCAGAGAGACACAGATATTTGGCTTTGGTCTTGTCTGAATGAGTGTTAGCATTTATATTGGTCACATACGTACATGAGGAAGATGGATATAAATAAAGAGAGAGATTACATGAGGATGGAGGATGAATGATTAAAAAATTAAAAGTGAGGATGTACACCGTCAGCTTCAAAGTGCAGTTGGGTGTATGAGGCAGGGTGTGGTTACCGGGTGAACTGGTGTGTGTACATGTCAAGATTTATCCATTCAGCTGTGAAGGTGTGTGCATGTCTGCATTGAGCTGGGTATGAAGTTTACATCCTTGTATAGATAACTTGTGGTTCAGATTGTTTTGCACCAGCAGTAATCTCGAGGAAGATGAGGAGTGGGCGCTGGTGTTGCACGGCGTGACCTCACTGATACCTCCTCATGAGTGAGATGAAGCAAATGGATTCGTTCTTCAAGAAGAAAAAAAAAGAGGAAGAACCTCAGTCCTGTATCATCTTGCAGAGTCGTCCACACTAACCCACGGTGTGACATCTACAGTACACACCTAGTAAAGTTTCTGGTAAAGAGGTTGTCTGACCTACACTACATACCCGATAAAGCAGAGCACCGCCACTGACTCATAACCTCAGTGCCTTTCAGTGGGCAATGTTGCATTATATTCTTTATGTTGTCAAGTTATAGGATTGACTTGGTGTGCATAGTTCCTACAAAGTACCCCGGACCTCTTTTTCACAAATGTCTTTTGTAGCCCTGAAGAAATTACTTTTGAATTAATAGAACATGAAAAAGGATGAAGGGCAATGGTGAGTGAAATTAGAAAAACAGGACGGTAAAGGCAGCTGACATCGACAAGAGAAGAGCAGGATGCCGCAGAGGGGTTACTGCGCAGTGGGCTAAGTGGCTTTCTGTATAGTTTTTTATCTGAACATCCATACTGATATAGTATTGGCAGTTCACAACTTTGAATCTTCCATGCGTCGGGGCAGTAGTGGATCAGACGCAATATTGCGGTGTGGGGGGAGCAGCTTCATTAAAGATGAACCAGGAGGATGGTGAAAGAAATCAATGAAGGAAGAAAATAATAAGCAGATATGGGAAATAAACAAATATTAATGGTTCCAGAGACAGAATGAAGAGGCACATGGGAAAGAAGAGAGGAATGGGGAGAAGAAAAACACAACTGAGGGAGCAACTGGGCTTATCCCTCAGGAAAATGAAGGCTAGAGCAGAATATGTGTTTTTTAAACAAAGGTGACATAGGGTAGTCTTCAAGCATCACTTAATGGCTGTTATTTTTAACCGTCTGTTATGGCTTCATTTTCACATTCCTCACAGATGGGTCCATGCATGTGTCATTGGGCCGCTCGTTTCACCACCTCGAAGCTCAGCTGTGTTCTCCTGGCTGGCATTTCCCACGAGCCTGCAGAAAGTCCTGGGCATCATGCATCTTCCTCACCAGCTTGTGTGTGTTTCACTCGGTCAGGAAAAGGAACTCTGTAACTAAGCAGCCTTTCGCTACTGTGGTTTGTAAAGCAGTATGGACACTGCCTCGAGCGCGGCCTCCTTTGTCAGAACAACAGGCAGACAGACTGTAATTGGATACATTTTCACTGCTGGCTCAGATACTCACGGCCCATAATAAAGTCTGTGCAGTCTCCGTCTTAGCTTTCGGTGTCAGACACAGGTGGAGACAGGTAAAGATGCCTGTCTGGTTACTGAAAGCACCTGGAGTTTAACTGCAGCTGTTCAAATGTTTAAAGAGCACAAGCATTCAGTGAACTTATATTAGGGTGGTAGGGCAAAGGCACCTGCTACAGCGATACCATGTTATTCAAGCATACAGATCGGCTTCAATTCTAGGCCTTTCCTAATTATAGTTCTCTAAAAGTACCTCTACACCTGAATTTGGCCAGGGATTAAATACCTGTGTCATGTTGGTTTCAATGTGCTGGGCCAGTAATGTGAAATCTGTTTCGCTCCACTAAAGAACCACACTTATCGCTGGTCTTTTTCAGTAGCAGTCTCAGTATCAACACAGGCAACAAAAACCATAACACTTAAATATTCCCAAAGTCCCAGTCAAAATATAAAACCATTTGGTTAACAATCTGATAAGTGACAACACTTTGTCATCCCTAGATTGAACGAAAAGCAAGAACTTAGACCCTCAAACGCATCGTAACACAAATAGCTCCGATTTACACACTTTGCCAGTCTGACGCCCTTCTGGAGATTTAAGGATTCTGGGGATTCACACTTCATGAGACTAAATTTCAAATTACAGAGAGGCCAGCAAAATTCCTTAGGATATCTGGGTTGTCAAAAGGTACAAGGAAGTGCCCAGATTTAGGGGAGGGTAGATTGAGAAGTGTAAAGAAGACCAGCTTTGTCAGAGGAACATAGAATTTGCTAAGCTTGTTATGAGTAAGAATGTACATTGTTGTGTTTGCTACGAGGAAGACTTCAGTAGTGGTTTATCAAAAGCTCATCTGGTTACATGCATAGACTTACGTGATAAGAACTAGCTGTTTATCACACAAATCCTGGGGGAACTGATGCTGAATCTTTGACCTGGAAACTCAACTGGAGCCGCTTAATATAATTAGGCAAAGTGTAATGTTGTAAGTTTACTTGGATAAGAGTGTTTCTTAGAGTACTAATATTGTACTGGCAGAACTGACTTTTTATGGTAGCAGATATGCAGTCACAAGGTTCACCTTGTCTCACATACATACTGTACAATTGCATGCTGATATCTAAAGCAGGTGCACGTGTGGACCTACAGATATGGAAACACCTGCCGCAAGTTCCCAGCACCCCACCCACACAGTCTGCTTCTTTTCTCTCATCCTACCCTCCTCCCTTTTTCATAATTTCATGCTTGCTTTCCTGTTCTCCTCCTTCCGTACTTTCAAGACAAAAACCCACAATGCAAAGCCATCAACCTGAGCTGCCTCAGAACATTCAGCCATCGGGGGGGGGGGTCAGGAGAAGTGGGTACCTTTGCTGAGCGTCCCCGAGATAAGCCGGCGCATGCACTGGAAAAACTTCAGTAGCCCTTGCTGGCATCGCCGAGTGCATCCTGCCATGCTGGCTTGGTGGGCTGGAGCACGTGCCCCCACAATGATAGGTGGGCTCCTGTGGCGGCTGCCCTCCTGGAACCTCTGCAGTCTCCTCTCCGACACTCTCTCTCACACACACATAGCTCTGTGTCCCAGCCAATGCCCAATACACCAGAAAAAAGAAGTCAAAGCGTTTCACACCGGTGGAGAGAGGCTCAGGGCTGACCAGCGCAACTTTTAAAGTTCTATACCACAAACTGCATCAGGCGGATGATGAATTATTTCCAGCGATGGCTCTCCAGAAAAAGAAAAGTGTTTTTTTTTAATTAGTCGTTTTGTGATTTTTAAAATCCATCCATCAAAGAGTTCGATTTCAGCACCTTTCTTCTGGACAGCTTTCCTCAGAACAAAGCCAGATCTACCACTGCAACTGCTCCCTGCTGCTCTCTCTCTCTCTCCATCTCCCACATACTCTCTCCCACTCTCTCCCTTCGTGTTCTATTTTCTGTGGACATCCTCCATCTCCCAACCAGCTTTCCGTGCATAAAGAAGCAGCATACTGTTATGATCAGGAGTGAAATAAAACAATAAAGGTTTAGTAAAAAAAAAAATTACTGCAGCATCACTTAATTGCAAGAAGTGAGAACTGGGTTTTCATACAAGGCTCAGTAAAGAAGGCTCGACCCCTAGTGCCTCTCACAGGCATTGGCCATTTATCTTTCAGATTTATCTTTTGTATACTCCTTTCCATTTAAAAGTTATGCAGTATCAGCCAAGCCTTCCCCACAAAAAGATTGAATTGCTTTGTGATCAGTGCTTTATGACCTAAGCATTCAGTAAACAAGCAGCCTTTTGGAAAATGCACTAGCAGCTAATTCAGAGCACCATCCCAGTGTCACGTGGGGTCCTTTTTGAACCGATTCCAATGATCCAATAACTGCTTGTCCTGAATGGATTTTGAGTAATCTGGCATCCCTCAGCATAAGGATGAGGTTATCCTGGAACAGGCACCAATCCATCCTAAGGCAGATCATGAATGTGTCTGTTAATTTGTTTGCGATATAACCAGAATTGTTGCAGTGCTGACGTTTCCTGCCAAGCAGTAGTGTAACTGATTTAGATCAGTGAAAGACATTTAACAGCACAGGTTCCTTCGGATACAAGCACGTGTCACAACAAATGCATACATACCCATACATTCTGATGTACGCAAACATACACACATTATTTCTCCAAACTTATTAAAGAGGAAAATACTGAAGAAATACTGAATGGTAATTAAATGTGAGAGATATATTTAGAGCGTGAGAATGATCTGTTTCTTGGATAATCTTGCCAAAAGACTCTTTTTCTGTGTAGCTGGGGCTGTTTACTCAACAATAAGCTACGGCATTGTATCTGTGCTCTGCATGGGACATGCACACAATGCCATCTACAGGTTCTGCAGTAGCTAGGTGTTGTCACCCGTATCACGTCAGAGACCATGCCTGTTTTCCAGAAGGTTGCGTGGCTGCATCAGGGCGGTGACTGGCACAGCCTCCAGCACAGTCGCTGTCCTCAACAACTTCAGAATATGAACAGCAGCACAGCCTCCAGTCGCAGCACAAAAATCATGCATCAGCCTAGAAAAGACAACGAAATATAGAACTTTGACTTGGTGGAACCCAACTTCCACAACAAGCATTGTTGCTTTGTTCATGGTAATGTGGAAGAGAGAGGGGACCTCTGTAGCTTGAGAGGATGAACGTTATGGAATTCTGGCTTCCATTTGAGAGTCCATTACATTTACATCCATTCACTATTAGAGTATGAGTCACACTCATGCCGAGACCCAGCCAGCCAAGACAGGCAAACCTACCAAATCAGTGTGACCTACCACACCCAACATACCTTCGTTCCTCATCTCAGAGTTTTAACGGCTGAGTTCAATGATTCAATAATTTGGTTCCCTTTATGTTCCCCTCAGTTCACACACCTCAGCGCAAGGTATTGAGTTTCTGAGCAGTTAGGCATTCCTGAAGTTTGCCTGTCTCTGACCCTCTGTGTATCCACTGACTTTGGCCTTTTGCCTAATGTCTTTTGGATTTGTTTGCCATGCTGATAGCCTTTCTGGATTTTGACTGCTCCTTGCCCGTGACCTCACCTACATTTTTGATTTTTCCTTTGGCTTCTGGAAATCCTGTCTGTTCTGGCCTTGACCCTGCCTGTTTGGACCATGTCTTCAGATACCCCTTTGGCTATCCTTTGACTTTGTATCAAGAAATTGGCTCTGCACTTAGATCCAGTCTGTGTATTTGTGACAGTATGAGGTCAAAATGAAATGTTAAGGTACCAACTGTTTACCATTTTAAAGCATACCAACCAATGCCTATCAATACGGTGCATCGTATAAATGAATTCTGAGGAAGGCAACCTGTGTTCACTGGGAAATCTCCGGAGAGACCAACGCAAACATGGCTGCCTTCCAATGCCTGTGAGGAAAAACAAATTGTGCTAAAAATAGATTAGTGTCTACTGTGCTGGGAAAAAACATTCGCATTTTCTTTTCTTTCATTCCAAATTTGATCATGCAACCCAAGCAAGACTGCAATACAGTGGTTTAAATGTGGGTGTTAAATAGGCTGCTCATTGTTCCTACTGAGGCCACATTTATAATATGTAAAACTTGCTCAATATTTGTATTTTGCAGTGCCTTTGAATATGTCTTTTTTTACTCCTTTCCATTTATAAATTGTTTTTTCTTAGTTCCTTCTGGAAACATATTGCTATGAGACAGCTGTCAAAATATACTAACTATGTATATGTAACAATATCCAGTCCAATGTGATGTGGACAAGTTGCAACATTAATCAGCTTGTTACTCAGGATTCCTAGCATGCACTTTTTCAAGACAAAGATGGAAGTGCTTGGCCAGCTTTCTGTGACCGCTTGACTCTAAACCTCCAATTTAAGCTGTCGTTCATAGCAATACACGCTATGTCTGAGTTTGGCACATTGCTGGCCTGATTACAATAATTCACTTAAACATTAATACCCAAAAGTTTGACAAGTTCTGAGTCACTTACTAGGATGTTTATTACTGTGCTACTTTTTTCGTGTGCTTGTAGTGAGTTATGAACTTTAATGGCTACCAGTGTTGCAGTACTGGAATCCAAGACTCAGACCCGACATGCTTGCGACTTCATAGACTCCACCAAAACAGTTGCTGACCACTTATTTAACTTCATATCTGTGGTTGAAACTATCTAATATGTCAATTGCAGTAGATTACATCCCATATTTAATGGGCAGTTAAATTCATATTAGAAATGGACTAACTGGGTATATTGCTAAAACTGTATTCTGGTGTTGGTGATGGTGAAAAATGGCATTCAATATCCCAGTCTTAGCATTTATAAATATGCATCCATCAATGCATCCCTCCAACCTCTAATGAATTGTGCTGGACAGCATCATGATATTTCCTTTCCAACAATCCTTAAAGCTTGACAGGTTAGCCGATTACAGAAAAGTGTTTCATGCTCTCATCAAATGTTTTTGCTAAGGTGGCACAATTATGGGTGTTTTCCTTGATGAATGGTACTGCTTTACACTACATTGTTGTGCCATATGAATCATATTGGAATTACCCAGAGCTGCACTGGCTACGTGAGCTGTATGTAGTTTTCCTATTTGACCTATCCAATCCCATTTACGTAAATTGGCGAAGGTTCATAACTCTTACATTTTGATTGCATCTCAGCCCAAAAAATGCATCAGATTTTCTATGAAATGATTTAACCATACTTTTGCCTAAAATTGCCATATAAAGGCTACCTAAATCACAGGAGGCGATTCTGTGTGAGGGATGTGATGCTCATGGCTATTTTTAATGGGTACTCTATGTTTGGCCGAGACCATCCACAGATCGACAGGCTGTGGAGGGGGTAGCTGACAGGCCTGGTGTGACAAGCGGTTTTAGCTACCGTATGGAGGGGAATAAGGAAAAAGGATAGTGGGGAGAGGTGTTCATCTGCACTATTGCAGAGGGACTGTCTGCATGGACTAAATTACACAGAATGCAATTCTAACCTCCTCCATAACCATTGTAGCACGTTTCTGTCTCTACAGCCCTGTGTTTCCTTTGTCTGCATTGGTCTAAAAGAATTCAAATCATTCTTGTGATTTTAAAACAGACACAGCTTCTGTACAATTCACACTAAAGGAAACATCTTCAGACTGACACATACAACTTCAGACTGACGGACAAACCTTGAGTTACGTGTTACAATGATGCGCAAAAAGTTTTTGTTTCCTGTCGGTTGTGGCTGACACTGGATGCGGTGGAGTCACAGCTGCATCTGCGCAGAAACACATGCCTGTCACTCTTGTTTTGCATACCTTTCATACATAAAAGATTTGCTTCTGATCCCGATACACACCTACCTATGAGCAGTCAGGCAGATGATAAGATCTATTAATTCGCTACACAAAAATGCATACTTTTATAACATTACTCTTAGAATAATTTTACATAGTCACCCACAATCAAAAACAATGTTTAAATGAATATGCAAGACCTTTTCTGTGACTGCATCTATAACATGTTTTCTAAAGATCCTAGACCATTAATTACAGAATAACGAAAGTATTTGCCCTCTTCCTGATTTTTTTCTATTTTTGCACATTTGTCACAATTAATTGGTTCAGATCTTCAAACAAAATGTTATTTAAGGCAAAGACAACCAGAGCAAACACAAAGTACAGTTTTTAAATGATCGTTTAATTTATTAAAGGAAAAAAGTTATTCAACACCAGCTGGCCCTGTGTGAAAACGTAACTGCCTCCTTAGTTACTCAGTCAACCAAATTTAAATTCGATTCAATTCAATTCAATTTTATTTATATAGCGCTTTTAACACGGAGCGCGGTCACAGAGCGCTTTACATAGTCCAGGGCCCACAGTCCCCAGAGAGTAAGCCAAAGGCGACAGTGGCAAGGAAAAACTCCCTCA
>JAACJT020000032.1:6687758-6698700 GCA_009936485.2 Gymnarchus niloticus | reverse complement strand
GGGGGCACAGGGGAGAGAGAATATGCATGAGCAGAGCAGAATAATGGGTAATAATAAAAAGTTAAACGGAAACAACATTAAATGATAATTAGGTTCAGTTAGACTAGACACATTGAAGACCTGAGCCCTGTTGTAGCCCTGAGTGACTGAACCATGAATTCTGCTCTCTACAACTAAATCCTGAAGGAGAATGTCTGGTCATTAGTCTATGATCTGAAGCTCAAGCACAATTGTGTTATTCCGCAAAATAATGATCCAAAGCATAAGAGCAAGTTCACCTCTGACCGGCTCAAAAAGCATTACGGTTTTGGACTGGCTTAGCCGAAGTTGGACCCCATTGAGATGCTGTGGCAGGAAAATAAATGGACAGTTCATGACTGAAAACCCTCCTGAATTAAAGCAAATCTATAAAGAAGAGTGGGCCAGAAATCCTCCACAACTATGTGAAAGACTGATCTCCAGTTATCTGAAGCATTTGGCTGCTGCCAAAAGTGGCACACAAAGTTTTGATTAGGGGGGTAATTACTTTTTCACGAGTGATATAGGTGTTGGATAACCTTTTTCCTTCAATAAATGACACAATGGTTTAAAAACTCTGTTTATTCACTCTGGTTCTTGTCTAATGTTACATTTTGTGTGACAATCTGAAACCTATTTAGTGCGGAAAAATTTAAAAAAATGAAGGAGTAAATACTTTTTCTTTGCACTATAAGTGATACGAGATTGACCAGCAGGGGGTGTAACAGGTGCTGCACTGTAAGCTCTAAAAGCCTCATCAGGGTCACCTATGAAGAGCAGAGGACCACTAGAGGTTCAGAAGGTTCCAGGCTGACTTACACCTCCATGGGTTAGTGTCAGGCTACACCCACACAGGTATCAAGTTTGAATCAGATGAGTCACAGTGTCACACTGCAGCTAATCTAACATGGGTGGTGGCTGTCGTTGAAACCAGAACCTTGAAGATAAGCTGCAGGTCCTGTGTGAAGATTGCTGGAAGCCTCATAACAGTGTCAGAATAAAACGGCCAGCTCCTCTCATTTGCAGGCCTACAGTGTATGTGCTGGTGAGGCGATCCGAGAGAATCGACACATGAGGATAAATATGGGGCTGAAAAGGATGGAAATATCTATCTTTAGCTGCCGCTCCTGCGGCGCTGGGCCATGCGTGTACCAGCACCCTGGAACATTTCGTCTGAGAAGGAGAACCTGTTACTGTCTGTAAAGATTGTGTGCTTCCTGAGTCTCTCTCTCTCTCACACACACACACACACACACACACACACACACACACACACACACACACACACACATAATTGTGAAATGAAACTCATGGCAAACAAAACATTTATCTCTGACAGGAAATGTTTTACATTATGGGTGTCACATGTTTTATGGCAAAACACACCTGCCCTCGGCTCCCTTATGCGTGTGTCTTTTACACTGGAAATATCTCCGTATGTCCATGCGTAAATGTTCTAAACTGGATCCATCTATGCACAGCCTATTTTACCCACCTTCTTGAACCCGTACACACACACACAGCCCTCACATATTCTCATAACCACATTAACACAACAGTTAATAGGTGCTTTGCCAAGCTTTATATTTAATGGTAAATGCTATTACGAAGTTATAGTATTCAAATTTACACTTTTAAAAAGAACAGAAAACATGAATGGGAAAAAAATGACAAAAGCAGTATCTTAATTAACAAGCAGGCGATCAATAGATTCATTGGATGGTTTCAATGCTTAAGCTGGAGCAAGTGGAGTCCATTCCATTCCTTCTGACAGGGTGCGTTGTTCTTTGAGGAGAGTAGGAGGTTTATTGTGAGTGACAACGCACATTGTTGTTGTGTAACTCAGACTGTTTCTGAAATTCCTTTTCACTGGTAGTCAAAGTGACAACAGGTTGTTGCAGTACACTGGAAGCTGTTGTCACTAAGAGACGAACATTTTTTGTTGTACGAAGAAATATGGAAAATTGTTGTTCTTCCGTGATTTTTTTTATGTTAAATAGGAAAAAACTGTCAAGCTTGATTTCTTCTTATAAATTTAAAGGGAACACTGTCTTTTGTCTAGTCATCATTGTAAAAGAGTTAATTCTTCTCCCCCTTGGTCACTTGTCTCTTTAAATTACTCATCTGATTGGAGTACTGGTCAGTGTACCTGTGTGATGTGTGCAAGTAAAGACCTGCAGAGAAACAGTACATGTAGATGCCACATGAATCTCCAGCACTTCCAAAGTCAGAAGTCAGAGCCCACATCCTCCTCAATTTCACACATCACATGGCATGACTAGTAGCCCCTGCAGGATAGACTCAATGCAACACAGTAATCCCCCATCTCACTAACCCCTATACTAACATGGAGGTGGTTATCTATTGTAATAATATGACAGCATCTCTCCCTGTGTCTCACACACACATACGAGCAGAGAACACTTTTTGGTTAAATGATTGGGCCATCAGCAGCAAGGATCCCAACAGATGAAACCAAGATCATGACCCAGCATAATGCAATCAGCCTGTAAAGGCCAGCTGCTCTCTCTCGTTAATTTATTATGCAGCTCCGCCTTGCAGCCCCATTCTTTGTTATGGCTGCCTCTTTAGCTTTTAACCTGAGATGACCTGAGGGAGCGCAGCAAAGGAAGGTGAAGGCATGATTGAGAAAGAGAGCAAGTGAAAACTGTGGTAAATAAAGAGGAAGCGAAATGGCTCCTGTCTCCATGACAACAGATGTGTGATGGAACGAGTAATAGACATTAATGTAAGAATAGATTGAAACACTAATTAACAGATTGCATAAGAATATTTGTTCTAACTGAAACAGCAAAGTAATCAGACAGAAGAGCAATAACTCCCATAAAGCTCTCACTTTGGCTGTTCTGTGATAGAATGGTGCTCTTTGCTTTTTGGAAGAGACTCATCACGATTATGGACAACCGATGCTTGAATTTATTCAAAGATGTCAAAACAGCTACTATACCATCCCCACAGAGTGCATCAGCTTTAAAATTATTTAAAACATGGCTGAATTCAGGAAAAAGGAGTTTCTTTCATAATTGAAACCAACAGAGAATTCTGAAGGCAATTTCTCTAAACATGCACTGGTGTCACATTACTAACTGCTCTTTATGGCAGAGATACAGAAATCAGAAATGTTTTTCTGCTTGGGACTCAGGAAGCATTCAGTAGGGGACAGAAGAGAAAACCTCAACATTCATTTATGCTTCAATGTCTGATGGCTTTTTTAGTTTTAACTAATTTTCTTATAAATTTAAGCTTGACTTGGAGTTATGAATCAATACACCCATTTTGTATACACTTGGACCAAATTTTTCATGTGAATCACTTTCTTCCCAGGGGTTTAATTAGCATGAATCTTAGACATCTAATTATGTGTAGTTAATTTTTTTTATGCCTGTGATTTTTGTTTGTGAATTCTTCTACGCATTTTAATCTTGTACAGCACTTTGGTCAACTGCTGTTCTTTTAAATGTGCTATTTTCAGGTTGCACTTCATATGGGCCATGACCCTTTTTATGATGTCTTGTGTTGAATCCAGCTGCCTTCAGACTCTCTCCGTTGGTGTCAGGTCTGCCCTACATGTGTTTGTGAATATGTATTTGCATCAGTCAGCCGCCGCGCAAGGCAAAACGCCACACGAATGAAAGCTAAAGAACTGTCAGACCAGACACTCTGAAAGATCAAAATGTCTGGTACCCAAAGATCAGCACACATTTTTAACTTTAAAAAACTATAAAAGGATGCAGAAATTATTTTCCTCCAAACAGCTCAGCAGAAGCATTCTTTTAGACAGATTACTGCACAGAGATTCTCCTTAATCCCTCCCATTTAAGTTTCCATTCTGCATGACTGAGACTATCGGAAGAACCTCTCAATTAACTCGATCATCATGATGCACACATACGTGGCTCTGAACACTGGACTGAAAATGCACATGAGCAGGCGGGGAGTGTTTTGGAGATGGGCTGAAGGAATGAGGAGACCTCTTCGTGTCAGGTTGTGTAATCAGGTCAGTGCTTATTACATTGCAGCCAGTCCATTCTAGCATTAGCAAGGAGGAATATGAATGATGTTACCTGCTCCAAAATGTTGGCAGCAGAATGAATACAGCAGGGCTCTGCTGGGCAAAGGGGCAAAGGGGTGTGGATGCTGAAATCTCACGAGGGAAGCAGATGAGTTCCTGGTGCCACTCCCTATGCACCCCCAGGGGATGCTCTCACTGTCTTCAGGGTGACACTTTTCCATGGAAGCTCACTCCTTCAAGAAAATATAATAAGGTCTCTTCCTCTTATTACTGAAAGGTGGGTAATAAGCAGTACTACACATTTTCATTTTCTCCTGTTCTCTGCTTGAATCATTAAAAAATGAACCCTAATTTTCTTGCCTTGTGCTTGTGTTATGAAACAGACCCACATTCTTATATTTTCAGACTATTATGAAAGAAACCCATGCATTTTGCTCACTGCCTATGGTACCATGGACATTTCCCTGTTCTCCTAATGTTGTAGCGACTGATCAAAATAGATTACAAGTTCTTTTTAGTATATTTTTAGTTCGTTTCTCTTGGACGTTTATTTCCAGTTGTTGAATGCACTGCCATCTACTGCTTGTTGGAAGTTTCTACACCTGGTTTAGCTATTTGGTAAAGGTAGTTTTTTGTCACACAGTAATAACATTTCAGCTGTTTGTGGATTACAGGAAGCAAGGGACAGCCCACAGTCCAATACAAAACGAGTGTATTGTATTTATTGCTCTCACTGTTTGTTATGGCTTACTGTTTCTTATAGTTATATGCTGTTTAAGCCTGCAGGAAGGTACGCTAGTAAATATTCCATTGTACTTGTGCCCGTACAAATGACAACAAATCTTTGAATCTTGAATTGAATCCAAAAAGCTAGATAAAGGAAAAAGTACATGTTTAAAATACATATTTTAAAAACATGTATTAGAAACACTGCCCATCCCTAAATATAATACAGCCATACTTGGATTCTTCTTAGATGTTGGTGTAACCGGCGTGATTTTGCGTTGTGTTAGTTAAACGCACCACGAACCAGGAGTCCCAGTCGAGTTGGTTTATTCTAGTAAAGGATAAACAGTGCAATCACTAAGCTGTTCTGGAACCGGTATTTTCAGCAAGAATGATACTAGAAATGCAAAAAAAAACCCGAAAAACTCGTATTACCACACACAGCTGGGTAGCTGGCTAACTTAGCTAGCAGCGTAGTCTATGTGCTGAGGTTCGTAGAACAGATATAATGAATACGCAAATTTTCAAATGAACAAAAATCTTTGTCCATGTCTAAGTTGTACAGGCACATATATATTAACATAATAAAATTGTCAATAAAAATGAACAATCTTCTAACATACTGTACACAGTTATAACCATGGCCTACCGCTTGCGCGTGCAATTCGTGTATTTTATCAAAAATGAAATTAAAATACAAGTATTTTAAACACTAAACCAAAATACACACACACACACACACACACACACACACACACACACACACACACACACACATCTGGCACAATGGCAAGTGGAATTACTTATTATTCATGTTATATTGGCATTCATTAATCGTGCATATTCTCCATTCCTGCAGTAGTCTTTGGTTATATTTAAGTAGTGATATGGCCTGACCCGGCCCATTTATCACATTTAACTTAATATGAGCCTTGCCTGAGATAAAAGCCAATCAGCCACAGGCTTGCGTTTATCTGTGTCGAAGAGCCCACATGACTTCACAACGAAAGAAATCAAAATCGAAAGTAAAACTCATAGTCAACGTTCAGCAACGAGAGAGCTTTTGTTGTAAATCGCAAGTCATTGGAACCATGGACGATTTTCCTTTTCCAGTTGTAGTTGAAGGCGACTGGGGTTCCAGTTACCCTAAAGTGAAGACCAAGCTTCAGAAATACTTTCAAAGTAGGAAGAAATCCAACGGCAGCGACTGTACGGTTGAATGTGATGAAGGTGCCGGTAGATTTATCGTCCGTTTCAAGTCTGACCAGAGTAAGTAAACTAGTACTGGGAATCGTGAAATAACGCAAAATGATAGCTGTGGTTTTTGAAAGATCTATCTAGACATGTCATGTAAACACTCGGAATTTTCAAACAATAAAAGATTATTGAACTGTGCAGATGTCCTTCGCCAATACGCTTAAGTGGAAATATAAAATATCAGTTTTTTTTTTTATCTTTATACTGTGTCGTGTTTTGTCATATTATAACTGTTACTCTTAATTATTTTAATACATTCATTCCCTTCGCTTCATTAGTTAGGACGAATGTGCTTAAGAAAGAAGACCACGAAATTGAGGTTGAAAACAAGAAAGTGAAACTCGGCGTTTATTTTCCGGCGCAGGTTAAGGAAGAGGAGCCGCCTCAGTCGGTAACATACAGTACATCTGTATATTTTTATGTGAAAGAATCTAATTAATACAGGTGCAGTAGTTTGATTATGTTGTTATCTTATTCTCTTTTTCCAGGAAGGAGAAACCAGTAAGTTATCAGGTCAGTGATGGGTTATGTGAGTGTTGTACAGTGTTCATTCGTTTTTTTAACAAAGTAATATCAAATATGCAGTGGCCTGGTATACTGTCCATCATGTACCCCAGCACTGTGCTCTGTGTCACTTGGGATAGGCAACCCTGACTACGACTAGCAGTTTGAAGATAGATGGGTGAATGTATGGATGGATAATGTAAATAAAATTAAAAATGATATACAAGTCAGAAGTTGGAATACACATGCATGAAACCATAATTATACTTTAAATGTGTATATAGTACTTTATTAACAGGAGTAAAAGTTATTCTTATGGACTGATGATTCAAAATTTGAAATATTTGCGTCCAACTGCTATGAATCTGGAAGATGTAGAGGGGTTGAACATGAGTTCTACGTGTTTGGTATGTTCAAGCATGGATGAGATAGTGTCATGGTCTGGGGATTCTTTGCTGGTGATGGAGTTTGTGATCTTTACCAAATCCATAGTACCATTTCAGTTAGCACGGCTGTCATAGTGTACTTTAAAAGGCATGCTGTTTTGTCAGGATTACACCGGATTGAGCAGTCCGTTATTCATCAGCAAAATAATAGATTTCTGGAAATTGCTGCAGAAGACTATTTGATTTCCCGCTAAAACTTGTTAACCAAATGCATAGTGTTACTGAATGTATTATCAAGGCAAAGTATTTTAATGAATTCAAGAGACAAAATTCAATATTTTGAAAAATTTTGCAGCAAGTATACTCAGTTATTTGACTAGTACTGTTATGCATGTATGTATCATGCATGTATACAGTGTATAAGATCTCAATCCATATTTAGGCTGCTTGTCCATTACCGGGTCACAGATTTATGTTAACTGGAATGGATACAGAAATAAAAAAATCTGACTTTCTTACGCTTCAACATTTAGGCTCACAGGCTGATGGTGACCATCAAGAAGGAACTGAAAAAACACCACAGGTCCCTCACGTTGTTTTAGAAAATGTGCAGGAGACCATCAGCAGAGACGTGCTGGTGCTCATGGTTGAGAACATCAGTGATTTGAGAGAGGCTGATTTTGATCTGGAAATGATACATGAGAAAAAGATCACAGTCGTATCTTTCAGAAACACCAATGGTATGACATTGCATTCTTTATTTGATAGCTTTGAATGCTGCCTTTTTATTACTCCTTTATAGTGAAATCAAGAATGGTTTTCTACAATTTGTGCTATTTCTAGTGCTTGAATTTTAGTGTGATCTGCACACCAAAGAACAAATCTACGTTTAATTTGGTGTCGATACCTAATACAGTAAATATTACCAACTACCAAAGCAATCCAATATGTACAACAGTTTTCATGCAACTCATATTTGTTTATGTTTTCTTCATTATTTAGAGCTTTGTAAATCATTATATTTTCCACTCCCATTGTGTATTTCTGCAAAAAAGGAAATACAATATATTTACAGTGGCATAATAATCAGTACTTTATTAGTGATTTTACATTTGAAGACATTATGATTTTCTTTAGATGCTGTGCGGTTCCTGTTGAACTCTGGAAAGAACAGCCGATTCCAGCAGTTTGGTCTCACTGCCAAGCCTCTGGAACCCACCAAGAGTGTGAGGGTAGAAAATCTGACCCCGCAGGTGAGCAAAGAAATGCTTGAACTGTACTTTGAGAGGAAGAAGGAAGGAGGAGGAGATGTGGAGGCCATCAAAATGATTCCTGAAGAACATGCAGCCATTGTCACCTTTCTTGACTGTAAAGGTAACAGCACCCCCCCAGACACACACACACAAAAAACTTCTAATATGCAAATTTAAACTCAGCCTTTTTTATACTGAAGAATTATTTTTCTTGTAGTCACAGAAACCATACAACAAAGGAAACACTACATTTACAAGGCTCCCATAAATATTTATCCCTTCTATGAGTCTATTGGAGCAGCCCTGTATGGAAAAGACAGACCAAGATGGAAGTTGCCTGACCCTTTTACTGAAAGAATTGATCCCACTGTATGGAATTTTTTAATAAAGAAAAATGAGATAACAACTATTAATGACCAAATGAGTAATCACTTCTGTCAAGTGAACCTGGGAACTGCTGAGGCCAACCTCACCCCATTACCTGCTTTGTTAAAACCCAAGGGGTTGTCAGCTGAGCAAATAAATAACTGGAGGACGAATGCTAAAGATGCATTCCAGAAGATTATTGCCCAGTACAAGACGACGGAATGTGCCATAAATACCTCTGTGTGGAATGTGGCTGAAAAAGAAATTCATCTGGCAGTAAAACAGGATGTCATCGTGTTGCCTGATCTCACCAAAGGAATCATGACAGTGTCAGGTTTAGCTCAAGATGTGGATAAGCTGAAGCCAGTGGTGGAGAGAATTGTGCAGAAAGTCACCAGTCAAATTGAGAGAGAGCTTAATAGTATCACTGAGAACATTTTTGTGCCCCCAGCTATATTATACATTCTTGAGCAAGATGGTCTCCAACAGGAAGTCAAGACTTACCCCAAACTGAATTTTGCATACAAAGCTGATGCCATGACTATGACTCTGTCTGGCTTAGCTGGTGAAGTGTTCGCTATCAAAAGCTGGATTTATGAAAGGCAACTGAAAATGAAACAGGAGCAGTTGGGGGTTGAGCCTGAAATTTTGGGTTTCCTTAGGGCTGTCAACAGTGATGAGCTGTCCTCTGACCTTCTTGCCTCTCGTGGCATCAGTGCTGTGTACAGGATCGAGAATGACAGCGTAATGTTGACAGGCAATTCTGACAAGGCCTTGTATGATGCTCAGAAACAGCTAAGGGATGCTCTGACGTTTCAGAATCTTGATATTAAGGATATGACAGTCATGACCAGACCCGAGTGGCAGATATTAAACAACAAGTTGAGGGACACCTATAACTCAGTTAAGAAGAACAGAGTTTTTATATTGTTCACTGCTCAAAACAGAATCATGGTATCTGGATTTCACAACGATGTAAAACAAGTCTGTGAAAGCCTGTCTGATTTTATTAACAAATATTCTCACGTGCGAGAGGCTGTTCGAGTCCAGTCTCCAGCAGTCATAAAGTACATCCAAGAGAGGAAAATTCAGACTTGGAAGAATTTTCTAAAATCTAAAGATGTTGAGGTCTATTTTGAGTTAAAGAGGGCACAGATACAACTGAATGGAGCACAGTACATTGTCCAGGACGTGAAGCCCTTCTTTCAAAAAATGGCAGAGTCTCTTCATGTAGATCAGCTGAAGATTGTCAAACCTGGAGCAAAGAAGTACTTTCTAGAAAGACAAAACTTGTTATTCCCCATAATGGATACTAACTGCCTGGTGATGCTGCAAGAAGAGAATGCAGAGGAGGAAATAGAGGATCAAGAAAGCAGTCTGTCAACATACTGTAAAGTACAGATGCCCAATGGATTGATTGTCACGGTTGCCAAGGCTGACATATGTAAGTTTCATGCTGATGTGGTGGTCAATGCCTCAAACGAAGAGCTGCAGCATGTCGGAGGACTGGCCAAGGCTCTGCTCAATGCTGCTGGTCCAGAGTTGCAGGATGCCTGTAATCGCTACAGAAGCAAAAACAGGAATTTGAATGTCGGCGATGCCATCATCACCGAAGCTGGTCGACTTCCCTGTCGGTATGTCGTCCATGCCGTTGGGCCCAGATTCTCTGACTGGGACAGTGCCACGGCCGTGCGGCTTCTCAGGCGTGCTGTGAGGCAGGCTCTGCATTTAACCATAAATTATGGGTGTCGCTCTGTGGCCATCCCAGCCATTAGTTCTGGGATTTTTGGATTCCCACTGGAACTCTGCGCAGAGAACATTGCTGCAGTGGTACGTGAGTGCTGTGAGGACCACATTGCAGGGAAGAGCCCTCTGAGTGAGATTCACTTAGTGAACCATGATGAAAAGACTACTCAGGCCATGACTAAGGCTGTGAAGACAATTTTTGCTGACCAGCAATTACAGATAATTTCACCGACAAGCAAGCCAGTTTCCTTGGAGCCCACCAGCACAAAGAAGTCTGCTCCAGAAACCAACGCCCAATTACCCAGAAAGGTTCAGATGGCTGAAGTGCTAGAGAGGATGCACACTGGAGAAGGTCTAAGAATCAGACTCAGAACGGGAAGCATCGAGGATGCAACAGTGAGTACTGGGAGAGGGATGCAGCAGTGAGTACTGGCAGAGGGATGCAACAGTGAGTACTGGCAGAGGGATGCAGCAGTGAGTACTGGCAGAGGGATGCAACAGTGAGTACTGGCAGAGGGATGCAGCAGTGAGTACTGGCAGAGGGATGCAACAGTGAGTACTGGCAGAGGGATACAGCAGTGAGTACTGGCAGAGGGATGCAGCAGTGAGTACTGGCAGAGGGATGCAACAGTGAGTACTGGCAGAGGGATGCA
>JAACJT020000032.1:6644141-6654542 GCA_009936485.2 Gymnarchus niloticus | reverse complement strand
TGAGAGTGAATTACATTACATTTCATTATCCAGGTCACAAAAGCAAAGTTTGAAGGGAATAATGGCCATTTTCTATAATTTTACAACATAAGCAATTAAAAAAACCGATACTAGCCAGGAACAACATTTGTGTTACATAGTGAAATATTACCTCTCCCAGCTAAGATCGGTGAAACACCAGGAAGTGCAGCCCAGTGCTTGGGAAACACTGCATCCTGTCTGCTATCTGCTGAGAGTTTTGGTCAAACAGCGCAGAACTGAGGACATCATTGGTTTCACACACATGCCTTTATTGCACTATGCTGATGTTGGACTTAATGGCTGTCTCACTCTGACCACACGGGACCTTGGCTTTAATCCTGGGCTCATATCCCTCAGCTGAAGATATCATCCAGGTTCTGGGCACTGCGGTCAGGTATCACGATGCTGTTACAGGCCAATTCCCTCCTTTCCTGTGGAGTAGGGTTATGTTATTGATTTCTACTGCACCAATGTTGGGTGGGGGGCAGTCTAGACTGTAGAATGCAGCTAATTAATGTACTGGTGATTTGAGTCTGAAGACTCAGACTATAGGACGCTACCAGATGTTGACTATGAGACACGCTGGATTTTTTTTTTTTCTCCCTTTCTGTTTTCAGTCCTGGCATTTAAGAAGAATGTAGGAAGTTGGAATTGGTATAATTTCCATCTATGGCCACTAGATGGCGATAAATGACTCGGATATATTTCATAGAAAACATTACCTTAACTTTTTTTTTTTTTCACATCCCATGTGTTAATCTGACACAATTGCCCATACTATGAGAGATTTTGGAAATAGATTCCTATGATCTTAGGCTAATGTATGATTTATTAGTGATGTCCTTCACAACTCTATAACAATCTTAGTTCTAAAAGTTTCATTCATCCACAATAATCCACTCAACACAGGATCTTTTTTTGTTCCTCTTTAATAACTGAGGCAGTCAGTATAGGTCATACACAACTGAAATAAATAGTTTTTTTCAATAACAATAAATGTTTACTTTGTGTTAATAGTTTTGTTCCTATTTGTTCCCTTTAGTACTTGGATATGAGGCTTTTTTCATCCACCATATGTTCTGGTAGCAGCATTCATATGGTCGGTGAGCAGGAGATAAACTCCATCTGTCATCGTCTTAAAGCTCAGGTACTTAAAAGTAAAGCACAGGTACAGAAAGTCTTTCTTTGGTAACTTATCTTTTTGGTATAATAGACCATGTGCAGTCCATAATCTTTAGTGGGATTTTGAGATCATATGGGATGATACCCCCATACCTGTCATCTTCCATCTCCCCAACATCATCAGGCAGGAGGCCTGATGCTGGTCTGGGCTTTCATTTTTTGGCCAGAAACACAGCTGATCCTCATTCAGTCTTTCTATCCTTTCAGTTTTTCCCTGCTTCAGTTCTCCTGGGTTCTTTGGGCTGATCACAGTCTGTCTTGTTGACCAACTTAGAGTCCATCTGATAGTTAATTTTTTTCTGATACCATAGCAGGGTCACTGTACCCATTGTAGCTATAATCTCAGCAATATTCCTTTTCAGCATCGAATCAAACTGGGATTCCAGCACTCTGTCTCAGTAGAATGGTCCCAGACCAGGTTTAGAAGGCTGGTATCCAGCAATACTGTACGAGTTCCCAGAGCCAGCGGCTGGGAGGCTACACAGTATTGAGGTGTGCTACAGCCGTGCGTTAATGGGGTGTGTTATCGGGATGTATTAGGCAAGTTGTATTCATGGTGCGAACAACAATGGGTTGTGTGAGCAGCAGTGAGTTAGTGAGGTACATCAGAGGAGTGTGTTAGGCTGTGTTAGCAGAGTGTGCTAACGGTGAGCTAGGAGGGAGAGCTACATGGGTGTGTTAGAGTGTGCTACCAGAGTGATATATCTGGGTGTGTTAGCAGAGTATGCTAACAGGATGGGCTACCTGGGTGTGTTAGCAGAGTGCGCTAACAGGGTAAGCTTCCTGGTTGTGTTAGCAAAGTGCACTAACAGGGTGGGCTACCTGGGTCTGTTAGCTAAGTGTGCTAACGGGGTGAGCTACCTGGGTGTGTTAGCAGAGTGCGCTAGCTATCCTCAGTGATTTGCACCCTCTTGCTTTGTTTGCTGATGGTGGTGAAGCGAAAAGGCTGAGGGTCAGGTTGCTTGCCAGGGGGAAAGCGCTTCATAAAGTGCACATCCTGTTGGTTGGGCAGGGTGTGGGGACCACGCCGAGGGCGCCCTCTCTTGGTGAAGCCCACATACCACCCGGTGTAGCGTGCAGACATCAGTGCTGTGTAGTTGTTCTCCAGCACCTTCTCCACAAAGATACAGTCAGGGCTGCAATTGCTGGCCTTCTAGAAAGCACATGCATGGCAAGCATTTGTTAGCATGTCAAAAAACGCAATAGAAACTACTGTTGGGTGTACTGAGGTTTTCGCCACAACGCCCACGCTCACCTTGCCCACCAGCTTGCCACGGCGATTCATGCACAGGTAATAGTTGGTCTCCTTGCCACGTATCCTCACCTGACTGCCAAAGGTGTCTGCTTCCACTACGAGCTGGGCTTGTGAAGAGACAGACAATGGGACAGACAGAGGAGACCACATGGAGTATTAGGAGGCGTGGCTTTCTGCTTTTACTGGCTGCGATTGGTTGTGATTTTTATGGTCAGTAATGAAAAATCATGACTAGTGAGTCCCATGAGTTGCATTTGAATGACTAGATTTGAAAGACTGAGATTTATTGTAATTACAATTGCAATTCTGTGTTCTGATCGGTATTGTTTTGATTTTGATCAAATAAAAATCAGTGTGTATGTCATCTGGAGTAACAATTTCGACAGTGGATGGAGAATAAAAGAAACGACTCATAATAGGGAAGCCAGTGTTTAGTACCAAAGACCATCACATCAGGGGCTACTGGTTGACTTTTATCCTGTCTGGTTGTTTTGCTCTCATGTCATCTGCAACCTTCCCTTTTCTCCTCTGGTTTCAGCCCTCTTCCCTTGCTCCTTCCTAAATCCCCTAACTCTCTTCCTGTTTCCCTTCATTCTCTGGTTTTCTAAGGACACATGACATTCTTGCACACCAGTCTCCATGAATGAGACAGAGAAGCTTTAAGACGATTCTTGCAACCATAAGCAACCAGATGGTTAAATAAAATCGATACACCCTATGTCGTTCTGTAGCCCAAATTTGAATCCGGACATCTACTTCCCTGCCTCTCGCTTTTCCTTACTTTACCTTTGGCCACTGTCTTATCCTTGCTAGGGTCTGGCATAGCCTGGCTCTCCACAGCCTCTTCACGGCCTCTCTGTAGGCAGGGGGCCATAACACCCAGACATGGGGGAGCGGGGGGGCTCAAACGAGAGACGGGGAGAAAATGTTCTGTTTCAACTAGGAGGAGACAGCAGGACAAGTGGAAAATCAAAAAGCCGCCAGCTTGATTTCACCTCGGTCTCCACCTACCTGCCAGGGTTTTGGTAATTGGTGCTATATGTCAGGGTGGTGTTTGCCACAACAACAGCCTGTATCTAAATGTGTGCGTCTGTGTCTCTTACCATATCGATCGCCGTCCTCCCCCTGGGCACTGATCTTCCTGCCCAGCACCTGTACATGTTTCCCACTTGTGCGGCTGTAGAACTGATAGACTCGGTGCTGCCGCCGGCTCATGGCGTCATGAGCGCGTGTTTGGTTTTCCACATATATGCTGAAGTTTACGCCGTCCCTCTCAAATACCTGCTAGGCCCACACACACACAGTTGGTCAAACACCGGTCATCGATCACACACGTCCACCGCTGATGTTGTCTAGATTATGTTAAGAGAGAGAAATGATTGAATGAATTAATTGTTTTTAAGTTTGCCACAAACAGCCATTTCTTCAGACACACAGACTTACCTGCAAAGGGCTACACAAGGCAAACAGAGCCTGGATACACCTAAGAATTGGAAGGCAGAAAGAGAGAAGGTGCATTCTTATTGACCGAGGACTCAAATAAAACGTTAACTGAAAATGAGTCTGAGATCCAGTAGAGGGATTAACGTGTGTAGAATATTCTCTAATTTAAGAGGAAAATACAGTTTAATATTGGCTCTTAACATCACATGAGAACTGTTCACAAAGTATTATCTACCTCACATGTGCATCACTTTTGGACAGCAGTGTCATTAAAATAAATCAATTTAAACATGAGAATTACCAGCCTGCACTCTCAGAGTTACTCTATGCTGTAATAATGCAGAGCACTATAGAGGAGCCTGTAGTGCTTCTGTATTCGCACACCTCCACGTCCCAATGTCAGGTGCCCCTATGACATGTGGCTGTGGGTGGGACTTGAATCCATGCCTCTACTGAGCAATGGCACAGAAAGGTATGGCAATAGTGTTTTGTTTTTTTCTTCCACAGTTGTGTTGGGTCTCTTGAAGCAATGCTTTGTGGGACAGTGGGCATGGCACCACATTCATTTTCAAAAATATCTGGACCATGCCGTTCTTCTTGGATTTTTAAAGGTAATTCAAATACTTTTTCATAAAAACTCAGCCATGTACCCAGAATGTCTCTGACAGGTCAACCTCTGGCCTCTTCATGGCCCCCCAACTCATAGCTGCTCTTCCAAAAGGCCGCTGCCCCTGTTTATTATGCTGACCTGTGATCCATTACCCAAAGCCCCCCAAAGTATGCCTGCAACCTTACCTGTGGCTTGAGCTCAGCTCTGAGAAGACATCTGATGCCTGCTTTATTAACCCAACAAGCAGTGTAACTGCACATCCCAGAATGGGAAATACTATGGTACATCTTGAAAAGGATGATCTTTTGAAAACGTTAGTGAGCATTCAGCTGTAAATATGGATAAACTAATTGAAAACTTTTATAATTTTAGACAAGCCCCTCTGCTAATCCATTGAACTAAAGCTAAATGTTTTATAAATACAAATGGAAATTCGGTTTGCTTTTATTTTTATACAAAATGAAACAACATGTTCTGTGGTAGCAGCAAATACGAAACCGATCATTTTAGAGGAGACCAACCACTTGCTGTGGGTATCTGAACATAAGCACCTGCTGCTCTCAGAAATGGAGGCTGGTGACTTGGTCATTTAGTGTTACGGAGACAGGATCAGCACAGCCCGGTCAAACACTCAGAGACTTACAGCAGATATACTCACAAGACAGCCGCGGCAGAGAGAAAGGACCGCATCGCTTTCCCGGGGACTACTGTGTCTCGTCGACGTCGGGTCCCCAGAAGTGAACACTGGGTTTTTATCCGTGGAGACTAAGTGTACTTTCCCCTAGCACCCGGGGGGTTGTTCATGCAGCCGCGGGACGAGGCGGCTCCCCCGGCGGTCCTGCAGGTGCTTGGATCCCGTCTGAGGGGAGGGGCGCCTTTTATCTGCCACTGTTTTCAAGACCGACGAAGCTACAGGTGAAAGGCGCTGTCACTTTAGTGGTGTGAGCATGGAAAGTCTGAGTGCAGTCTTTCTAGTTCACGACTCTCGTCCGCGTATAATGTTCATATTAAATCCAGACATCCCCGGTTTCCTGCGCCGTTCACACGCATGTTTCCACAGCTCTGCGGACCGCGAAAGTTGCGCCGCATTCAGCGCATCCCCCAAAGAGACAGAAAAAGAAAAGCCGCTCTATTTGTTTGGTGCTGCTTTCATTTCACCATCTACTGTTCAGTTCCCCAGTTTTATTTCTGCGTGTGTTAATAAGCATTTCTGTCGGAAAGCCGTGAGACCAGCGAGAAACTGACAGTTCTTTGTTGACGGAAACAAGCGAATCCCCATTCGATGTGTGGGGAGTACCGTCGGACCTGAACATGAAAACCCAAGGAGGTGGGACCGTTAAGGGCAGAGGTAGGAAAAGCGGGCGATCCTGCGTTACTGCCAAAGGTGCGAAGACAGTTCCCGCGGGAGGCAGGGCACCTGAGCGGGGCGGAAACCGGGGCGGCGGGGTGAAAGCAGCTCTGCGGATTTCAGGTGCCGCCGGCTGGGTTCTGGCATGACTAATCCACTCAGATGGGTCGTGAAGTCCATAGACTGGAAGACAAGGACCCGTGATTTAATAATCAGAGCGTGGTAGTCCGGCAGTCCAGCTCTGGGGGCGATGACAGCGGGGACCACCACCAACAGAGCAGAGGAGTCACAGCCACACAGGCGGGCACGTTGAGCAGCTCGCCTCACGGTGCTCGTCTGCACGGAGCCCGCACACAATACCAGCCCCAGCACAGGCAGATGACATCACTCCAATTTTTTTTTTTTCCTCTTTTTCTTTTATAGGGAAAAATTGCAATCCGATCTTTTTTGAACTTTATACCAAAAGCCAAGTCAGGTCGTCGCTGAGTGCGATCGGTCTCGTTGTTTCTATTCGAGGTGAGCTTGGGTCGGCGGTGCCAGTTTGCATAAAGTAAATCCCCGCACAGGAAAGGCGGAGAACGTGAGATCGCACTGACAAATCGACCTCAAAACATGCTTCATCCCTCTGGGCTCCGCTCTCTCCTACATGTAAATTAGAAACAAATGCGTTAACCGGCCTCGCTGTTGCCCAGTTACATGTTTGACTTTGTTTTGATTTAAAGTTTTAAAGTAAATTTCATACAGCATTTTCACTTTGATTTTATTCTTAGGAAAAACGACCAGTCAAGGAGAGATTTCACTTCTTGGAAAAGAACAACATTTGAACGGCAGCAGATCAATCCTCCTTCCTCCTCCCTCCACTACCTCCCCAGGCACACATGCACATTTTCCGGATCCAGATGAGATTAGTCAATCAGTCTTTGATGCTGTGCGGCCGTCGATGTCACTATTGTTAGGGTAACAGGCTGCAACAAAGGGGGGATGTGGGGTGGGAGTGGGGCACAGAGACGCGCTCCGCCGCCGCCTTCACCAAGCCGGGCTGCTTCATCGTTTGTCATATTTCCTAGTCGTTGACACGCACAGGATCCTGCGGGTGTAGCTTGACACTCGAGAGGCGAAAACACTCACAGCGAGGACTGAATCCTCCTCGCCTTTAATTTCTCAGATGCCAGGCGGCTTATGGCAGCGCAGAAGGCGCATTTCCGTGTGCACTTAAGACAGTGCAGAGATGGGTAGAGACATAGGGAAAGAGGGGGAAGCCATTAGTCACTTTCTCGAGTGCACAGGAAAGTCCGACGTCAATTACTTCTTTGAGAGGGATTAATTCTGATCCCAAAGGGGGGAAAAAAAAAAAAAAACGAGAAAAGCACTACAATGAACGGGCAGGAAGGAGAGGGCGTGTGTCAGGTATGTAAGCAAAAAGAGGGATCCAAAATGAACATTTCAGAGGGAATTCGTCAAAACGGCCCGGTACGCGCCCCCATTACCCCTGCTGAACCGCAGACAACCGGCTGGCTAGGGAGCCTGGGCCATTATCTCCATCTGTCTTTCCCTGTATGTGCATTTCTTTGTCTGTTGGATTGGTGGGTTGGCGGTGGTTATACTGATTCCTGTCAGCAGGTTTTAGATCTTGTGTTTCTTTCTTTCTTCCAGACTCTACTGGGCTCAGCCCACAGCTTCCATTTCACATACTGGCACTTGGTGCAGTCGTAACACAGGGGTTAGAATGAGGTCACACTCTCACCAAGGCCACAAGCCCCTGGGCAGGTACTGACAAACTATGTATATAGTGTATATTATGAGCTGTCTGTTTGGGACCACTGTTTCCCTCTGACTGATAAAGCTGTGAATGAGATTCTTTCTCCTGGGAAAGGTTGCCTCATTCCAAATTGTCATATCTAAATTGTCCACAAGATGGTGCCATTCCAGGATATCATATCTTATTTGGACTGAATGCAATTGAACCTAATAATAACTCTTCTTATTATTACTATAATTATTATGACCACAAACAAGCCACACATGCACTCTGAATCTCTGAAACGAATTTACAGAAAAAATAAAGTGATTTATCTCATTTAAATCAAAATAAATCTAACTGTCATTTTCTGTATTTTGATTGATCTGTCTCCATTGATGCTTTTTTATGATCTGCACCTTATCTTCCTGTCTGACCCAGTGAAAGTTGACGTGTGCTGTTTGGCTCACCGCATGTAGTGAACAGGTCACATGAGTGTTGGAGAAACAAACTGAGAGCTTGTAGCCAGAACCTCAACTTGCTGCAGTAGAGTCATGTGAATGGTATGGAAAGAAACTAGATGGAAGATTTGTACAGTACAGGAAGCTGAAATGTTCTTGTTGGGGGAAAAAACACAGAAACCAAAACAGCAGCAGTATATTTCTACGTAAAAGGAAATTCCGATTTGTGACTCTGAACTTACCTGCTATGAGAATTTCAGAACTGTCCTCTTATTACATTTACTTAATTTAGAAAAAGCATTTGTTTCTATTCTTGTGGCAAAACATGATGATAATTTAAAAGGTACTGGAGATAATTCTTCCATAAATAAAATCAGTACATTTTCATCTTGTTTTTGGTCCTAAAATAACCTTTTAATATTTTTGTAATTAATTGAAAATTCCATGTTGAAAGAATATCTTTCGGATTTTCTTTGGCAATGTCCCAAAGATGTTTTCCTTTCCAAAGAGCAGATGTAGGACAAGACAAAGATGGACTTACTGGGATCTTGTAGCTCTTGCATGTTGTAACTCTGTCTCTCCTGATTAATTTATGTTTTGCAAGAATAGTTCCGTTCCTTTATTCTTCATAAAGTACCTTCAAATTAAATTTGAAAGACCTTGTTACAGTTCGGTAAACTCCCATCCTTAGGCATGGCGGTAATTCTGTAATGCGGTCAAATATAACGGATGGTTACGTTTCGGTCTCGATAACACGGTGTGGAGGAGATCCGAGGTGTTCGACGTTGTGGGAATGAATATTTGCACTCTCTGTTTTAGCTCACCATACAACATGGCCTCCAGCCTTTATGAACATTGATTTGTATTCTGTTCTACCTCACAATACCACATGACTTCTGCCCTGTTTGAAAAATGATTTGTGCTGACTGTTGAGCTTTTCTGTGAAAGAAGGAAAATGAGGCAGAAAATATCTTTCTGTTTGTTGTGTGGACACACACTATCCACCTTTGTCCTTGTGTTCTTGACTTGTCTTCTCTCATTCTTGTTCTATCGGTCCCACTTTATCTAACTCTGTCTCAATCATTTTATCTTTTGTCTTGACAGATTGTTGCTTGTTATACACATTTCTTTTAGGGAAAAACACAAAGGAATTCTCTCTATTTTGTCGGAGGCATTATTTCGGGAATGTCTCCCCATGGTGAGGAGACTGGATGAATGAGGGCTGACTGTAAGCAAGGAAAGGTTGTTTGTTGATGTTTGAAGGAAGCTAGGTTTATATTCTTGCTAAGAACAAGGATAAGCCCCGCCTCCTCCTCTAACCAATCAGCAATCTCCTTTCCTCCCTGCCATTTTAAGGTTCCTCTCAGGGCGAACTTCTTTTTGCATTCACCCCCTCCCCAGACTCTGAAGATAGCTAAGGCCATACTAGCCCTAGGAAGCTCACTTCTCTAAGACAAGTATTGCATAATTTTTTGCAGAGCAACAATGAGCGCCATCATCTGGGACATGGGCCGAGTTTTTATTAGGAACATTCATAGTCTTACAGTAAATGTATTCCATATGTGGGGGGTGGTCTCGTGAGCACACTGACAAGGGACCGTCAGGCTTGGCACTGTTGTAACTTGTAACTCTTTATGTCCCCCTCCATTTACATGACCACGTGATTTACAGGGTTTTCTGACCTGTATGCTCGAAAGTCACTCCTTAGAACCCCACAGACATCTCCATCTCCCATTATGAAGAAATGTGGAAAAGGTCTTTTAGACAAGCTTTAGATGTCCCTAAAGGACAACCTGCCTATATTCCTAATCTTTGTAAGCAAGAGAGGGATAGAGATGAGGAAGAGAAAGGTGGAGCTGGGACTGTGTGAGGTAGAGGTGGTACTGTGTAGATGGAGTTGGGACTGTGTGAGATGGTACTATGTAGATGTAGCTGGGACTGTGTAGATGGAGGTAGTACCGTGTAAAAGACAATGTAGCGATTCACACATGCCGCTCCAGTGCCTTCTGTCAGTTTCATAAATCAGTTTGCCCTGAGTCTCTCTGCAGCAGCACATTTTTACTTTATAGTCCTAAGGCTACAGGCTGCCTCGCTCTAACACTGGGGAAACAACAAGTGGGCCCCAGTTTCCAGATGACAGACGTAACACTGAAACTGGTGATTTAATTCTCACTGTGCCAGTGGTATACACACTCAGTAATTCACCACAATCAAAAGTCTCACCATGCCAGTAGTTCACGCTGTCAGTGTTTCCCTATGGTCAAAATCTCACCATGCCAGTAGTTCACGCTGTCAGTGTTTCCCTATGGTCAAAATCTCACCATGCCAGTAGTTCACGCTGTC
>JAACJT020000032.1:6620574-6630728 GCA_009936485.2 Gymnarchus niloticus | reverse complement strand
TTTCCTTGCCACTGTTGCCTTTGGCTTACTCTCTGGGGACTGTGGGCCCGGGACTATGTAAAGCGCTTTGTGACAGTTCTTCGTGTTAAAAGCGCTATATAAATAAAATTGAATTGAATTGAATTGAAAATACACAAGTACACGAGAGGTCCCGGGTAACATGTTGCTCTGAGTCAGAGGTCCCAGAGCTAAAGCCACAGCAATCTCTGGCACAAACTGAACCCTAGTACAAGGCAAGACACAACATGACAAAATGAGAAAGTCAAAGTGCATGGGGAAATTAAAGAAAGAAGCCCGTGTTTAGTGGCAACAATCTTTCCGACCAACAAGCACACAAAACTCTACCATCAAAGTGCTTTTAACGGCCGGTGCATAGTTTGCATTCTCCTGCACACTTCTCTTTGGGTGCTGGCAGTGCACTCACAAATGTAAGCAAAGTAAATCCAACACAGAACTGACCACAATTAACCAGCACACACAGGAAATTAGCACGGAGCCCGCACCCTTCCACTTCCACCCCACCTTCGTCCTCTAAACCACGTCCATAGCTTCTCTTTAATCTCATGCCAACTCTCCGCTATCTTCACGGTGCATAGATCTGTTATATTCACATACACGTGTATATAGCACACGGTGATGGAAATGACTGTGTGCGGCTCCTTGGATCACAATGCTCTGTGGTTTCTCGGGAGGTGTGAACTTCACCATTCCGTAATAAAAATTATTCTAGAGCTGGAACACGCGCAACACGACTGGATTAGTACTCAGATCCAAGTGGTGTTTAACTAGTTATCTCTGGATATTTAAGAGATTTTAGACATCATTCTCGCTGTCTACTTTTCGTTGTAGGCCTAGATGTGAAACTTAAAACATTTTCAGTCTAAAACTGCAAAATACTTTGCATTGAACTGATATTTTATATTCTGCATATGGGCAGCCGCCCAGGGTAACACACTGGCATTTTGCAGATCGTCATTTGTTCATATCGACATTACTGAATAGGTAAATGCAACGCCTACTGACTCGACAGAATATCTAAGTATAACCATGGCAGCTGCTGTTACAGTCAAGTTTTTCCGCTTGTTTGAATATATATTTAAAAATGTACAGTATGTGACAGGGTGATAGAAAGTACTTAACGTAATTGAAGCGACAAGCGTTTTGAATACCCTTAATGTCCACGAATGTCATCGTTCTGATAATGTATCGCTTTTACAATGTTTCGCGATTATTTTGACGTTTGTGGACATCTGCTGTGCTCGTTGCTAGCTGTGGCTTTCTGATCCCCACTCCGTTAATCAAAGTCCCCCATCTGCCGAATGGTAAGGCTCCAGACGTTTTATCCGCTCTGGTCATTTAAACCAACGGATTACACTTTTGGACGCCTAAGTGTTATATTGATGTTATTGTTTTTCTGTGTTTATTATAGTTTTTGTTTTTTTTTTTAAAAAAAAAAAAACAAACTTTTGTGTTGTTTAAATTAATTTTCCAGGTTTACTTTGGAACACTTCAACGATCTTGAGCAGTCGCACACATTTTGTTATGATTCGGTTTTTCGTATTATGGTGTCTGTCTCCTGCTTGGAAAGATTAAAGCCCTAGTATAATTATAGGTGAAGCTCTTATGTGATCACCCATCAATGGAACGGCCCATCCCCTCCCAGCTCACATTCATACTCTTAATTTATCATATCGTCGGAAGGAACTTCACAATGCCAATCACAAATACGCAATCTTTCATAGATACAGTGTCTAAAAAATGATCGTCCAGTACGCACAGTGTGATGGAGAAGGAATAGAAATTTTTACTTTTACTCTTCTAATTTTGACTTGCAACTCATTTTAATCTTTATTTATTTATTTGTTTTGTTTTTTTTTCGTGGATCAGACCTTTCTGGTTGTGTTACTGGCTGGTGATCAGGATATTACATGACGCTGGCATGTGTGAGCAGAATCCTTCCTGTTCTTTCTATTTACAAGTCGTTACTGAAAATCATTTAGAACTCTATAGAATTGAAGTCGAAGTTCTAGATGTGAAGGACAAAGCACCCAGATTCCCTCAAGGCGAATTAACCTTGGAGATTTCGGAGTCGTCTATCGCTGGCTCCCGCTTCCCGCTGGAAAGCGCGCTGGACTTGGACGTGGCTATGAACTCTCTGCAGGCCTATCTTCTCAGCGTTAATGAGCATTTCGCGTTGGATGTGAGGTCACGCAGGGATGGCACCAAGTTTGCGGAGCTGGTGCTGGAGAGGCCAATAGACAGGGAGAAGCAGACGAGTCACCAAATGGTGCTGACAGCAGTGGATGGGGGTACCCCTAAGAAATCCGGCAGCGTCAAGATCACAGTAGTTGTGCTAGATGCTAATGACAATGTTCCTGTCTTTGATCAGTCTGTCTACAGAGTGAAGTTGCTGGAGAATTCACCCCTGGGCACTATCGTCATTAAGCTTAACGCTTCAGATATGGACGAAGGTTCTAACGCGGACATTTCCTATGCTTTCAGTGGACACTCCCCGCTAAGAGTGCGTGAATTATTCTATGTGGACCCTTCCACTGGCGAACTTACGGTAAAGGGGTTTTAAGACTACGAAAAAGCCAAAATGTACGAAATACACGTCCAAGCGAAGGATAAGGGTCCCTCGGCTGTGGCCGTGTACTGTAAAGTTCTAGTAGATGTTTTTAGATGTAAACGACAGCACTCCAGAGGTTATTCTAACTTCAGTCTCGACGCCCGTTCAAGAGGACGCACCTCCTGGCACTCTGATAGCTGTCATCGGTGTTATAGACCGAGACTCCGGTGAAAATGGGAATGTCATTTGCGAGATTCCTAAAGTAAAAACTCTTTCAACTTATCGGTCCCTATAAAAATTACTACACGCTGATTACGAGCAATTTTCTCGACAGGGAAAATGTGGCGGAATACAACATCACCCTCAGTGTTAGGGATCAGGGCATGCCTCCACTCTCTGCAACAAAGAGAATTTCGATCCAAGTGTCTGACATCAACGACAATGCTCCCGTATTTGTGCGCCAGTCATACACGGTGTATGTTACTGAGAATAATGCCCCAGGAACTTCCATTTGCTCAGTGACAGCCGTGGATGCTGATAGGGATCAGAACGCCTGGCTGTCCTACTCTCTTCTGGGCGGTCAGATTGAAGGTATGCCCGTATCCACTTACATCTCAATTAACTCAGACAATGGAAACATCTACGCGTTGCGCTCCTTCGACTATGAGCTACTGAAGAAGTTTCAGATTCAAGTTCTAGTCCAAGATGCTGGTTTCCCGCCTTTGAGTAGTAACGTCAAAGTCAATGTACTCATTTAAGACCAAAATGACAACGACCCTATTATCCTTTCCCCTTTGCCCACAAACGGCTCCTTCGCCACAGAGTTTGTGCCCAAGTCAGCAGACGCAAAAATTACGGCAGTGGATGCAGATGCTGGACAGAATTCTCGTCTCTCTCACCAACTTATACAGGCGACAGACCCAACCTTGTTTACTGTTGCCCTTTATACAGGGGAAATTAGGACAATTCGAAGACTGACAGACAAAGACGCCAGAAGACAAAGACTTACAGTATTAATCAAGGATAACGGTCAACCGGCCCTCTCGGCTACAGTTTCAATAATTTTATCAGTGGTCGACAGCATGCCAGAATCCCTGTCTGATCTGGACGACCCCAGTGTAACTCGCCCGCCAGCCTCCAATCTTGCGCTATACTTGGTAGTTTCCTCTGGCGGCATTTCATTCGGATTGCTTGTGGTTATAATCGCTCTGACCTCCATTAAAGGATACCGGATCAAATACTCCATGGAGAGTTGGAACCCCCCTACGAGCTCATGCTGCGGGTTCCGGACTGGAGACTCCAAGCCGATGTTTAAAAACTCTGACCCGCATCAACCGGTACCGGCAAGAACCACCGTGCCCACTAGGTTAGGTGAATTGAAGAGTAACTGCACTCATGCGTCCTGTTTACAAGTATATTTGACTCCGGGGTCGGCCAGTAGCGATTTTATGTTTCTAAAAGCCGTTAGTTTGACCGAGACAAATAAAAACTTGGGGGGAGAAGATTACCCAGAGTTGGACTGGAAAACCATTAACAACAGAGGAAAACCGACCAGTCAGGTAATTACTGTATCCCTACAATTCGCGAAGCGTGTATTTGCAGCATAATGTTCAATTTTGAATCATTCAATACTTAAATGCAATTAGACTAGTTATAAAATTAGTGACATTCAATGTAATGAAAATCTATAATTTTAGATTGTCCAGTACAAATATCTATTTTATTTTTACCTGTACCATTTACTTCAGTATAGGTGTTATGCATAGTAAAAATATTATTTACACATTTTATGTTGTATTTATGTCAGTGTTATACATTAATCACGTGTCATATAAATCATTATGTCTCACCATTTGTGGTTTTCTTATGTGGTTTGATTGTCCAGGAAAATTATATTTACATATTACTAGATTGTATATGACCACAAGCCCAAATACAGTTTTTCTCAATCACTTTGACACGTTTGTCATGCCTAAAATTCCTTTCCCATGCAGAACGTTAAAAGTACTTCTCAAAAGAATAGCACATAAGACTCCAAATTGCTTAAACTGTTAATCATGCGGGTCAAAACACACAAGGTGGGTCAATCACTATACAACGCCATCACTATATAAATGTAATCCTCTCATGATTGCTTTAACACTCTAATGAAAAAGTTGTTTTTCCCATTAAAACCATAACCAACTGTGTATAGCGTACTGCAGTCAGTCCTAATGTGGAAAATCAGGATATTTCTGTAATTCAGTAACAGGAATCTACATGTACACAAAGACAGGAGGGTAAGTACATGTTTAGTGTAAGATTAAACTCAGATTGTACAATATGAATGAAATATCTCATGGGACATCCAGTCCCTCCGCTCTGTCAGGCCACATCACTGTATCTACATCATACCTGATGTCATGCCCAGGCCAAGGTTGACAACATGGCCTACAATGGTGGCCCATATTTCATTGGACACTGTTGGAGACCCGCCTCTACCCTGTCCTTGGTGCCCACCCCTTCCCTTTCCTGTACCACACACTTGGACACCTCTTCCTCTCACAAGGCCAGGTTCTTGTCCCGGCCGGACGCCGACTTCCTGCTCCCATGAAAAGTCTATGTGCAGGGTGAGTCAAGGACAGCATACATACATGTATATTACCAGTATTAGTGCCAGGATATGTTTCTCTGGGATAAGGTTGACAACATGTCCGTTCATTTCATTTAAAAAGAAAAGGATTTTTACTGGTGAATTGACTGAATCTGCACTCATATGTCCCATACTAGCCTTGTCTATCACAAATAAAAAAAATACTATATATGTTTGAATTTTTGTGCCTGCAATGATCAATGCAAAGCAACTCAACTGAAGAATGTATGTAACTGACTGACAAATGCAGAAAATGTTTTAACAAGCCGTCAGAGTCAAATGAGGTGTCAATTCAATGAGAAATAAGTTCAAATTTGTCTGCTATGTGTTTTAAATGGCCAAACATGCTACAGAGGAACTGTCATGAAAGTGGTATTTTTGGTGCGAGAAAAATGGTATGTCAAGGCATTTGAGAAAAACTGTAATGATTTGCTTACAGTTTGGTTGTAAACCACCTCAAACTGCTATTCTTTAGATGGAACCATAAATTAAGCTTCATCGTTTTAAAAATAAAGTGGCATGGTGGCATAGTGGGTGGCCCTGTTTCTTCACATCTCTGGGGTTGGGTATTCAAACCTGACCGCACCTCTGTGTGTGTGGAGACTGGACTTTCTCCCCAAGTCGAACAGGTTTCCCTTGGGTGTTCCTGTTTTTCCCTGCAGTCCAAAGGCATGCAGTTAGGCTAAGTGGTGTCTGTAAATTGATGTAGAGTTTGATTGTGACTGTGTGTATATATACCTTGTGCCCTATGCTGCATTGGAAAGGTGCCAGGCCCTTCATTGACCCTCATTAGGATAAGTAGTTTGTCATGTAACAGGTGTCTCTGTTCTAGGTATTGGTAAGGTATAGCAGGTGAAACGGCATGCAGAATGAAACTTTAGGGCAACCAACAGGCAAGTCTTTGTGTCTCATGACTATAAAGCATGCAGGCTTTTTCTTGCCCTCGTAGCCGTGGGTAGTAATGGCAGGAGCGAGGCTTTTGAGGGATTGAAACAATATATTTGGAAAAAGATTAGATCTTTCGGAACATCGCATCGTGGTGACATCTGGTGGCCAAATTGTGTTTACAGTTGATCTCAATCCTTTTATGCATTTCTCATTTGATTCTGACAAGTTGCTCAAAAGTTTGTACCTTCATCAGTGAGTTACAATTTCTTGCAGTTGGTTACTTGCGTGTGTCGATACTGAGTTTACATTTTTAATCAGTGGATTTTTTTCCATAGCTTGGCTGAAAAATGCATTAAATGACAACATCTACAAACATTCATCGGTTCTTTTTTCAAACTCCACTTTTCCACCAGAACACTATCCAGACTACATTCTGCAGATGCTAACACACTGCTCCTAAAACTGTTAACTGCACAAGCTGTGTTCATGAATCAAATGAGAAATTCATTAATGCAACGCAAATCCATTTAAATTTATGCCCGATATGCACTTAAGCATTACCAATTCGTGCGAAAGAATGAGAAATGTTGAGTGTGCAGTGTCCAGATGTGTTATTGCTGTGGGAATGTGAGGAACTGTCAGCAGAATGGCGTTACTGGTGTGACAAATTGTAATGTGCGGATGGGTGACTTGTGTTGCTTTGGAGAACTGAGTACTTCTCTGCGATAATTAAGTATAGTTTATATACAGCAAAGTAAATATTGTAAACGAATTTGTCAGGTTTATTTTGTAATTATTTCTTTTTAATCGATTCCACTGGTTTTGAATATGCGGTGGCTGGCAAGTGTCTTTTATCAAGTGTTGTATCGTTTATATGCATTTCTTATCTGAACCCGCTGGTCAGAAGTATTATAGTGTTTCTCTGTCGCTTTCATATTATTGTTCTTGGCAATTCTGTACAGGTGCCTTACTATTTTGATAACTGCTTTGACTATTTGGAGAATTGCATTTAGATTTCTGAGAAAGGCCATGCTGATATGAGACGTGTCAAAGCGATTGAGAAAAACTGCAAGGTGTGCATGCAAACATGGACACACGTCCTTTAGCTCGGAAATATTGATTTAAATTTCATAATTTTCCTATTTTTGTTTTATTTTGATATTGAATGGCCTACATCTGTGTCTGCGGAACCGTAGCGGTGGCTTTCGAACTTTGTACTACACCATGTATTTATAAATAGACTATTTTTAATATTACCTACCATGGTAATTAGTTCATATATTCCCCTGTGCTATTGCTATAAAGCAGGGGTCACATAATCCATGTTGTTCAGCATAGTTCCTTATGGAGTACCTCCAAGTGGCAGGATTATACGCTGATGGTAGCTGAATTTACTGGTTTGCATTTGCATGATTTGCATGAATTTTCTGATTCAAAGTGTTTCTATGATAACAAGTGACAATGCCCCAGCTTGAGATGTAAAATCCTGATGAATTTGGAGACCATTTTTTCATTTTGAGACTTATTTTAAAAACAAGTTTTATATTTTAATGCTTTCATTGCAGTTTAAGCAACTGAACATAGACTGTACTCTGTCCTCAAATCAGCAGAACAGTATTTTGAAACGGTAAGTCAGCCAAGAAAAGGTAAAGAACTGTGGCCTCCCACCTCTAAGGCTGGGGGCTCAGATCTTGTGTGGATTTGTGTGCATGCATGTTGTCCTTGTGTTTAAGTGGGTTTTCTCTAGGCTGTTTATCTCTCACAAGCCCAATGACTGGTGGATTGGTGTCTGTAAATTTCCCTTTACTCTGTGTGTGCCTTCTAATGGGCTGACCTTCTGTCTAGGGTGTCTTATGCCCTGAGATTTCTGGGATAGCCTCCAGACTCTCCCTGGTCGTGTACTGCATGAGCAGTGAAGGATGGCTGATGGATAAAATCTGTAAACGTATGCTTCTCTGACAGTGAGATTGTTACCTTTTTGACTTTTGCTCCCTAGGCATAATTCTGCAGGCACAGATAGAACTCTGGCACAAAAGGACCCAGAACGCTTTGATAGCCACATCATCAATCACTATGGGGCATGGGAGACCCACTTGTGCGGTATGAGGTGTCCAAACGCTCATTCTTTTCTTCACTTTTGGATGTCTGGTACTATTCTTTGTTGCTCCAGCTTCTGCTGTATTCTCACCACGTGACTCATCCTTGTATTTATTTTCTCTTTGACTGACAGACGCTGTGACATCAGTGGTGCCCAGGACCCTCCCCAGCAACACCTGGGTCCAATGTTTGGAAGCAGAGTATGCTACCCGCTTGCTGCCTGACTATCAGCGTAACATCTACATCCCTGGCACTCCACACAGTGACCTACATGCTCACAGCTCTTTCTCCACATTCGGGAAGAAGACTGGCATCAAAAGGGCAACCTGTGAGTGATAGCATTTTAAAAGTGATTTCAGAAACTTAATGCTGAAGGAAATTCTATCCCTTAGGAAACCTTGTGTAGCCTCTGTAGTATTACGTCATATATGTAGGTAGGAACCTTTATTTGGGGCACTTGTGTTCCAGGGGGAGGATAAAAAAATGAACACTGTAGTGTTGCCTGGAAGCTGGCTGTTGTGTTTGTCGTCTGGCTATTCCAGATTATTGTTGTTCCAATAAACAACTGCACAGCCTCTATGTGTCTGAATCACAGATATTGTGATATGTGACTACTCAGTGTTACTTTAACATGCAATATTTAATGAATCTCCTTTGTCATTATGAATTGTTTTGTTTTAGTTTGTGATATGAGATCTGACCCACCAAATGTGTGCACAGCATTTTGTATGGAAAGTGACACAGATCCTGTTTGTGTAATAGTGTAGTAGAGTTTGGTGAAAAAGTATTTGCCCCCATCATCATTTGCTCTGAAAGAATTCATTGCTTCAGATTTTCAGACAAAAGTTAACATTATACAAAGACAATCAGAGTAAACTCAAAATACAATTTTTGAATGATCATTTCATTTATCGAATTAAAAAAGTTATTCAACACCAGTGGGCCCTTTGTGTCCTCTTACTGACTCAAACAACCAATTATTTAATTGATAATTGGGTTAAATTAGGATAGACATGTTCAGGCTTGATCACTGCTAGCTCTGTTGAATTTAAAGATCACTCAAATTGAACCTTTTCATCAATGTCAAGTATGCTAAGAAATATAGGGGGGGGGTGATTCCTGCCATTATTAAGATGCACATTCGGAATGGGGAGGTGCACGCGGAAAATTCACATTCACATTCGCATTCGCATTCGCATTCGCATTCGGCATGAAGGTATGGAGATCCGCTTTCGAAAAGTTCGCATTTGTATACCGGGTTGCTATGGGTACTGAAGGCAGCCCAAAATTCATTGCGCGCGTTAATGCGCATGTTCCGCGTGCACGTCTTCCTTCCGAACGTGCATCTTAGTAATGGCGGGAATCACCCCCTATAGTTTGCGGTGTTTCTGTTATTTCGTGCTTATGTCACGGTATGTGCTGTAACACCGTTTGACTGGTAGCACTTTTATATTGGTATGGCTGGTTCCATGTGGTGTTTAGACTTGTGTCGTCGTTTGTGTATACATTGCATATCGTGACTCGCACACAAAGTAATTCTTCATTAGGATGTGAATGTTAACGTCCAGATGGTGTTACATGATGGTAAGGATCATTTCATGGAAATGAAACCTGGTGGAGGAATGAGGAAGCGCAGGAGAGTATATAGAGTAAGAGGATGGCGAAGAAGTGGGATAGTCAGACAGATGAAGAAAGTAGACAGGAGTACAAGGAGATGAGGCATAAGGTGAAGATAGAGGTGGTGAAGGCTAAAAATAAGGCGTATGGCAAGTTGTATGACAGGCTGGAAACTAAGGAGATAGAAACGGACCTGTACCGATTGACTAGGCAGAGGTACCGAGCTGGGAAAGATGTGCAGCAGATTAGGGTGATAAAGGATAACGATGGAAATGTACTCACAAGCGAGGAGAGTGTGTTGAGCATATGGAAAGAGTACTTTGAGGGGCTGACGAATGAAGAGAATGAGAG
>JAACJT020000032.1:6573704-6584108 GCA_009936485.2 Gymnarchus niloticus | reverse complement strand
GACTGCCTATGAATATGCTTTGTATACCCTGGACACTGTGACTGCCTGTAAATATACTCTGGACACTGTGACTGCCTGTAAATATACTCTGGACACTGTGACTGCCTATGAATATGCTTTGTATACCCTGGACACTGTGACTGCCTGTAAATATACTCTGGACACTGTGACTGCCTATGAATATGCTTTGTATACCCTGGACACTGTGACTGCCTGTAAATATACTCTGGACACTGTGACTGCCTATGAATATGCTTTGTATACCCTGGACACTGTGACTGCCTGCCTGTGTCTGCCATTGTTCTAGACAAGTGAAAATATTGCACAGGCTTCCTGTATCAGCCTGCATCATCATCATCATAATCATCATCAAAAGGCACACAGTAACACTAAATAATCCAAGTAACACAGGACAGACGTTATGTAATGTTAATTATTATTACTCAGAAAATTATTAATTAATCACATTTTGCTATTTTGAAACATTTAATTTTATTGGAATTCATGAATTTTTAAATGAAATTGCAAGAATTTAAATGCAGTTTATGTGATGTGTGTGTGTGCGTGTGTGTGTGTGTGTGTGTGTGTGTGTGTGGGAATACCTTTTTGCTGCATGCACAGTGTGTGTATGTGCCTACATGATGCGAACATAGAGGCAGAGTTCTCACCTGCTACAGAAAGCCATACCCTAAAAGTGTGCCAGTACTGTCTTATGGAGGATGGTATTGCCATGACAACAACAAAAAGTATGTTGTCATAGATACTGAAACTCGGTTACCATGGAAACAAGGGGAACGCCTCATTTTGTACACTGAGCAGGAAGGATACTGAATGCTGGATTCAAATGCAACATGCTCTAACTAAATCTGATGAAATTACAATCAGTTTATCCTTCCTGATCTGCACACATACAGTAGGTAATCCTCACCAAGCAGTGTGGCGAGCCTGGGCTCAGTCACATAACTTATTCCCCAGTCAAGACGAAATGAAAGCCACACTAAAGCGGTCTTACAGTTTACAATATGGACATTTTATTTCTCAATGCTTTCTTTCTCTTTTAAATGGAAATGGCATTTATTCACCAGTGTAATGGATTTATGACAAAACGGGGATTCGGCACTGGAATGTAGTTGTTGATTTTCATTTAGCGTTAGCGTGACACAGATGCATAAAGCAGTAAAAAGGTAGATCAAGAAACGGGCAAATGATCAGTGCCTTTACTTTTATATAGCGCCTTTCACAACCCACAACACAGTTACTCCATGGTATTTGACAAGGTGTTACACTCATGAAAAGAATGGAACATGAAAAAAGTCAGAAGACAACACAAGAGAGGAACCAAAAACTCCTCAGCAATAAGAAGAAAACCCTCTGGGGGTTTGAGGTCAGCTGCCACCCCCCCAGGCATGTTAGCAGTATATAGTACACATGAAAATTACACATATTATTCATATACAAACACTAAGAAGAGACACTTGTTCACCATGCTAAAGCAAACATACACACACAACCACACACATATTGCTGTCTTCTGGAATTCCACAATCTTCGTAATTGTGTGTATTTCTTTCAATATAAAGTTCATATATTTATCCGAAAGTGCTTGACAAACAGGTAACCACGAACCTACAGTAATACTTGACAGACACAAAAACTGTTATCATTAAAAGCAGTAAAAACCTGAGTAAAAAATTTAAGAAGGCAGGTACATGCAACACTGTACGGTGGGAAATATTAATGGAACTGTGAGAACAGCAGCTCCTCCTACAACACTTAAACTCCAGTCTCTTAGTCACTATCATATGGGTCCTGCTGAGAGGAAAGATCATGTGACACCTGGGAAGAACAGGCCTGAGCTCAGAAGGAAGGAACAGTCTATGTGTCATTACATAGGGAGGGACAGAAAATACAGAGTATTACATCCATCCACCTCATCCATCCATTCTCTAACCAGTTATTCTGGGCAGGGTCATGGGAGAACTGGAGCCTGTCCCAGGCAGCATTGGCCACAAGAGTGAGGCACACCCTGAATGGGATGCCAGTCTATTGTAAGAGTGGGGTACACCCTGATGGGATGCCAGTCTATTGTAAGAGTGGGGTACTCCCTGAATGGGATGCCAGTCTATTGTAAGAGTGGGGTACACCCTGATGGGATGCCAGTCTATTGTAAGAGTGGGGTACTCCCTGGATGGGATGCCAGTCTATTGTAGGGCATGCCACCTACACGCTCACACTCCATGGGCAGTTCAGAGACACCATTAAACCTAATTGCATGTCTTTGAATTGCAGCTGGAAACTGTAGTACCCAATGGAATCTGGTATGACATGGAGAGAAAATTCATACTCCACACACACAGAAGAAGTGCGATTCAGACCTCCAAACCTGGAGGTGTCAGGCAGCAGCGCCAAACACTGATTCACCATGCTACACTCTACCAAGGATACTTACAGTTGATTTTAGGACAAAGTCCAGTAAAATTCAACCTGTGCTGTATTGATCTATCGACACATTTTGTTGTGTTTCCATAGAAAACACTATACATCACTACACAATGTACACTTGTACAATGTGCCATAAGTCATTATAATGCAACAGGACTACATGCTGCAAAAAGCCTTGAAAATAAAAATCCTCACACAGTGATTGTTCAGATTAGTGAAGCCTCGAATAACCCAGTGATACAAATGAGAGTAGTTTTATTATAAAACTGAGATTGATGAGTTGGTGTTTTTTATAAACATCTTCATATTTATTGCACATTTTGTCAGATGCCTGATGACTCTATGTGTAGAATGGCTTCCTCAGTCCTGCACCCAGTCCACATGTTTGTTGAGTTCTCGTGTTCTCCCTGTGTTGAGTTTCTTCTGGGTTCATTCTGTCACCCACTGACATGCAGCATGTCTAAATGGCATCTCTAAATTACCCACAATGCTGAGTGTGCCTGAATATGTGCTCTGAGACGGACTGGCATCTTGTCTGAAATGTTGTGTAATTAATTCATTGTTTATTAATTAATTTTTATAGTGCCTTTTCCAACACTGTTGCCCCACAGTAAACAATGGCCACCACAATATGGTGGTACAATATGGCCACTCAGTCATACAAACAGTAAACAAGTCAAAAAGTAATATCTGTTAATGTGTGTGCGTGAATGTGTGTGTGTGAGTGTGCATGCACACATCAGGATATGTGTGTGCGTATATGTAATTATCAAATTGTGGAGACACAACGTCCCTTGGAGGAATGAAAACCTGTTACAATTTTACCTCAAGGGGACATTTATCGTGTCCCCACGAGGGAAAAATCAATTTGGTAAAATCTGTGAATGCAATCAAAAAACCAAAAGAGCCAAAAGTCTTGTATTCTATTGGGTTACTTATGGTTAAGGTTGTGGCTGAGTAAGAATTATGGTTGTCATACTTAGGAATAGGGTTAGCCCATAGAAATGAATTGAACATTCCCGCAACGTTATAAATACGTGACTATGTGAGTGTGTATGACCGCGTATGCTTATGTCATGCCATCCGTGTCGTCACTCAGTCTGGAGTCTCCGGTCTCCTACTGATTGTGGAGCATAGCAGTGTAGACTGTTGTAATACTCAGACTGAGACATGAGCTATACTCATGGCATGAGTTGATGTCTGCTCCTGGTACAGGACACCCAGCTGTGTGGATGCGAGAGTGACACAGAGGGTCAGTACTGATGCTGATATGTGACTGGCAAGAGCAAAGACATAACTACAGCATATACATTTGCACCAGTGGTCTTGTTATATTTGGCTAGGCTAAAGTAATTGGTTTTCAGTTTGCATTCCATGATAACAGAGTACATTGATGATTGTACACATTGACCAGTTCATTTAAATTAACAAGGGCCTGACCCTTTATTTCTTTGCAAGTATGCTAAAGAATTATGTGCTTGCATCTCTGTACTAAAGAAAAGGAAATATAGAGATATTCAAAATATGCATTATAAATATGCTTTAGGGAAGGACGTGTGCACCTTATGTTCCATAACAGCAGAGCATGAAACTACGCTAATCTGATATCCATTCCTCAGTATCTTACAGGGTTTGTAAAACAACTCAGTTTAGCAATACTATGTCAAATCTGAATGCAGCATACCCTACTTAGGGGACTAAAATGAGAATTAAATGACCATCTTGTGTTGGAAGTTACAAGGTTATTAGCTGATTTGTTGGAACAAGGTTCTAATAACAAGGCACTTAAAGTGGTATTATTACCTCTCAGTAACAAGATTTACCTGTGTTCTATTGATGGACAGTTGTCACTCATCCATCTCCTTACTTCATTATGACAGTTTACTAGGGTGTCCATGGATGTGTCATTGTTTCACGTAATTGAGAGGGACATTTGTGTGGGATCATCATAAATGAAAATGAAATGTATGCTTTTGTGTTACCCTTCATACAGACAGCATATTGCAACTCCATATTTCACTGATACCAATAGAGCAGTGCTGTTATTAGATATCTGAACATATTGCTGATGACTATTCAGGCAGATGACGAACCACTTCAATGTGATTCTACATACACTGTCCTCACATTCCAAGCCATTTTCTTCTCTGTAGTAAATATTCTGTTATATAATATTGCTCACTGTAAAGGCCTCTATTCAATTTAGTGATTTCTGCTAGACTGTAATTAAAATTAAGGCGGAACATTTTATAAGATTTGTTTGTAATTCTTTTAAGGTAAACTCAGCTGTTTTTGGAACATTTTCTGATTTCATTTATTGATATTGGAAATGTACTTTCTTTTCTCAGCTACAATGTTATTTCAATATATGCTCCACAGAAGAATAGATGATGTTTGATCTTTGTTCAGTATCATTTTGGGCGTAACATATGAATCTCTTTGATTCATTTTTATTTTAAAGGCTACAATGATCCCAGCTTTTGAAGTATGTGTGTTTATGTTCTGGCTCGGCCAATAGACTTCAGGACAGTTCTACAGTGAATCAAAGAAGGTAAAATTGGGCACCACGGTTAAACATTAAACTTAGAGGTGTAGTGGAACTGAAGGCCTGCACCATTCATGCGATATCTGGCTTGAAGAAGCAACACTTCAGAATGGATTTTGACTCAGGCTTCCTGTCTGTTAAGCAACAGCTGGACTGAGAGGAAACATGGCAAGACACAGTGCATTTAGAGGCCATAGTGAACAGTCTTCTGTCGGGTGTAGAATTCGCCTGTTGTCATGGTGGTCAGATCCAAGACACTCTAGAACCTCCCAGACCCCAAACAGTACATATTGCAAAAACATGTCCCATTCTCAGCCATACTCCACTACAACAGGCTTCAATTTCAGGGATGGTACCTAATGCCATAACAGATCAACACTAGGATCTACTCATGTGGGAAATGGTCCTTCAGCCAGGCATCTGTGTTCTAAGGGCCCAGATGGCCAGCCATCAGATAGACATGGGCCAGTTCCAGGAGAGTGTCAATGTGGGACCTTACAAAGATTTTCAGCACCTTCTGCTCTCTGTGGTGGGGGGAGTAATTGAACAGGCTATTGTAGATGAGGAGGTACACTTTTCCCCTTTGACCACCAACACTTGGGTCCAGCGGTACTTAAACTGATAGTCAGCTTTCTGATTGGCCATGAAGTTCCGGCCCTGACAGACCTGGTCAACAAAGTCAGAGCTTGGTGGCCGGATCTGGATCTTTTGAGTCACTTTCACTCTCTTCTTCTACCAGCAGGGAGGGACCAGGGGCAAGATGCCCACAAGGGGCTCTTTTTCCGGGTGGCTCTTTGGTTCTGCGAGGTAGCCAGGAGGACCTTAAACTCAGGCCAGTCATACCCAAGCATTAAGTCAACAAGTTGGTCCAGGATCAAACTGACTGTCAAGGTCCATTCTTTCCTAGGTGTACTGCAAGAGAGGACATAAGGGATGATCTAAATGAGAACTTGAAGTCAAATGCAGATGACAGCATTGACTAGCATTGCTATTTATGTGTTCATCAATTAATTCATCCCCCTTATTCACTGTATGTGTTATTTTTATGTTACAGCATTGGAATTAGATTATTGTATTTTTTACAAATGCTCTTTGCAAAAACTGCAAAAATAGAGCATTTTGACTCGTGCAGTAAAGAGAAACTTTTTAATTAAAATGGACATTTTTTTTTTTTTTTTTGAATGTCTTTGTCTTCTGCGGTATTTATGTTATTTTGCTCAATGACATTCTATTTTTTGTAGTAACCCTAACATTTACGGTGTCGTGCTCTCCAGGCAGGGACAGACAGAGGCTCAGAGGCAAGGATGTTGGTGTGAGTCAGATTCTTTTAATAGGCAGGTAACAGGAACAAAAGAGCCAACAGGCTCAGCCCAGAACATGAGACTAATGATACAGATGCAGGGAAACTAGGACCTGCAACAAGAACCAAGGACATGGAGGCAGAGAACTAGGCAAGAATACCCAACAAACACTCTACAGGGAATAAGGGCAAGACCCTGACTTATACAGGCAAAGAAGACAGGTGAAACAGATGAGGTAATCAGGGCATGGCAGCTGCTAACTAGGGAACACAACAGGAGAACACGATGGGCAAACACAAAACCATGGTCAGTACTCCAGGGACTGGGAGTATTGGGGCCCAGGCACTGATGTTACATATGGACTTCTTGTGAATGTGCACATTGTAAGAAATTGTTGCTCAATGAGTCCTTTTGTTTTTATGGTCTGCTCTGGATGCATAAGTTAATTAGCTGCATTTCATGGTATTGTAAGTAAGGTACATTTTAAGATAAAAAAATCAGTCTTCTTTTCATGGATTTATATATAAATATCTAACTCTATATATTTGCATAATGTAAAACTGCTAGTCCCTGTGTTCTGAATGATCCTCTGATATTCACCAGTCTGACAAGGCAGGGGCAGTTTTAACCATGTTTTCTGTCTTTCTGTGCAGCTGTGTTTTCCTCATTTTTTTCTGGGAGCTTGCACGTGCTACCCCATCTAAGATGCACCCCATCTGTTTTAGCAATATGTAGAGTCTTTCAGACATTCTGCAGTAGAAGCATCATGTGACCACCATGTCCCTCCCATTAACAGGCCATGCGTATAACTTCCGGTGTCCAGCAGGTGATCTCATCATCAGACATTTGCATACATACCAGTAAATATTCTCAGGACAGACGGCATAGCTTGAGCATACAGCTCCCCTGAGATCAGCCTCACAGGAGCTGGTCTTACTCTGAATCTAGCCAGCAGTCTGATGTGTGTCTTCCCTCAGACACACTGAAGTGTGAAGTAGTTAAGGTAGGTAAGACAGTAATGCTACTAAGGCTGCCCTGGAAATTATGCATTTGCATTTTTGTATTCTATTATTCATACTAATTGGTACCACCTTTTACTACAACTAGATGCATATTAAAATGTTTACTTTTCTAATTAGTTCATAGCTCAATTAATTAATCAATTAATTAATCAATTAATTAATTAATTAACTAATTCATTCATCTTCCAAACCACTTTATCCTGTTCAGGGTCGCGTGGGGAGGGGGGATCTAGAGCCTATCCCAGGGAGCCCAGGGCATAAGGCAGGGGACACCCTGGACAGGGTGCCAACCTATTGCAGGGAATCATAGCTTAATTCATTTTCTTTTTCATATTTAGAAAAGATGCCTTGTAATATTTGGATTCATAGTTCATATAATGATGACAAGGGCTAGGTTTAAAAAAACTGAGCATCGTATTTAATTTCTAGCATGTTGACAGCCATGCCATTGAGGTTTGTGTTATATGAATATAAACTTTTTTATATCAGTAATTGTGAGGCTTTGTCTGTGTTTTTCTTAATGTCATTAAGGTTCTTCTAAAAACATTGATTATACATTAAAAATGGAGACAAAGGCAGTATGATGTTATGCATGCACATATATAAACACACAGAGCTATACAAATACATAATGTATAACATTATACATATATATTGTATAGCTGTGTGTGATTGTTCACATTAGCCACAAATGAATGATGAATATATGATTGTATTACTTGTCGTTTGGTAAGTTTTTTATTTTTTAATAAACTTGGACAGCCTGTTTTCCCACAGCCTACATGCATGACGATTGTCCTCTGCCATGTGGCAGGCGAGGGGCTGTCCGTGGTGCTGACTACTGGCGCTGTCCATGGTACTTCTGAAATGGTCTCTGGTTTAAAGATGAACCAGGCATTTTCCCTCCCCCCAGTTTTTTTTTTTTTTTACTTCTTCGTCGTACTTTGGAGCAATTGACGGCATATACTGACAATTTAATGATAGGGAAAATGTCGAAAAACATCACAATTCTAAAGCACATAATGCGAACTACTTTCTGAGATAGGCCAGTGTATTAGTGAGGAGAAATTTACGGCATTCCACTTTGGTCGATTATAATCAAAGGCAGAAATAAATATACATTGGGTTTACTTTCTGGTATTTAGCTTCACACGACCTTTTATCTATTTGTTTGATTTCCAGAAGTTTTTTCGCATGTTGACTACGCTTACTTGTGTTGCAGCAGCACAGGCCTGTTTTTCTCAGTCATCTGCAGATCCACAAGGTGTCACTGTTTATCAAGAAGTCGCAGCTCTGACGGGGGCGCGGACTCCTCGCATTTTTGTCACGAGCTCAACCATCTTTATTCTCATTGTTAGTGAACTCGCAGAGAATCGTGGAACGGCTTTCTGTGATTATGTTTGTTCGTGTTCAAACAACAGCATTTTCAGTTGTATTTTGAGCTGGTTGGAATTAATACATTTTTAAAATCCTTGGTGGCGATGTGCATGTCCAGGGAAATGAATGGCTCACTAGCCGCAGGCCTGTTCGGGCTCCTGCTTTGTCTGCAGAATGTAGCATCGGGACAAATTGTATACTCTATTTTTGAGGAGGTAAGTCAGGGGACGTTTGTTGGAAATATAGCTAAGGACCTGAATCTTAAAGTAACAGAACTGGAATCTCGTATGTTTCAGATTATACCAGGACCATCTAAGAAATATTTTGAAGTAAATTTAAAAACTGGAGTCCTGCTTGTGAATGAAAGAATAGACAGAGAAGAACTGTGTTCAAATAGCCAAATGTGCTCTATAAAACTGGAGGCAGTCGTAAATTTTCCTTTAAACCTGTTTCGTATTGAAGTTAATGTAAGGGATATAAATGATAACGCTCCGACATTTTCAGAAAAATCTAAGAATATTAAAATTGCCGAATCGACGGTGGTTGGAGCAAAATTCCCCCTGCTTAACGCAGATGATCCCGACGTTGGGAGCAACTCTGTGAAAACGTATAAACTCGGTTCAAATGAATATTTTGCTATCGATTTAAATAACGACGGCGATCCAGTGTCTGTGGAGTTAGTGATGCAGAAGGCTTTAGACCGAGAGAAACAGGCCACGATCCGTCTCATACTGACTGCTGTTGATGGAGGAAAACCTCCCAGATCCGGGACTACTGAGATCATCATTGATGTACTGGATGCGAACGACAATGCTCCAGTATTTGGGAGCACATTGTACAAGGTTCGAGTTGCAGAAAACACCCCGCCGGGAACGGCGATAATAAAACTCAATGCAACAGATCCCGATGAAGACGTAAACGGAGAGATTGTTTATTCGTTTAGCAGCGAAGGTTCAAAGACCATAATATCAGTTTTTGCGATTAACCATTCTACAGGTGAAATAAGGGTTATTGGCGATTTGGATTATGAGGAGAACAGCGCCTATGAAATCAGAATTGAGGCTAGAGACAGAGGCCACACGCCACTGGCCTCCCACTGCAAAGTACTGGTGGAAATAGTTGATGTGAATGACAATTTCCCAAATATCAAAGTAACATCACTTCTGGATGAAATCAGAGAGGACGTAACGCGGGGCACAGCCATTGCGCTGATAACTGTTTCAGACAAAGACAGTGGAAAAAACGGAAATGTAGATTGCTCGATTTCTGGAGCACCGACATTCTCATTGGAAAAGTCCTACAACAACTATTACTCTTTGATAATAATATCTCCTGTAGACAGAGAGATAACTTCTCAGTACAACGTCACTATCACAGCTACAGATGAGGGAACCCCTCCTCTCTCCAGTACCAGCGTTATTACTGTACACATTTCTGATGTGAACGACAACGCGCCTCGATTCCCAGAGTCCCTGATAAACATTTACGTAAAAGAGAACAGCCAGATTGGTACTGTAATATATACAGTGACTGCGGCTGATCCGGATGAAAACGAAAACTCCCGAGTTACTTACTCTCTTATTGACAGCTCATCCGGCAGTGTTCCGCTTTCTAGTGTAATAAACATTAACTCGGTCAGTGGAGAGATATACAGCTTGCAGTCTTTTAACTACGAGGAGGTGAAGACGTTCCAGTTTCAAGTTCAGGCCACAGACTC
>JAACJT020000032.1:6531751-6542728 GCA_009936485.2 Gymnarchus niloticus | reverse complement strand
CAGCAGTATGACGTGTGTTTTAGCTCAGACACACTGAAGAGTGACGTAGTGGTTTTCCCCGCGCCTTTCCCGCCTGCAGATGCCGAACTGATCAGTATTAATAGTGCTGATACTTTGAAACAGAATCATACGCTGCCCAGCAGAGAGAAGGTAAGAGAGGGGAAGTAATAAAAATATTATATCGCTGCTTAAGATATTTATTGCACACTGTTTGAAGTAGATTTTTCCCTCATATGTTAATGTTTATTTTGAAAATAATTTTTAAATTTGTGACAATTCGAGATACACATTATCCATCCATTTGCCAAACAACACGCGGGGGGCCTGCAACCTATAAAGCATGGGACGGGGGACACCCTGGATGTGGTGCCGACCCATCGCAGGGTACAGTGATACACTACGGACGATTTAGACATGCCAATTAGCCTACAACGCATGTCTTAGGATAGCAGGAGGAAATCGAAGTACCTGGAGGACCCCGCAAAGCACATGCAAACTACACGTTTACAGGCGAGACGTTAGTACCAACCACTGAACCCCTGGAGAAAATAAAAAAAAAGTTTAGCACAAATAAATGTACAAAATTCAGTTATAATGTGCTTTGAGATTTTTTCGGTTTTTTTTTTTTTTTACGACTGATTTATTCATGAATATTGCAAGTTATTCCTACAGTCTATTTTCAGTGCAGTTTAAACTATTTAAAAAATTTATTAAGAAAATCGTGAAGCACTTCTTCCTTTGGACAGGTGGGCAGTTTTGTACGTTAAAGTGCATCTGTGTATGGGGAAAGTATTTTAATTATCTGTCCAATGCCAAGGGCTGTACATGCGTAGAAAACACACCAGCTAGATTTTTCATGGGCATGAAGCGATTCTGGCCAAACTGAGCGACGAGAACTTGTGTCAGAAAGATTGTTTCGTTTTTCTTACGTCCACCAGAAATCCAATATGACGACCATTCTCACGGGTTTATCTACTAGTCTGATTTGCGAACTGATTTGCAGCAGTAGTAGTAATTTTAAATGTACATAATGTAAATAACTGCAACAGACCACTTACTGAAATGCTCTTTTGTGTATTTTAAGTGTATTATGTCAAACATAGTGTTAATTTCACAATTATGTGAATTGGTTTGTTTTAACAGGTTCGCATTACTGTGCAAAAGTTTAAGGTTACAGAAAGTTGTCTTTGAATTGCTTTATATCAGGTAAAGCTATATACAATTTTATGCCTGTCATTGTGTCATCTTAACCATTAAAAAACCTTTCATGAAGTTACCGCAGTAACTGAATCTAAGTTTCACCACTAGTATACGTTGTTTGTGTAATCAATTTTCAATTATTAGTTTAGCTATAATTAAGTGAATTAATTAAGTGTGCCGCTGGTTAAACTTAATACATATATATGGAATGGCTGGGGTGTCTCTGAGGACAAGTGTGGGAACCAAAGTTGTGTTCTAATCATTCAACACCAAAATATTAACTTTTTGTGGAAATACTTGTTACTTTTTTATTGTTTTACTCTTTAATTGTAGATATTGTAATGTTGAGCAGTGTTTTTTTTTTTTTTTTTTCTTTCTCTGAGCAAGGGGCAGTGTGTGGTTGTGACATTCTGACTAGGCACCAGAGGAGCTGTCCAGCCTTGTGGTTCTTAACAGAGACAGCGCCTCTACTCCGCGTTCAGCACCTCGAAGCTGGACAGCGCCTCTGATCTCTGTTCAGAACCACGACATTGGACAGCAACAACAGCAGTGCCTCTTTTTCTAACAAGAAATTGAGGCACTGCTGTTTCTGTTTGGAATTGTTGTGCTTTGCTGTTAATATTAGAATTGCTGTTGTTGATGTTATTATTATTATTAGTAGTAGTAGTAGTAGTAGTAGTTGTAGTAGTATTAATGTTTTTATTATTACTGTTCCTCCAGTTTCCACAAAATGTTTTAGGTTAACTGTACTTTCTGTTACTGTTAGTTGCAGTGGATGACTAGTGTCTTTAACTTCCCTTAGTCTATGAAACTGATTGTCAGTGCCTGTCTTGTGATGGACAGACATCCCATTCAAAGAGCTCCCCTCCAGTGTGGCTTGTGCTTCCCAGGATAGGCTCCAAGTTCCATGTAGCCCTATACTAGATAAGCAGTTGGTGAAATGGATTGATGTATTATTTGTGATATACAGTACTGTGCAAAAGTGTTGAGCCACCCGTCATTTCTTTATATTTTGCTAGGAAAATGGGACAATAGGTACAGCGATTTATTGCAACATCATTTGATCATCTGTAATAATCTGCACCTGTTTCTTCACTGGTTCATCCCTTAAGTTAGTTGGTTTTGTTATATGCTTGAATGATTCATATGTAGGTCACTGTGCGGCTTAACAAACAAAAAAGATTCCTCTGAAACTGGTCAGGTACAGAGACTGGACTGAAAACGAGAACCAAAATTTTCTATTTTGGAAGCAAAATATGAGGAAATGAGGGGTGGCTCAAGACTTTTGTAAAGTACTGTGTTTTGTTTTTCTAGATGTATTTGCCCTTAAGTTTACTCTCTATACCCACCTGCATCAAACTAACCGCAAAGTATAAGACTCTAATAGTGTTTTGTGTTAGCCAAACTAATTTTACGTCAGCCAAGCTTGAGTGTTACTCAAGCTTATTTTGAATTAGCCATGTTCATTTTTAATATAGTATCGGTCATATTCTCACTAGCAATGACATATTTGCTGTTCAGTAATCTGTGCTTCGTCGCCACATTCCCATTGCTTAGTAACTCCATTTTCATTGATTAGTGATTATATACTGATTTTTGGCAATATTGTTATTTGTATAAAATCCATTGTCTGCAAGTGAACCATCACATTAAATTTCACATCACTTACAATAATCTGGGCGTGAGATCAGTATTTGAAGTCTTTACAGGTGAGATTGTGCACTAGAGTAAGGCATGGCTTCCTGTCTAGTGATATGTGGATTTCAGCCCAGATGTGAAGGTGGAAAATGTGTCTTAGCTCACTGGTATAGAAGTTGGGAGGTTTTCTGCATATGTCACTGAGAAAAGATTCAACAGGAGAATGAGTGTGTGAGAGATGGTGTGTTGTTTGGAATCAGTGTGATAGCCTTCAGCAGGCTTTACTGTACACCTATCTAAACCCAGTACCCTGTTTCAGCTAATTGTACCTGTTCATCTCTAATTCTTAACTGTGTTTCATCCCAAGTCACAGCTAATGGTACCTGATCCTTCTTCTCCTGTCAGCATCTTTACTGATGTGCTAGGAACACAGCTTATCACACACACACACACACACACACACACACACACACACACACACACACACACACACACACAAAACACCAAAACACCAACCTGCTTGATTTACTGGTGCAGTCTTTTTGCAAACTCATCATATATTTACATTAGGTACTTTTTTATCTGCATACAGCAGTTTTGGAGCTACCTAATGCACATGTGCTGTGGTGACCTAGGGCTGTCACGCCCCCTGATTGCCAGGGTTTCAGCTCCATAGCCTTGCAGCTCCTTTAACTGTGGACCATATTCCTTGTGCGGAAAGTGGAAGGAGCCGTAACTAGAGCTGCTTAACAGTCAGCTGTTTTGCAGCAGAAAAGCAATGAAACCAAGCTAGAAAACGGAAGATGACTGTTGGGCTCATGCAGGATGACTCATTGGGGCAGACTTGACCTTGGATATAGATGGGATACTACCACCTACAATCTGGAATGACCTTCTCCGGGACCGTGTGTCCCTGAAAAGACCCACCTCTATATCCATCTGCCCTGTAGGTAGTGACTGTGTATTAGTTTAAATAAAAGCAGCTCCCTCATGGAGTTGCTCCCACAATCCTGATGGTCCATGTCTGCCACCTGCCAAGGTGGAGAACGTCAGCAGTGTTGGACATGTCACCCTGCTCGAGCATGTGAGAGAGGCTGAGTGGAATGATGGACCAAATGAAAGCTACCAGTCCTAGGTCTGAGTTGGAAGCCAGCAAGAAGGAAGCTGCCAGCCCCTGGATGGAGTCAGAAGCCTGCCAGAATGACGCTGCCATGTTGGGTGTCAGCTAGCAGGAGGCCAGTAGCCACCTTGATGCCTGCCAGATTGAAGTTAAGAACTCTGTTACAGAGGTGACCACCACCTATCAGATGTGAGGCTCCCGATGAAGACCGCTGCCTGTCATGGAGAATGACCATCTCCAGTAGTGTTGGCTAATCACACAGTTGTGGTATAGTGCTTACACAGTTGAGGGTGGCCCTTTTTCCTTTTGATGCAAGCACTTATAGGGAAGCAGTGAAGAGAAACAAAGAGAGGTGTAATGTGAGAGCATTTTGGATGGTTGAATACCAGACTTGCTCTGGCATTTTGGCTAATCTGTGTGTCTTAACAGCACATTTTTCAAAGTATTTTTTCAGTTCAGTATTTTTTTTAATCGGTCTGCTGGCTGAAGGAAATCTCATTCATTATGTTGACCACATAGAGGACACATAAGGCATTGATGCTTTGTGATGACACTCCTGAGTGCTGAAATACCAACATTGTCTTTTCTTTACTTGACTCACTTGTGATTTCCATGTATAATGCCCTTCTCATGGTACGAGAGTCTGCATATTGTGTGTTTCTAAGAAATCATCAAAGAACATACATTTACACTGATGAAACATAAACATGGAGTTGAACATGAAATGAAAATTGACAGAGATGGCAAGAAAGATGGAGCAGGAGAGAAGGAAAGAGAAAGATGGCAGGGAAAAAGAAGAGATGGGGGTGTGGAGAGAGAGGAGAGAGGAGAGCAAACTGGGAAACAGGAAGAGAGCATCAAAGAGAGAGGAAGAGAGGGAGGGCTGCGTGGGGAAGAGAGATAGAGCAGAAGAGAGACTATGAGAGGGAGGGACAGAGTAGGAAATAGAATGAGAGAGCGGGGAGGGTGTAGTGGGAGACAGTGTGAGAGAGGGAGGGTGTAGTGGGAGGGTGGAAGAGAAGGAAGACAGGGAGGGTGTAGTGGGAGAAGGAGAGAGAGGTAGAGGGAGGACAGGGAGGGTGTTGTGAGAGAGGGAGGACATGGAGGGTGTAGTGGGGGAGAGGGAGGACAGGGAGGGTGTAGCGGGAGAGGGAGAGAGAGGGTATAGCAGGAGAGGGAGAGAGAGGGAGAACAAGCATAAGAGAGAATGCAGGGAGATGTACAGAGTGAGAGAGAAACCAACAGCGGGATTGATCTGCTATAAATTATTCACTGTCAGAAAGATCTTTTCCTCAGATAAAACTCATTGAGTTAGTGAGGTCCCTATTCCAGGTAAAGGTGCTAATCAAGATAGCAGCTAAATCCTCAGAGTAAAAGTGTAAAGTAAAAAGAAGCTTCTATTTCATCTTTGCTCATTTGGTTTAGGTTAATAATGTCTGTGATGTTTACATTCCGATAAAGCAGAGCTGAATTTTGAAGGGACTTACAGAGAGATTCATGGGTGGCCCTGTAACCTCACAACTCCCTGGCTGTGGGTTTGATTCTTACTGCTGTTTAATTGTGTGTGGATTATGGATACTTTGCCTGTGTCGGTGAGTTTTCTCTGTAGGTACTCTCGTTTCCCAAAAGTCCAAAGACATGCAGTTTTGGTGCATGGTGTCTCTAAATTTTACTTAATGTGTCCTTTGATTGACCAGCATCCCACCAGAACACTATAGCATCTATGCCCTTTACTCATGAACAATTCCCTTTGTTAGATTTACATGTAGCATTGGGGTAAATAGGTAAACTTAATGCAAACCAAGGTTTCAGCTAAACAGCACAGTACTGCACGAGGCAGGGGGCATTTGTACAGCACCTAAGTCACATGACCTGGAAAAAACTGAGCAGTGACTTACTTGTCACAGTTTGTGACTGAGACGGGAGAGCAGCATCTTCACATTTGGAAGAAGCAAAGGCAAAGAACCATGGTTTGTGCAATGAAGCTTCCCAGTAATCCTGGGATTAACTAAACTGCTTCTCCTAGGCTCAGGAGGGGGACACCGGGCAGATAATGGTGTTGTTTTTCGTTTGGGAAAGCGATGGCATTCATGCTTTCTGTTCACTATCAGTCAATAAAGAGACATGACACAGACTATGCATAGGGAAGAATTCACATTCAGTATTAGGCAAACATCTGGTTTTTAAATTATTTGATGCCAGAGTGAGAATTTGAATGTTTTGCGTAGATTCTCATGATGCTGCTTTGGCCGGATTCAGTTAACGATAAAGAACGGGGAATAATGACTAGAACGTGTCTTTGTTAAAAAAAAAAAAAAAAAAAAATAGACAAAAACTCCAGTAGTGGGGTTTACTAAATTTACTATGCTGCAACTAACGATAAGAATGCTGAATGAACGTGGTGCTTGTCAATAAGAAAAAATCCGATTTTAAGAAACGCATACGATCAATTGCATATGAAAATATTCAATATGAAACAATTTTTTGTTTGTTTTGGACAATCTGATTGACTATTTCATTCTTAGCTGCTGTAAAGCAGCAAACCGTATCCGATAAAGCTGTTCTCCCCCCGTGCATGCTCAGGCAAAGAGGGGCAGGGGAGAGGGAGAGAGAGATGGAGAGAAAGAGAGAGTGGAGGGGGGCGGTGCAGCGAGGAGCCATCCGCAGCACCAGCGGCAGGGAAACACACCCGTCAGCCGGAACTGAGGAAAAAAAAAAAGAAAAGAGAAGAAGGGACAAAGGGAAATGGAGGCATCGCTGGAGTATCAGCTTGAAGAGAGACCGAGTCGATGTTTTGTACAAAGCTGGATGTCGCGCATGGGTGTTTTTAACGAGGCAGTGTGAAACAAAGTACTGGAAGATAACACGACGGATAGTGGATTTTAATCCTTTTGCAGAACCTATGTGCTTGCGATGGCCGTAGAAGGGGTGTGTACGAGCATTAAGAGAAACGTGCGTATTTCAGTTTTTCTTGTCTTTTTTTTGTTGGACGGATTTGCATTCGGACAAATTCGGTACTCTGTTCCGGAGGAGTCGGAGGAAGGTACAGTGGTTGGGGACATCGTGCTTGATTTAGGGTTAGATCTGAAAAGGCTGTCTACTCGAAATGTAAAGGTAACCTCTAATAGCGGAAAGCGATACGTGGATATCAACCCTAAAAATGGAAAACTGTGTGTGACTGACAGGATTGACAGAGAAGCGCTATGCGACCTAAATAAATCCTGCCTGTTAAATCTGGAGGTTGTGGTCGAGAATCCGTCTGAAGTGCACAATGTCGAGGTGGAGATCTTGGATGTGAACGACAACGTGCCGCAGTTCTCTACGGGCGAGATCCAGCTGGACATTTCTGAAGCTGCCCTCCCGGGCTCACGCTTTCCAATGGAGAGCGCGCAAGATCTCGATGTCGGCTCTAATTCAATTCGCCTGTACCGACTCAGCCCCAACGAGCACTTCGCGTTGGACACTAACCGACCGTTGGTGAACAACAAGCTAATTGAGCTTGTGCTTAAAAAGGCACTGGATCGCGAGCAGACCGCCTTCCATCAGTTTGTCCTGACAGCCGTGGATGGGGGCACGCCGGCGAAAACCGGCACGGCTACAATTAATGTGCGCGTCCTGGATGCCAATGACAATACTCCTGTGTTTGACAGCTCGGTGTACAAAGTAAAATTACTGGAGAACTCACCCAACGACACGCCGGTCATAAAACTTAATGCCACTGACCTGGATGAGGGCTCAAACGGGGAGGTGTACTATTCTTTCAGCAGCTACACGCCAGAGAGGGTCCGACAGATGTTCAGCATGGATGCCAATTCGGGGGAGATCAGATTGCAGAGCCCCATTGATTACGAGGACACCAGCTCCTATGAAATGTACGTGCAGGCTATAGACCGGGGCCCCTCCGCTGTGGCCGTGCACTGCAAAGTAGTGGTGGAAGTAGTGGACGTAAATGACAATGTGCCTGAAATCGTGTTGTCCTCGCTGTCCAGCCCTGTGCGAGAGGATGCACGGGCCGACACGGTGGTGGCACTCATCAGCGTAACAGACCGAGACTCTGGTCCCAACAAGCAGGTCAGCCTGGAGATTGCCCCAGACCTTCCTTTCAAGATCAAGTCCTTCCGGAACTACTACACCTTGGTGACTGCGGCCTTCTTGGACCGGGAGACTACGGCTGCCTATAACGTGACCCTGGGTGCCACCGATGGCGGCAGCCCTCCCCTTTCATCCCAAATGACCATCCAGGTGGATGTGGCGGATGTGAATGACAATCCTCCTCGCTTTGAGCAGACATCCTACACTGTGTACGTTGCTGAGAACAATGCCCCTGGAGCCTCACTATGCACTGTCCGGGCACAGGACGCGGACATAAATGAGAATGCGCGCATCACATACACTGTGCTCAACGACAACAACCATGGCATCCCCGTCACGTCTTATGTGTCTGTCCAGCCAGATACAGGCGAGGCGTATGCCTTACGTTCCTTCGACTACGAGACACTGCGGGAGTTCCACTTCCAGGTGAAGGCCCAGGACGGAGGTGTGCCCCCTCTCAGCCGCGTGGCCACCGTCTACCTGTACGTGACGGACCAGAACGACCATGCTCCGGAGATCGTCAGCCCGCAGGCCAATGGTTCACGCTTCACCGAGACGGTGCTGAAAAATGCAGAGGCAGGCCACCTGGTGACCAAGGTGGTGGCATACGATGCCGACGCGGGCCGAAATGCCTGGCTACTCTATGGACTAGATCAGGCCACCGAGCCCGACCTATTCAAGGTGCACGAGCACACCGGTGAGGTGCGCACCACGCGCAAAGTAGTGGAGGACAACTCCACCTTCTTCAGCTTCATGGTGCTGGTGCGTGACCAGGGTGTGCCCTCACTGACCACCACCGTCACTGTCAACGTTGCCGTCATGGAGGCTCCGCCCAAGCTGTTCCCTGACCCTAAGCGGATTATCCGACCACACGGGGCTATGCTCTTCTCAAATGTAACGCTCTACCTGATCGTTGCCCTCAGTGCTACCACATTCGTGTTCCTCCTGACTGTGGTGGTTCTGGCCATTGTGCGTTGCCACGCCTACTGCACACAGCCGGGCTCCTGCTCCCCCTGCTGTGTGACACAGAAGGCTCCTGCTGAGGGTGGAGGTAGTGCTGGTGGGCAGCAGCCCAGCAACAATGTGGTACTTCGCCGCGACCTGAAAGTGGAGCCTCATTACATTGAGGTTCGAGGAAATGGCTCCCTGACTAAAACCTACTGCTACAAGACATGCCTGACGGCCACGTCTGGCAGTGACACCTTCATGTTTTATAACACCGGTCTCCCACCTGGAGGCACCTTGGGCTCTGAACGCTTCTTCACAGGCCAGAGCGGCCAGATGTTTGTGCGGAGGCTCAGCATGCCGGATGCTGCTCTGCAGGTGTGTCAGCACTAACCTCTTCACCACTATGATTAAAGTCCTTGACATTCCAATGCGGTGACCCCGTTCTTCACTTTTTTTTTTTGTTCTAAATACAATCATTTTGCTTGTCACTGCCTATCAGCCCATGGCTTGACCATAACTCCATGTCTCTGGTCTTAACCACTTGATTTTTCATTATTGCTCTTTATAAGATCTGTCAGTGTCATGGTGAGTGTCACAGCTGGATTTCACAATCATGGACCACATGAAGACTTACATTCATAAAGCTCTGGCAGGGAGACGTTTCCATTGTCATGTTTTTTGTTCAGGACTAGATGGTGGTTTTGCTGAGATGTTATTGATTTGTAGCAAAATGAGTGTTTGTCTGTGATGCTGTTTGCTAAGAGTAGACCAATGGCTTTGCTGAAATGTTTACTTGTAGCAAGCTCATGTCTTCACTATGAAACTGTTTGGTCAAAACATACTGAAGCTTCATGGATTGGGCAGGACACTAAAGAGAGCACAGTTAATGGTCAATTGAATCCTACCGCACTCATTGATCAGACTGTGTCATTATCCTAATTACCTCCAGCATAGTTATGCTAATCTTTTGTGTAAACTTACAGTACATTTCTTCAGGGGAATCAGGTCTGTACATTTCAGGTAAGTGGAGACTGGGGGGGACAAGTGCAAGTGTTTCTTCAGAAGTGAAACCATCACACTCCTTCATACCCACTGCAACTGCTGCTGGAAATGGTGTGATGGGCATGGACAAATTAATGAAATAGAAAAATACTAATGGCAGCTTCTCTCTTTCCTGCAGCCAAAAGCCCCCAATGCTGACTGGCGTTATTCTGCCTCTCTCAGGGCCGGAATGCAGAGGTAAGTGCTGAAGGAGGACTGAGCATAAGTCATGTGTGACCCTTAATACAGAGAGGAGGTTCATACTCACCTATTACTGTAACATAGAGAGGAGGTTTATACTCAGCTATTACTGTGACACAGAGGAGGTTCATACCTATTACTGTAACACAGAGAGGAGGTTCATGCCTATTACTGTGACACAGAAGAGGTTCATACTCACCTATTACTGTAACACAGAGAGGAGGTTCATGCCTATTACTGTAACACAGAGGAGGTTCATGCCTATTACTGTGACACAGAGGAGGTTCATGCCTATTACTGTAACACAGAGAGGAGGTTCACTCACCTATTACTGTAACACAGAGAGGAGGTTCACTCACCTATTACTGTAACACAGAGAGGAGGTTTATACGCACCTATTACTGTGACACAGAGGAGGTTCATACTCAGCTATTACTGTAACACAGAGAGGCGGTTCATACTCACCTATTACTGTGACACAGAGAGGAGGTTCACTCACCTATTACTGTAACACAGAGAGGAGGTTCATGCCTATTACTGTAACACAGAGAGGAGGTTCATGCCTATTACTGTGACACAGAGGAGGTTCATACCTATTACTGTAACACAGAGAGGAGGTTTATACTCACCTATTACTGTAACACAGAGAGGAGGTTCATGCCTATTACTGTGACACAGAGGAGGTTCATACTCAGCTATTACTGTAACACAGAGAGGCGGTTCATACTCACCTATTA
>JAACJT020000032.1:6520285-6531651 GCA_009936485.2 Gymnarchus niloticus | reverse complement strand
CCTATTACTGTGACACAGAGGAGGTTCATACTCAGCTATTACTGTAACACAGAGAGGCGGTTCATACTCACCTATTACTCCACACACAAGAGTTGGTGCACATTGATCTATTCATATAGACAAAGGGAGGAACTTCTTTTTATAGTATTTAATAACTTACACAAAACATTAAATGCACCTTTTTGATACTGGTGAAACACAGTAAAACATTTTGGTCAGAAGCCTGATGCCGTTTAAGACTGGTACACATTTTGTCTTTCAGAGAATCAAAAATTGTATCAGAACTGTTTTGCACTGACAGCTGTGTGGTCTGCATATGGACTCCATTTTGATTGCCTTCATAGTATATTTCAGCATCTATGACACTCAGTACAGTTTTTACATGTCCCTAAACTGATTTTAGATCAGTTTTATACCATAGCATTATTTGTAAATGGATCACATACCTGCTGTGGAAACTGGTCTGCTGTATGCTTCTGTGCATGATGCACACCCACACAATACTGAACAAAGGCAGAGCTGCACTAATTTCAGCAGTAGAAGGAGAAAAGAATGTTAAATAGTCCAGAACTGGAGGTGAAATCAGAATTACAGGAAGAGGATGATCAGGAAACCCAGGGAAGGAGGAGGTACAGTGTAAATTAGGGCAGAAGAAAGCATGGCATGTAACTGAGCAAGGGAATGTGCAGCGTGAATCAGAGCAAGGGAATGTGCAGCGTGAATCAGAGCAAGGGAATCTGCGGCGTGAATCAGAGCAAGGGAATGTGCAGCGTGTATCAAGTCATGGGAATGCGCACAGTGAATCAAGGCAAGGGAATGTGTGGCGCGTATCAGGGACAGAGAAAGTCCAGTAACACCATAAGAGCTGATTTATTACGATGTTTCATGTAGGAATTTATCTCCCTCACCCTCCTTATGAACCGGCTTGACTGTGTCCTTTGAGAAGCTGCTCAACTGGCCACAGATCTGAGCAACTTTGATCTCCACCATCACAGTTTTCTTCAGGACTCGTGATGTCAACCCTGAGTCTTCCTGTCTCCACAAACCAAGAAGAATCAAAAGCTTCCCTTCCTCTTCATCATTTTAAGCCTTTAAATTGTCATCTATGTAAAAGTAATTGAATTAAGGCAGCACTGACAGCAGTGATTTATGACCTTCTGTCCTTCAACATTTACGTAACGCCTCAACGTTCTTTCATGGCAGCTTTAGTGTTTTCAGAGGACCTGGAAAATGTCACTCCTGGTTCTGCTGGTCTGTCCTACATTTCACTGGAATCTCCTGACTGAGCTGCCACATCCTCCCCTAGATACTCATCCTAAATTGGGTCAGAAACGTGTGGCTGTATAAATAAGTAAATTTGTGAACAGTGAAAAGTTGTTCTGTGTCAGCACAGATAACGTGTTATATAATTCATGTAGTAGTGACAATTGTTAATGAGGCTATGCCTGAACCTCAGGCTCACATTAAGTGTCCCTCGAGTGCCACAGTCTGAGTATCGAGGAGGCTCATGCCAGTGACTCACCATCACCCTGTTGGCCGTTGGCATCGAGCTGTTTATCCTTTGCTCTGACTAGTGCTTCCATGATGTCCGTGTGTGTGTGTCTGCGGTTTAACACATGCTCTCGCGCTCTCTCTCAGCTCGGTCCACATGGAAGAGTCCTCGGTGATGCAGGGTGCTCAGGGGGTTCTGGTCCAGAACTGGCCGACCGTGTCCAGTGCTGCTGGAGGTAAGAGAAGCTGATTATGGTTAACCAGAAGGGTGCTGATCGGGGATGGTCAAGACCGGCATGACTGTGGGGTCGTCAGTGTATCTGGTTCCCAGCTGGGAACTAATGCTTATGGTGCTGATTTAAACGATGCTCTTCCGGGAACACTCAGGAGCCCCCCTTCAACACAGACCGAGGGCGTTCTTATTGTAGATGACAAAAGTACAGAAGTGATATCAAATAATTATTTACAATATGCAATTTATAAAACTACAGTGCAGTGAGATCTGTATTATATATAGATAATTGCAGTTTGATCAGAATTCAGTAGAAGCCCGTGAAGCATTTCTGAATGTGAATTTAATTTGAGCTATGAAAGAATGAGAAGCAGACAGGGAAGGGATGAGGTTATGGCAGGGTTTTAAAGGGTAGTAGGAACACGGCAGTGTGGATGGCATGGACAGGTGGGTGTTCACCATGAGCCTCCAGGGAGACCTGTCTAACAGCATTATCTCGGAGCTGCACTCTGGAGAAGACCATTAAGTTGGTGAAGGAAGAGTCAGGAAAAGAGAGAAAGAAGAGAGAGAGTAAGACAGTAGAAGTTAACCTCAGAATGTGTGGTTACTAAGGACTTTCAGTTCAGCTGGTTGCTAAGTGACGTGTTCCTAAGGATACGCTTCAGTCTCTATCAGCAGTACTGCCTGGGTGTGTGTGAGGAACAGGCAGTTACCCTGGCAACCATTCACATTCTGCTCCCAGTGTAAGGTGGGAGGGCATGGAGATGGTAGTAGACTCAGAGCTGGAAGGAATATGGAGAAATGATAGGAGGGAGGAGAAAACCCGGAGAGCAGGGGAAGTGGGAAGAGAGGGAGGAATGGATAAAAATAGCCAGGGAAGTAGAACTGGGAGAGAAAAATGGAAAAAAAAAAATCAGAGCAAGAGATGAGGAGAGGAGGGAGATGGAAGGGGGTAGTAATGGAGAGAAGGAGGGAGGGGAGATGACCCACATCTGTGTCTGTGTGCTACAGCCTCTGGATATAGGGTTCGGTTTCAGGTCAGGCTGTAAACATGGCGTGGCTTCTGACTACACTGATGGCAGCCAGCCCCACGGTTAAGGCAAACATCGACCAGATTATGCATAATACCCTGATGAAGGATTAACTCCCTTAGACATACACTGTAGAACAAGGAGACGGTGCTTATGAAGGAAACACACTCACGCATTCTCACAACCGGAGCACAGGCAATATGGCAGGAGGTGGGACAACAGATCACCACAACTGAAGCCAGGTACAGTGCAGCCATGATTAAAGGGACTGAGCAAAAACTCATTGAAAATCTTCACCAAATACCAGAAGGAGCCATCAGATGCCAACTGGGCCAACTAGCTAGAGGGCTTTCATCTCGATCCCCTTAATAATATCCCGCCTTCCCTACTCTCCTCTAACCTTCTCTCTTCTGCCTTTAGTATGCAACCATAAATCATATAGTCACTTTAGCATAAGTATGCAACCCATTCATGGCAAATCCATTCTTCTTTTGTTTGATTGTAATCTCAGAATTGTCTATTTTTTTTCTATCTTGACTCGTGGTGTTTTAATCTACATAAAGCCGGAATTCTCTCTACTTTTGTAATGCACTACGTATGTTTTACGGTGTTGTAGATTAGAATCTTATCAGCAGGAGTGGAGTATTGGGGCCAGACCTTTAATAAACTGAGTCACAGCTTAATCAGGACTTTGACATAAACATGACATTTCCTGCTCTTACTGTTCGTGTTGTTTTCTATATTGTTGATTTATGCGGTTATTTACACTGATCTGTAAAAGCATGTGCTAAAAAATACATCATGATCATCGTCATCTTTATCTCTTCTCCTGCTAAAGCGCACACTGGCAAACCCAGCTTCCCAGATGTTCCCAAGCCAGCTGGGAGACTCGATCCCTTCACTTAGTCTTGGGTCTGCTCTGAGACCTCTGGACATTGGGACATTTCTGAAACAGCTCCCTTAGGAGTGACCAGGTGGCTTGCTTATGAGATGACCAAACAACCTCAGTTTAGTCTTAGATCTGATGGAGCATTGTCTCTTTTTCAAGGTCCCTGTGAATCTCAAAACTCCTCACCCTGTAATGCAGAGTGAGCCCAGCAACCTTGCAGAAACGCTTCATTTTAGTGGCTTGTTCTCATGACCTTGTTATGTTAGTCATCACTCATGGTTTGTATCCATATGTGAGGACGGGGATGTAGACTGACCAGTAAACCATGACCTTACTCAAATGACTTGGCTCTCCTTTCACCACCATCCCCCTACCTAATGCCCAAGAAACAGTAGCCACTGAATCTCATTTTCCCTCTTACCATCACTCATAAATTATATTGCGATGTACTTCAGCAAGGGCAGACTGTCCTCCTCACATGAAGAGAGCAATCCACTCTTCAAAGAGAGCATCAGGGACACAGATTTGGAGGTACTGCTTCTCATCCCCACCACATTGCTCTCATGCTGAAGGTCCTGGTCAGACGAGGCAAAAAAGAACAACACTGCAACGAGTTGAGACTTCACCACTAGCCACCCATATTGGACACCCTGCCAGACACAACTGTACCTTGATATTCTGTCGATGAAAATCGAGTGGAGACCAGACAATCCCTTGCCAGAGGGCGGCACTCTGCATGAATTTGTGCCAAGTCTGCCCATGCAACGCTTACTACATTCCTGCAGGAACCAAACCACACACAATAACAGTACTGGTTCTCAATCTTCTTCCAGCGCCTCTTACAGTACATGTCTTCTCCAATCCACAAAGCACGTGTAGACTGTGTTAGCATACTCACAAGTTGTCCAAAGTTCTACCACCAGGTCAAAATCTAGATATTTTCAATCCTAGGTGGGACCAAGTGGGGTGTCTCGTCTCCAATTCCCCTTCATAGGTTTTCACATGGAGGCTAAGAGAAATGATGTCCCTTACTAACATAGCCTACACTAGCTTTTTGGGCTGAAAAAGCCATATGCCAGCATATGCCAGCCTATACTGTAGGAGGTGCTGCAGGAATCCCCCTTTATCAAAAAAGGGACTACCACTCCTCTTTGCCAAGCTAGAGGTACTTTACTTGCCTTCCATGCAACATTTAAAACTCTCATCGACCACATCACCCGATTCTTCCTTTAGATCCATCTCATCTCCTGTGGCCTTTCCACTACAAAGACCACTGCAGGGATAGTCTCTGCCACCAGAATTTTCCAACGTTGCCTCCTGGTGAGGAGGCATATCTATCAGGTTAATGAGCTTCTCAAAGTATTCCTTCCACTGCTTGGTTATATCGCCAGACATGGCCAGCATTTTCCCGTTACTACTGAACACAGTTTGAGCAAAGTTACGACTCCCCCACCTCAGGCCTCCACCAGTTTCCTAAAACATACTTGGGTCCACCTGCTTTCTCTGACCTCTCCAGACCCCCATACATGAATTTGCTGCTTTCACTACAATCTTTCTGTGAACTCCAGAAACCTCCATGCAAGTGTTTCCCCAGAAGAAATAAATTTAATTATGACACTTATTCCTTTGTGAATCAATTACTTTATGTACATTTATGTTCATTTAATAGTTTGTTGTTCTTTATTATTATTCTGAAAGTCATAAAACAGTATTAGAAAATGAGGAGCATGAACAGGCAGTAAGAAGTGAAATTTGAAAGAGACCGTAAAATTTCTTTTAACGTAAAGGAACACCTAAGATCAGCAAGCATAATTGTGTCTCATCTGCTTTAAATGTTTTAGATAAAGTACTCTGGAGAATGGTCACGTGTTAAGAAAGCAAGGATAATTTGTACTTCGATTTGAATCAGAATCAGAATATCTTTATTGTCATTGTAACGAGTACAACGAAATTAAGTGCAGTCCCTGTGTCAGAGAGATTTATACAGGAAAATAAGGAGAAATATATAAATAAGGAAATATAAAATATGGGAGCTAGCATATTTACACAAAATACCAAAATATGAATTGTAGTGTAAAATGTTAAAAGACCTTTAGTTTTGCTAGAAACAACAGGTTTAGTCTTGCCATGACTGTAGCCCACGGTCTAAAATTTTTTGTTTACTCTTTAAAGACTTATGCATTGTTTAATGAGGGTGTTTCTTTCGTTTCAAACTTGCATTAGTTTAAATATGTACGTGTTTCTTAGATGGAAGGTCAGCGTTGCTTTGTGATGGTCCAGTCGATGCTTCATGCCGCATTTAAATTATATTAGCATCTAAATCAGTGACACCAACCAGATATGCGGCTATGTTATAACTGGGTCACTCACTCTTTTTTGAAGTCATGCTTGTGTGTAGTTTGTCCTGAGGCCATTTTAGTTCCATTATTCTGATTATTCAGAATTTGGCATGGCAACAGAATGGGGCATTTCCCACAGAAACAGCCCGTAATTGCATATTCACACTCGACTGAGTGCAATTAGGGGGCAATGTGCTTCCCATGTGTTGCCATGATCGTATGTTTCAGCTTTTTTTCAGTCAGCTGTTCCAGGGAGTCACGCTCTATAAAGCCTCACTGGTATACCGAGAGCCTGCACGAGACGAATGGAGACTTTCCTTTAATCTGCTGAGCTTGTGAAACACTAACATGCAGCAGAGACAGACACAGGCCCCAGGGACTGTGTATGTTAATGCAATGAGCTCAGCTAATGCATAGTAATGCAGTGACCTCACCTAGGCCGCGATACTGCAGTGAGTTCAGCTAATGCATGCTAATGCAGTTAACTCAGCAAGCAAATCTCAGCACACAGAGCATAACTAAGTTCAAAGGTTACAATCACACAGGCTTCCTTACTCATTGCTTCTCTTGAGAGGGGAAAAATGTCACACATTCGCAGCACATGGGGCTCTGTTTTGTAAGGTGGGGCACCAAATAAAATTCAGTGCCTGTAAATGAGTTCAGAGAAGTCTGTGAGGCTTACCTAGACCAAGGAGTTTAGAAATAGGTCATCATTGTAATCTGTATCTTTGTGTCTTTCAGTTTCTCCCTTTAAAATATTCTTCATCCTAGTTTTACCATATAAGCTCTAATGATACAAAGTCACACCCGCAGCTATTGTCATTGTTAGGCCTATGTAATCCTGGCTAGCGGAGCTCTGTTTAATTATGCAGGGTGTGCTCAATAGGGAATAAAGGACGCAGCCGACTCCCGAGCTGTTGCAACCGTAACCACTGACTTTTATTAATTTTCCCAGCGGTCATTTTTGTGATTCTGAGCCCCACGGCAGCCCACAGGGGTCTTAAAACACAGCATAAGATTTTCCCTAGGAATGTGTGAAAGTCTGCTCCATCCGATCATTTATTTGCTTTCTCAGTAAGGAGCCATTCCATTCGACTGTAACCTTCCTGCATTCCCCCAAACCAGTTCGCCGTGTGCTGCTGACTTTGGTGCAATCTGTCCCTTAAATAATCATATGGCGCTCAGCCCATTTTGATACAGCTTCTAATCGCTACTGTACCAAGGTTCTCCTGTTGACCATGCAGTCAACAATACAGTAGGAGACACACACACTGAACATCCCTGTGGTGGCAAGCTTGGTGAATGATGTTATTATTACCATCTAATGGTACCGAAGTGACAGTAAGTGATGGTGACGATGACAGTCATAGTGATGTTAGTGACCCAGAGAACGTATGACTGTACGTTCCTTCTCCTTCTCTGGCAGATGGAGAAGGCGGAGAGCACTCCCCTCCAGTGGGCGCCGGGATCAACAGTAACAGCTGGCATTTCCGTTACGGCCCGGGTCCCGGCTACGGGCCCCCCACACATCTGAAGCCGGGCGAGGTCCCCGAGGCCTTCCTCATTCCCGGCTCTCCTGCCATCATATCCATTCGGCAGGACCAGGGCGGCATTGATGACAAGGGCGACTTCATTACCTTCGGCAAGAAGGAGGAGACCAAGAAGAAGAAAAAGAAGAAGAAGGGCAAGGATAAAAAGGAAAAGGGCAAAGATGATGGAGACGAGTAGAGTAGGCATGCAGAGCAGAGCCCCACAGCCAAGCTGAACCATGAAAGACGAGCCTCTGTGATGCCACTCTTGTAGACCCTACCCAAGACCCCCGGCCCACCCTTACATCTGTCCAATAGAATGCAGATTCCACTCTTTGACCTCCCGGTCCTGTGAACACGAATATGTCTCTTAGTACTTCATCCTCGGCTGTAGAGAGAGAGCACAGTCTGGCTAGCACACTGCCTCAGAGCTACAGACCGATAGTTACAGACCCAGCCTCCCCCCCCGGCTGCAAAGCAGTGTAAAGCCCCCCTTTAGTTAATTATAATCCCCAGAAATCCCGCCTTCAAAGTGCTCTACTGTCTTAAGCCACACCCCTATGCCTCTGGCTTTCTCCTCCTGGCCCCGCCCATCGTAGCCCCCAATATTTTTGTCCACCACTATGTTGTGTAGCGCACCGCAACTGAATCACGCTGACAAAAAAAGCATATGGCCGAGCAAAGCGGAGATAATTCCTTCGTCTGCTTTATGAACGGGCAAAGCTGCAAAGGCCAGGAAACATGCAGGAAACAACTATATGGCTGTGCCTCAGAGTGGACGTCTAGCAGGACGGAAAGTCCAAAAAAGGACACCAGTTTATGACTCTCTTGAGTTCATTACAGAGACACACATAAATACACACACTCCCATAGCTGAGTGGATATTCTGCGGGACTTTGTAAAATAGTAGGAATGATTCTTGCTCTTCCTTTTACTTCCAGCTTGATCCTGCTTCTCTTTTGTTTTTTTTTTTATTTACACATAGAAAAATGAAATGATGACATGTCGCCGATCTATCTGGCATGCTTAAACCGTGAGCCCATATGCTTGGGCTGCCTTTCCTCAGGTTTCAGGCCCTCAGATATGGTTGATAAGGGAGAGACCCCCACCACCACCACCACCACCACCAGCCACTCTGCAGTCAGATAATGTCAGCCAGCAGCCTGAGTTTAGTTCTTTTCTGACCTCCACTGCCTGGAGCACACGGGCCCAGGTGAGACACATCTTCGCCTCTGAGTCAGGATTCCACTTACCTGGCTGCTGAGAGATTCAGAGAGAAATAATGATGAAGATGGGAAGAGTGAGAAGGAGGAGAAGTAGTGGAGCGGAAGGGAGAGAGAGAGAGGCAGTGATGAAAAGAGGCTCAGAGATCCTAGACAAAAACCACTTTGGTTTCACTGGTCTCTGGGGGCTGTAACTGCTTGATTAATATTCCTCTAGATGTTGCTGAGAGCTGTTTGTATTAGCGTTTGGAAGGCCAGTGCAGATTTAGGAGATCTGGGGGACTTGTGTTCTTGTCTTTCCACATAAACTGTCATTATGCTCCTATTTTTGTTTTGACCTCCCCCTACACTATCCAATCGAATGCTACGACACAGTGTCTTTGTCAACACTGACAGGTCAGTAAAAGTCACGGAGTAATGTTGCTGTTACTGATCTGGGCCCTCCCTGTCTGTCTCCAGGAATTTGAAAAACTTGGTTCTGTGCTGTCAGATCCCTAAGTGGCTGTTTGCATGTTGTGATAAATTGAGATACAATATATAGATATATAGAGATATAGATATATATATATATATATATATAGATTGTTATGTTTTTCCTTTCATTAAACACACAGAGATACATACTGTATGCCCTCTGGTATAATACTAATATTTCATATAAATACATGGAGAAATCACCCGGGTTTCATCCTGTTAATATTAACTTAAGCTAACCTTCTAGATATGTGTAATGCTATAGTGTTATGCTCTCAAAGCAACTTTTATTTCATATGATTTTTGACGGTTGTGTTTTCCTTCGCATTAAGCTTCAAAACGATGACGATCTAACACTGTATCATGAAACTGAACTCTGTATGCTCTTATGAACCGACCTTCTCTTGGAAGAAAAACTAAAAACGGAAACCAAAAAAAGGGGAAAGAAGGAAAATGGAAAAAAAAAAGGTGTATGGCTCCTATGCTTGTGTTCTGTGTGTGCCCATGCAGCCAATGGGAGCCCTGCGCTCTCAGCCAATTGACCGTGCCCGTGTGGTTCTGTGCTGGAACCGTTTTGTACACTTGCCTCATAATCAAGTGACAGTGATTTAGTGACTTTCTTTTTTTAATTATATGAATACTGGTAATGTGTTTTGTTTATAAATCACAAATAAAAAAAAAAAAATCTTTCTTAAAAATCTGAAGACTGTGTTCAAACAATATTCTCTTTTGAATGTTATTAGCGGATTTAACATGGGGGTTTGACGATAAGTTGGAAAGTTGATTGCTGGCTGGTGATTAGGGTTGGATCCTTTGCATGACCTATACTGCAACAGTGCTTTTAATCTTTAACCTTGGATTCTAAAGTGGGTGTCGCCGAATCTAATTTCCCCGCCCCAGCACACACTCGGGTCACGTTGAGGTCATGTCAGTTTATGGCTACGGTCAGGTGCTTTGTATGGCCTACAGCACGATGGAGCTTTTACCACCTGATCTGGGTCTAGTCTGTTACCCCCATGCCAACACTCATATTTTACTAAAGCAGCTACTTTTGTGAACATGCCCCATAACTGTACAGATATAACCTCATATACCAGTGGTTCCCAAGCTGGGCTTGCTGAAGGTCAAGGGCAGGGGGTGTCGTGTGTAGTAATCTAATATGTATGCATGTTGAGAGGTGACATGATGACGGTGGTGATTTAAACATTTCTTGTCCTCAGAATGAGGCCCAGCTGAAAACATTTACTGCCGTATACTAGAGTATCACTCATATACTTTGGCACTGAGTATCAAATATATAAGCAGTGTTAAATATATTTTATCCATGTGAATTTTCTAGAAAAAATAATCAGCATTAAAAAACTAATTAGAGGAAATAAAAGACTGAAGTATAATACATCTGCTCATTGCCATGGAAATGGTTGAACTTGCTGGGGTTTCCTCCTTTAGAGACAGGAGTGATAGTTAAGGTAATATAGTACATATGATGCATTTCTATACATTTTTATACGTTTACCGCACACTGGGGTCATATTTGGGTCATAAAAGAGAGACTGGAAGAGTTCCAGTCAACACTTCATTTCACTTTCATTGAATGACATGCCACAAACATTGAAATTTTGAAGGGAACTTACACTTAAACACTTAAATGTTAAAATTAGAACATTAGTTGACATTTCAGTAATGCAGTTACATGTAAAATATGTGTGGGGGGATGCCTCAGTGGTTAGCACTGCTGTCTTGTGCCACCAGAGTTTAAATCCCACCTCCACTCTGTGTATGTGGAGTTTCGATGTTCTCCCAGTGCTTTGTGAGGCTCATCATGCAGTTCAAAGACATGTGATTAACACTGATCAACTTCTAAATTGCCCGTACTGTTTGACTGTGCCCTATGATGGACTAGCCCCTGATCCAAGGTGTACCCCAGTCTTATGCTCTATGCTGCCTGGGATAGGGTTCAGGCCCCTGTGACCCCACCTGGGATAAGTGCTGGGGGGATGGATGGATGTTCTTCATCCACCTTCAGCAAAATAGGTGGATCTTAAAATCTTTTTTTATAACTTGAAATGGCTTGCCTCTAAAATGTTTCTGTTTCAGAAAGTTAGGTTACATGAATTATTTGAATGGAACCGAGCAACGTGTCCATCCATCCATCCAT
>JAACJT020000032.1:6473020-6496928 GCA_009936485.2 Gymnarchus niloticus | reverse complement strand
AACCTGACTTTTTATTTAGTTCTGGCTTTGGCTGTAGTTTCCTTCCTCTTCATTTTATCTTTAGTAGTTATTATATCGGTCAAAATCTACAGATGGAGGCAATCACGCATCTTCTATCAGTCCAATCTTCCAGTTATACCGTATTATCCTCCGCTTTACGCAGACGCCGGAGGTACAGGAACTTTACAACGTGTGTACAACTACGATGTGTGTATGACGACTGACTCCAGGAAGAGTGATGCCAAATACGTTAGACCTTGCCGTGAGAGCATCTTAAATATTTATACGAGTGACATAGGGACGGTGCTACAGGAAAATACGGTGGAGGAAGCTGATGCATCTTTAAAGGTGAGGTTTTTTTTTAGAAACATATTTTCACATTAATGTATATTCTCCATGAGAAAGACGGTTAATATGTATGTGTAGTAAATTTAAAATAAATTTTCTTTTTCACTTTATAATTTGATCAGCTCCAAGTCGTTTAATATGTTTAATTACAATATAAATGCTATTACAATATTTCAAAAAATGGGCAGGTGTATTAATGTAAGCATATATAAGAAGAGCTTTGGCCCTAGTGTTGGGATGGCTTGACTATATACAGTAGGGCAAAGTCTTGTCCATTGGCTACAGAATATTTCCTTTTTCCAGTTTGCAAAGACTCATTACAATAACATTGGCCAAGCATCATTGAGTAACACAGGCCAAGTAACAGGTAGTATTACAGTATGCAGCAAAGTATCGAAGTGAGTAAAGTGTTGAGAGTATGTTACTTGTTCTTATTTCTAAGTGACTGGATAGTAAATGCAACTATGAAGTGACTCAGGTGCAGGACTCTCTGCACACCCTTCTTTATGATCCAGCCATATAGTTGACCACATGGCCAATCAAATTGGCTTGGATCACATCTGACAGCCATAAGTACCTTGGCATCTATGTCCATCAATGAAAGGCTGATTTGGCATGAAACATAGACGCAGTCTATAAAGATTACAGTTCTTTGCTACACATTTTTTGTCATTTTGTCATACAGTCAGTGTCTCGTTCTTTGGTGCTCATACCTTAGTATGATGGTGGCGGAGGCTGTTAGGCTGAATACACTTTTGCAAAAAGCCAGCTCTCTCCTGGGATTGAGGTCAGACTTGTTCCAGTGGTGGTAAAGAGACAAACTGGTGTCTAAATTGTATTCTATTTTGTATAATGATACCTATATTCTCAACAGAGAGCTGGTGCAGCTGACAAACACCTTAAGCCACAGAACTTATCATTTCTCTTACATGCATGACTAAGCACCTCAGACACTCCTTTATGTCTGTACTGCCGTTTGTTTGCGCAGTGCTTCAAGTCGCCGTGTCACTGGACTAGCCCAGCTCAGAGGACACTAACCTAATTCTCTTTGACTCAAAAATACACCATCCATGTTTCAGTCTCAGCAGTACTTTTGCTATATCTTACAATACATTAATCATTCATTCATCTGCTTATTTTGTGTCTGGTTCTTAGTTTGTATGGGGGCTGTTGTGCTGGTAATCATTCATTTTTATAGTGCTGTTGGACAACACCTGCTTTTCAGCACAGCCCTGGGAATATGAATATGAAGACTAGAGTGATTAGACACTGTGACACTGTTTTGTCAGAATAATAATGCAAAGGTATAGAAACTCGAAGGCAGCAGTCATTATTACTACGCAACTCAGACACAAATCAGTGTGGTGACATTCTTTAAATGTGAGAAAACATTTGCGTGCCACAGTGTGTATTCGCTTTAGCTCTGTCTGGGCATTAGCCCTTCTGCCCTTCCCCCATCTCAGCTGAGCACAAAGGCAGTCAGCTATTCAGCTGCTGCAGTAGCATCCAGTTTTACAGATTCTGGCATGCTTCTGTTTCTGAGACACATCTATGCTACACTTTCATGAGTAATATATCCAGGCCTGTACTTCTAGGTATACAGATATACATCCATCTCCCAACTGTTTATTCAGTATGAGGTTATGGAGAGCCTGAAGCCTATCCCTGGACAGACCATATGACAGGAAACACTTTGGATGTAATCTATATATACTGTATATTTACAGACTCTTTTGAGCCTGAAATTGGTATTCTGTAGCTGAAGAGATTTTCCTAGCCAGGCTGCTTTGCAGTGGATTTTCTTTAGGTCTAATTCTCTCCTAGTGCATCTTTTTTTTTTTTTCCACAGCAAGTAGCAGGCACTGTTGCCATGGTTACGGACCGATTCAGCTTGCAGTCTGTACCACTTCAGGAAGCAGGGGGTGCATGATGCTTGTAATATGGGTGTGTTTGAGAGCCTTCTGCAGGGGGGTTGTCCCCAGCTCCGTACATGCTTGGTTGTGCGGTGCTCACTCCCTTGGGTCTCGGGAAATGTTAATCATTTAAATCCAGTTCATTCTGTATTTATGAGTATGGCTGTGTTTGTGCATCTGTTTATCCTATACTTTTGAGTGTGACTATTTGCATAGATTTGGGCCCACAATTTGATGAAACTGTTTTTAGGAATATAATACAAATTGAATGGCTTAGAAACCCTAGTATTAATTAAATAAATAGATGTCATGTTGCCATGCATAAACAGAATAAGGAATATAGATTGAGCGCTCATAAATTGTATATCCAGTACAAGGTTACAGTGAGCTAGGAAGCTATTTCAAGAGAACATGCTGGATGGGATGCCACTAAAACACACACACACACACACACACACACACACACACACACACACACACACACACACACACACACACACACAAAATACTAATAATATATTAATAATAAACAGGCAGATACTAGAAGTTCATTTAGGTTCAGGATCTGCCCAGTCCATAGTTTGCATCTTTAGTACCGTCACCTTTCTGTTTGATGTGCTTTAGTTTAGTCCCCCCCCCCAGCGATGTTTCCTCCACTCCCCCTCCATTGATGTCGTAAGCTTGGAGAATGACTAATACATACCAGTGAGCAGCCAGGTTACTAGTTGACTTAGTGGTCGTGATTATGGAATGCATTTGTTCACAAACATGATGTTAAATCCTAGCGACAGACATCATCATCTCAGTAACCAGGTCACGCTATGGTAGGAACCGTCCTTAGATTTCTAGGTGGGCAGGTGCTGAATTGAAATAAGGGCTTATAAGCATGTTAAATGTCAGCGACCTGGAAAGCGCTCCGCAACTAGGACACTGTGCTTCTAACAGACAGCACGTGTTCACAGGCATTATATGCTAAACACCATCTACAAACGTTCGCAATTTAACCAAACTAAAATCAGAAAAGTCAGCAGTAAAAAAAAAAACATTTTGCATGCTCACAGATGTCATTATGATCCCTAGAAATAATGTATTACATATAAATCAATATTTCCCTATTTACAGTTTTTTCTTGCTAATATCATATTATATAAAATGATATGAGGTTTACTATATATCTGTTTCAATCTGTAGGTATTCAGTAATTGAAACGCATATTTTACCATGGACAAAAAAATTTAATACGCTTTAAAAACATCCCATTTTAAATCGGGAAGTGGGAAGGCACCGCAGCGGGCGCCTGCGCATGCGCATACAATATCCGAACGGGAGCTGTTCTTTTTTATGGTTCTGAAACTGCGCGGAAATTTGATCACTTTGTAGAAAACACATGTTCCTTATCATATCACCATTGTAGTTCTTAGCTTTTGTTTGCCTACTGTTACTTCTCCTGAATGTGCGTTTAAAGTTAATTTTCCCTGGCAATAGCTGTCTATTCCTGTGATAATGGTGGATTTGCTGTTGCTAGGGTGAAAGTGGGCGTTGAGACCGTTGCTGGATTCTGATAGGCTATCGAGCAGATCCTCATTCTCACATGAACACGTGTGATTTGTTTTTTGCAGGTTAGAGACAAGATTTGTTTTTGACTGTGGGGAGTTTTTGAATATCTTCCCTATTATAATCTGGTGCTGCAGTGGAGATGTTTCTATTTCAAATCTCTTAGAAATCCACAATTTTTTGTACGAGAGTCGTTTAGGCTTATAAGACATTTTAGTGTGTTCTGCCAGAGGATAATGAACAGTGCCATAACAGGCTTGTCTACATGTGTGCGCACCGGTCTCCTTTTGTGTTTGTGCCGTAGCACTGGCTTATGCTTTTTCAATAATATGAGTAAAAAATAAACATATGCAAATATTCCACCACTGTGACAGTTGAAATTCTGGGAGAATTGCGAGAAGCTGCTAAAAAATCGCTTCTCCTTTTATCGAATTAATGTCAGTCGCTTAAAGGAAAAGGCCGGATTTCGATGCTTTATTAAACGGCCTGGGAGGTCAAGGTAAAACGCATAATATTTTTAAAAGTTTGCCTCCTTGTGGCGAGGTACAGAAGGTGACAAACGATGACCCTTTAAACGACACGGTGAGTATTTATAAAACATTTGATTTTTTCTATAATTGTCTAACTGCCATGGAGTACTGTGGCAAGGTGGTCAACACTGAAGCCTTGCACCTCCAGAGTTGTGGGCTTGATTCCCTGGCTCTCTGTGTGGAGGTGACATGTATTCCCCTAGTGTACAGGGGTTTCTTTTGAGTACTGCCCCCTCATCCAAAAAAAAAAAAAAAATAGATGCAAATAGGTGAACTGGTTTCTCTAAATTAGTGGCTGAGTCTACAGTTTCTAGAAAAAGACAGCAGTCCAAGCACACATGAGCACACACACACGTCTGATGAACAAGACCAGTCCTCTTTCTGCAGTCTATTTATTTGGCTAGACAGCCACAGTTCTAGACTGACATGGTTGGGGGTGAGGCAGGGGTGCAGTACTATGTAATGGCATGTCTTCATTTGATAAGGCTATTAATCGCTTATCTTGTAACCCACTTGGGGGCAGCCGAGCCCCCCCCCAGCACCGACCCTGCTGATAGAATGCTTCAAATGTTTTATATTTCTCTTCATACAGAACACACCCAACACAGAATGGCATTTCTCCCAGAACCAGAGACCTGGACCCAGTGGGTAAGTGCACTGAAATGCACTCACAGTCCTGCTTGTATTCATGCGCTCTTATATGCTCTCACTAACAAACAGAGGCAAGATACACATGAAAATTAGTGGCTATATATGCTGGATGTGAGCTTCTGAACAGTTAGGCAGTGGGGGCAGGGCATGGTGCTGTTAGCCATTTAGCACAGACACTCACAGTGGTCCACTGTTAAAAATGTGCTGTTATACCAGCTGAATTCACAAGATGAAGCTAATAGTATGTAAAACTGCCCGATGGAATAAAATTAACCTGTTGTCCCAGAGGTGACCCATGTTTGGACAGTTCCTTAGTTGCTGTCTTCTGTGTTTCAGTCAGCACAGGTTTCACACTACACAGATGAGGTGGACTCCATATGGGAAAATGAGGTATACTAGAGTAGATGGATTGGTGATGTGTAAATATCATGAATAGTCTGTGCCTTCTTCTGTAGGTTAGTCTCTGTGTCTGTCATTCTGCCTTTCTGTAAGTGCAAAATCAGAGCTGTCTGAATGAACATGTGCTGAGGTTTCAATGTTAATGAGATTCACGTCTGCATTCTGATTCTGCACTGAAAGACAGTGGTAATTGGAGCAATGCACTCTCAGAAATGATCTGATGACAATGGAACCTCTGCATCATGTGGATTTTGTTCATATTTATTCTTGTTTTATTCCTTTTTGTTCATTCATGCCTAAAATGTGAATACTGGTGCGGGTTGTCTGCCCAACAGTGTGGTGGGGAAGGAGGCATGTGAGATGGAGCTGTCAGGGAAACCTCAGGAGAGCTCGTGTTTATTTATGGAAGAGAATGATGAAAGACTAGTAAGGGCAGCCAAAATGGAGGTCGAGGTCGGCCAAGTCAGGGAGATTGGCCCACTTCACGAATTACCAGGTAGGGCCCCCAGGTTGCTGGTGGTTCTGGCAGGAAGTGGTAGTGTCCACTGGGTGATTGTCCTCCAGGCCGTTTACGGTCAGTGTGACGGACGAGCAGATAGCTCACTGAATACCATCTCATTCTTCCAGCTCATGACATGGGTTTTGAGCTATGCCTGGGGAACTGTTCCTTCCCCCTTACTGGGGGATTAGCAGCTACCAGCTGAGACCAGTTGGCATTCCTCACAGACAGATTTACAGCCTCCAGTGGGGATATTGTGGTTGCTGTCCACCAGCGTGGTGCTGATCAACATTTGTCAGGGCTTGAAGGATCCTTTTACACCCGTGGCATTACGCTAGTGACTTGGAATAGTGATAGTAATCTCCTCATATGTATCAATAAGGATGTCCAAATGTGAGATTGCTGAAATGGTATTCTACCATAGACAAAATTTCCCATCATGACGTAATGTCTCAGGTGGGGAATTGGCAGATCAGTGATACTAATAATATCCTTGGAGGTTTACAGCATTTTCTTAAAGGGGCAGTAATGCTGTATATGATTACAGTGCATGATAGGTCAGACAGTAATGTCATATGAGAAATACATTTGTACCCAATACCATAAGTAGGTTAGGGTTAGGGTTAATATACTTGAATAAGTGGATTGAGAGTAGCTATGGTAAGTGAAGTAAATGAATGAGATAAATTGTTATTGTTAATGCTTGTCATGATAATGGATCCAGTTCCCAATCTTTTGGTGATGATGAAGGATTTTGGGTTTTTGTTGGAACTGCAATTTATACACGCAAGCTGGGTGTGTGTGTGTGTGTGTATGTGTGTGTGTGTGTGTGTGTGTGTGTGTGTGTGCAAACTCATCATTAATGCCTGATTTCCCTCCAGAGCTGGACCCAGCCCTGAAGGAGCAGCTTGCACTATGTCTGGAACAGCAACAGGCCCGTGGCCTAACCCCCCCACAGAGGCTGAGCAGCTGCAAGCCCTGATGGCTGCTGCAAATGGTATGCGTCTGCAGTAGCATCCCTGTAATTCTCCCACTCCATCTCCCTCCCCCTTCTGTGTCACTTCCTCTCTCTGTCCCTCCCTCCTCTGTCTCACTTCCTCTCTGTGTCATGCCTTCTCTTCCTCATTCTCTGTGTCTCCAACTCTGTGCTTCTCCTTCTCCCCCGTCTCTCTCTCTCTCCCTCTCCCCCCTCTCTGTGTCCCTCCCTCTCCCCCCTCTCTGTGTCCCTCCCTCTCCACATCTCTATATCTCTTTGTTTTGCACGCTTCTAAAATATTCAAAGTTTTTTTATTATCATATTCCCTTAGTACAGTGAAAATCCTCCAAAATTCTTACTGGAGTCTTTCTTACAAACCAGAAAGCCATAAAAATATAAGACAATTACTACAGCGTCTGATGATAACGATAAACTTCACCACCTTAAGTGTATTAAGGTGATGTAAGGAGAACTAGTGCCTTATATTCCACTCTAAGTTTTACAGGCAGCTGGTGTGTGGATACAGTGACCATAGCGATGTGCTACCTCAACATAACTTAAAAAAACAAACAATTGGTGCCAAGCAAAATGCTTCGGCAGTTATACTTAAAAAGGTGATGAATAAAAGGTGTTTTACCTTATGAAAGCATTTCTTTTCATGTTTACCAACCTTGTGGAGGCATCCATCCATCCATCCATCCATCCATCCATCCATCCATCCATCCATTTTTATAACCTGTTATGCAAAGCAGGGAAAAAGGTATGGAACACACTGGATGAGATACCAATTTATCCCTGGATACCTACACACACACACACACACACACACACACACACACACACACACGCGCACACACACACGCACACACACACACACACACGCACACACACACACGCACACACACACAAACTCGCACACACACACACACACAAAGTTTTTTCTGTCTGAATGCTCTTCACACCCCTGTCTCATCTTTGTCACCCTCAGAGGTAAGTGAAGCTACTGCCACACTCGGACCTGGTAATATGGGCATGGCTCCCAGCTGTAGGCCGCAATTCACCATGCAGCGTGTACCGGACTACCGGCAGAACGTGTACATCCCAGGCAGTACCGCCACCCTGATGGCTGCCAGTCCCCAGCAAGCCCTGCCTCCACCGCAGGACCAGACACCACCTCCTGCCCAGGCCGACGCCCCAAAGCCAGTCCAGACACCTGCAAGCAAGAAGAAGTCTGCCAAAAAGGAGAAGAAATAAGGCCTATGGAAAAAGGCCTTGAGCACAGGCCTCCGTGTGTGTATAGAGTACGTGGGGGCCAGCTCACTTCACTCCTCAGATTCAGTTTGATCTAAACATAATACTAACGGGCGCTCATCTCTTCATTCTTAACTGTGGATTGGTCTCTGTATTTCCAGGCTTGTTGAGTGTGTGTGACGTGCCACGCAATTATAACAGGGTTTCATAACCAAGGGAAGATGAATGTAAATGAATTCTGATGGGTCTGATGGTCATGAAATTGAAGAATTAATGAGAAGATTTTTGCTTTAGCATTCACAATATATTGAATGAGTAACAATCATGCAAAGTAGATTCTCTTAGTGAAGACAAGAATGGCACTATCTGAAGTTTCTTACTGAGGAGCCACAGGCCTTTTGAGATACACAATTAAACCCACAGATGTTGAAATATACATTTTTGCTACAAAAAAAGCACGTATGATTTGCCAAAATATTATTTTCTTTCTTTTCTTGGAAGAAAAGTGCAAATAAATCTATAGCACCAGTAGCAAAGAGACAAATGTTGCTTCTATGCATTTAATAATTAACCTTCAATCTGGTCAAAAGTTTATTTTGTTACTAATTTTAGATTAGAATGTTTGAAAGATGTGGCATTTGGACAGCCCTATGCTAATGTTGTTGAAATGTTGTGCTTGCATTTAAATGGCTGTTACGTCTCGGTGGCATGGGGCAGTGATATTGTCACTTGTGTGAGATGCCAATCAGGCCTGCCCCTCCCATTGGGTGCCACCCCATTGGCTGATATCACAGCCTCCTAAACAGACCCCTCTCCCACTGCATGCCATGTAAACCTGCTTGCTTTACAAGTCCCTACTGGCCTCCTGCCCACTACTTGTCAACCTACCCTGCATGCTGCTGAGATGCACTGCATGAACAGAATGCACTTCTTGTTATGCAAACGTGCAGAACAAGAGGTTGCCGTGCTGGCTGTAGACCCCCCCATCCTAGTTCTATAACAGTGCATGACGGGGCCCCAACTGAGCTTGACCACCTGGCAGGACCTGACATGGCCTCAAGATTGCTTCTTCCAAGGAAGGGGAGACTTTTACAGACCAGGATGCATAGGCTCTGGGACAGACACAGGGACTCCAGACAGACCAGGACATGTGGGACCCTGGGATAGAGGTAGACATGAACTCCAGGGCACCATTAATGCTTCAGCCTGGTGTTAAAAGGTCAATGTTGCTTGTATCACAATGACATTCACTCCTCCTCCCTGAAAAGTACTACTGGAATGTTAGCTTTTTTAAAGAAAAAATATAAAAAACGAACTTGATATAAATCCTAGCAGTGTAGTGACAAAATATTGAGCTCACAGACTAAAACCAAATGTAAATAAATGGACTCAAACTTGTAACAGACAGAAAAATATAGTTAGAGATGTCACATGTGTTGTGCAAATTTTTGTGTTTATTAACCTAGGTAGTAAAAAAAAGAAAACAAAATCCAGAAAGGCAAAAAAGCTTCAGTTGGTCAACTAGTAATGTGTCTGTGATTTTTCTCTTTCGTTTTGTGCATTTGGATCATCTCCTTTTTCAATCTGCTGATTAGTCACGCGAGTATTCTAATGAGACCACTTTTTAAATGCAGTGTTACATTTATATGCTAATACTTATAGTACTGTTTATTTTCTCCTTTAACTGACATTTAAAAATAAAGCTTGTTCTCCAAACTGATCGTTCCAGTTGTCCTTGTCTTTAAAATATTTTAAACAAATTTCATTACAACAAAAGTATAATGGAGTTCATGATATACTCATTTTTGTTTGTTAATTCACAGTAGGCACATGATCTCATGACGTCAGCACCATCTGAAGTATTACAGTTTATGTCAACTGTGGCAATATTTTTTTTTATTTCACTGAAAAGGTACAGGCATAATAATAATAATAATAATAATAATAATAATAATAATGTACTTCAAAATCACCAAATTCTCATAATTGGAATATGACTGGTATTCGTAGTACTAACATGTTACAATGATACCTCAGACAGAATGTCAATTTACCTAATCCTATACTGTTAGACTACAGGAGAAAACACTCAGTACATTGAAAACACGCAAACTGCACACACATAAAGGTAGAAACACAGAGATCTGGAGGTGAGAAGCCAGAGTGCTATCCATTCAGCCAGAGTGCCACCTTACTTATATTCTTTGTACACCTATGCAACTCAGAATCAGAAGACTTGTGGCAGGTTCTGCAGACTTGGAAAAACTGTTTTGGAATTCAATCCAGATCTGCGCCGTAGGAGAGAAGCCTAGTGCTACACAAGAGCCTGCACACACACTCACCCCAAATCGGATGGTGTGAAGAGCTTTTCCAGATCAGCTCAATGTGCTCTACACACACTGCAAATCAGTCTCTGTTAGGGTTGGAAAATGGTGTGATAACAGTGTCCAGTCTGTGAGTCAGTAGGTCTAATGTACTGGGAAAGTTATGCTGTAAACACAGGATCGGTGCCACGTTCAGTTTTAAATCACAATTATGCTGTTTCACTGCTTAACTGATGTCCACCTTCGCTTTAAGAGACTTTCTCAAAATTCCAACAGCAAAGTTCGTGATGGACACACAGATAGGTTAAAGACTGAAAGGTAGCTGAAAGCGACTGGGTAATTAAGCCTGGCCAGCCCTAAATGTGAATGTGTAATTCCTGCCATGGAAATGCATGTCCAAATAATGGAAAGTGTACAATTTATAACTTAGCCATCTGAGGCAGTTCCTCAGACTGATGGTGTTGAAATCAAAGTATTCAAGCTAACAGTCACACACTAACTGATGGTCTTTAGATACAGGTACTCTGGCTAGTGGTGTTTAGCAGTGTTTATATGCAGTTACTCAGTCATATATTTAGAGAGCTGGTATCTGAAATCGAAATCTAAACACACACACACACACACACACGTGTACACATGAAAAGACAGATGTCCCCACAAGGTAAAAACATCTGGTTTTTATCACCTCCTGAGAACATTTTTTTCCAATAATATAATAATATAATACAAATATATATAAAAAATATAATGTTATACGCACGCACATACACACACATACACAGACACACACACGCTCAACAAAATCCCTGCACAGTAGAAGAGTGACACATTGTTGCCTTTCTGTCCAGATTCCACTTTTATTGTTAAAAGGAAACAGAGAGGTACATGAGGATCTAGAAAGGGTTAAGTTTTATGTGCTTTGAGGAGTCGCATTACATGAATGTGGGCTTGATGTGAATGTTGGCCTGCTTTATAGAGGGAAAACCATGAAAGCACATCTGTGGTTCAGCTCTAAAATGGAAGCCAGGTCCACCAGTAAACTGTACAGACTCACGTGACGCCGAGCAGAGCGACTGAAACTCTCTCTGCTATTGTATCTTGTAGCCTATGATGCAAACTACTAACAAAATGTACTCATATGGACTCACACCATGCATCGCTGCGATAACATGCGAGCACGTCCATTTAACAGATTCACCGCAGTAAAACGGGAACATGCAAAATTCATGAACTCACAGGAATAACACACATGCATCCACAAATACATTAAACCTCTGCAAGAAAAACTACAGTAACACAAACCCACAGAGTGTGTTTAGCAAGCTCAGTGCAGTGATACAAGCACACACATTCAAACGTGGATACTATAAACTTTTCATCTGTCTCTCTGCAGTAACATATGAACACTCGCAGTAGTAACTTGAGCAACAGGGTTACCCATGATTCTCTAATTATGCTATGGCAGCCGAGCTGCGACTGGGGGGTTACACAAGGTAACACAGTTGGACATTCCTTTCGCAGGCTTCCATCTCCCACATCCTTCTGTTTCTACTCACTAATCGCTTCCTTGTGGAAAGTCTAGTCTCCCCCCTTCCTCACATTTCCTTAATGTCTTACAGCTCAAAGGTATCCTGCTGTTGAGGCAGCATCCAGTTTAAGGACTTGAGAAGGTCAGAGGTCAGAGTTCAAACAGAAGAAAGAAATGTCTGGCCAGGCGTCAGCTGAAGTGCCTGGGAATTACAGGCCATTTTTCTGGAGCCTGTTTCCTCAGTGACTTGCCGCTCGCTGGAGATAATGAAAAACATCTTGGAATACTGGATATCCAAAGAAAGACCGAGTTCTGGTAATAAAAATGCAATAATGTATATTGCAGCTTTTCTGTACGTTTTCCTTTAAAAAATCACACTTTAATACCATTCGGTTAGAGCTAAAGGGCAAAGACACCTTGCTGTACTTTCAAATACCATTAAACAGACAGTGAGACCCCACACACACACACATGCACACACACACACACTCGTGGTCTCATGTGGACAAGCACAAAACCACACAGAGATTATATGAGGTGAACCAAGATTGTCACAGAGCTTTGTAATCCTTCAAGAGACACGTGTAGTCACAGTTTAACGACTCAGAAAAAAAGTTGGCATTTTCATTATTACTTTTTAGCAATCAGGCAGAAACAAAGTGGGAGGTTTTCAGCTAGGGACTTTGGCAGTTTCTATAGCTGCTGGTTCCTGTGCCTGTGGCATACACATGGGGGGGTTAACTTCAAACTAAGCCTCCATCTGCTATCCACATTAACAGGAAGTCGACGGCCCCACATCAGAAACGCTATGTAATGCAGCATGTCCCCTGAGAACCACGCACACACACACCACAAACACTCACATGCACGTACATAAATAAATGCCGGTATTACGTATGCCCACGCAGTCAGATATTATGCACATGCATAAACACACATACACAGACATGCATTCACTGAGCCCTTGTTTTGGAAGCCAGCTTCAATAGCCAAGACAAGCTTATGGATCTGATGAGGGGTGGGATCAGACTAAGATGGTTGGTATTATCCATTGATACATGAACCATGTGGACAACAATATTGGCAATTTGTCAGTGATGGTTACTAATGTGCTAATCATCTTTTAGACCTAAAAACAGAAGCCAAAATTAAGCTCTGCTAGGGCACTGATTGCACTGATAAGCAATGATTAGTCTCCCCATTATCGACACATGTAGATAGACCATGCACTGCCGTTTTACAGAAGGTAGTGAAATTAGATCATACTGCATGATGCATGATGTCTCAGGATGTCTGGCCAGAACAAGACAACTTCAATCAAAAGCTGGAAGTACTTCATTCAAAATCAGACACAAACACTACACTGACAGCAAAACCACAGGGACAAATAGGGCTGTCTCTAAATATGCTCACAGACTAGTAGTGTGTCTTACACGCACATGCACATGGAGTTTGGGGGTTTCTCCAACTGCTGCATCGTGTGTGACCAGAAATGACCAAAAGGTTTCCACTACAGTTAGTGAGACGCAAAGAGGCACAAAGTCTAGGAAATATAAACAATACACACAGATGGCTTCAATTACTTTCACTCGGTGGGGGAAGGTTCATCTATGTTTTTGTCTCCCCCTTCTGCCACAGGCCCACCGACACCATCTCTTCTGACTCTTAACATGTAGAAGATGGGTCCTGGCAATGCATGCTAAAATCCACTCCTAGACTACTAGCACCACTCTATGGCCGTTGCTTGGAATTACACAAATGATTTAAAGACGGTTCTCCCCAGAATAAAGGTAATTCATAATAAATAAAATTTCAATATACATCTTTATAAAAATATACACATCAATATTAAAAAGAAACTTAAGTCTTTTCCATTTTATATACATACCTTTTGAACAACATTTAAAGCTCGTCACTAACGGATCGTTCCGCCAATGACCTCACTTTCTCGAAACAGTGACATCTACTGGCCGGAAACAAAACCACCACTTGACCCACATCCGTAAGGCCTCAGATGCTATGCTATCATTCAGATTAAAATGGCTGAGAGTGACCCAGCACAGTGCGACAAAAATGTTAAAGGGTAGAAAATCTGACTATGAGAAATGAGCTGGTTGCAGTGAGAATCAGGGAGTTAAGGTCAGCATGTTCCCTGACTGTTGAAGGAGCCTTTAGATACCTCAACGTGTGTCTTTGTGTCCACGCCTGTACACACGCGCTATGTACAGCTATCATTTTGGGGATTGCTCATTAACTGTCTTTTAATTAACGTTCCCTAACCAAAATCACCAAAACTCTGATGTAACCTAATAACAAAAAGAATTTTTCCCGTGCTTTGTGTTTTTTTGACATTCTGAAAATTAGTTTGCCTTGTAAAGCTAAACATGTTTGCAAACATATACACATACACAGTCATACCTCGGTACTCGTTGGCTTCAGAATTCGTCAGACCTGGTACTCGTTGCATTTTGACGAGAAAAAAATGCTTCTTCAATCGTCGCTCGCTCACCACTCGGACGCCCCTCTCTGGCGATGAAACAGAGGTCGACACGTCAGTCTCACCGTAGCTCGCAAACAGTGCAGAATGCCCACGTATTTGTCATTACTGTCTTGTACTTTTGTGCATTTTAAGTGCTAATCATGGGTCGCAAAACGGTTAAGAGTGATACCACTAAGCCTAAAAGGCAGTTAATAAGAAGAATAATAAGAAAGTTCAATTTTATTTTATTTTTATGTAATTAAATGCTTTTTATCATGTCTGTTTAGTTTTAAGGTTCTGTATTACAAAACAACCTCATTACTTAATATTAGCCCAGTAAAATGTGAAAGTTCTGGGGAACTTTCACGAATTATTTGTAATTACATTATTTCTTATGGGAAAAATTCATTCGGTACTCGTCGGTTTCTGCACTTGTCACGAGTCCCGGAACGAATTAACGACAAGTACCAAGGTACCACTGTATTTAGGTTTTGACTCAGAAAGCATAAGGTTTACTGAAGCACTATGAGGTCCGATGTCTAATTGATGTACAGAAGCCAAGGTTCAGAGTGCCAACAGATTTACATAAGCCTACCAAATGAGCGAATTGACATGAAAAATCCGCGTGGTCTGTCTACAAGGCTGTAGCATCCTACCCTTCAGTGATGTCACTACTCTTGGCCTATCAAACATTTTCTACAGGACTGTCTGGTCTCCAGAGGACAGCCGTTTGATTTACTCAGACTACTCTTAATGTATTAAAGTAAGAGCCTCGCATTTAAGTGGGGTTTCATCAGGCTATTTTTTGATCACATAAATGACAATTAAACAATTAGAACAAAATGAAAGCAGAATGACTGGCCACCATAGGAGCCAAACACTGCTACACACAAATGACTTACTTGTCATTTGGAAGATTTGTGTTACAGTGTTAACTCTTTTGCCCAGTCATTTTGTAATCTATGCAATAAGAAGGAAATTACAGAACTAAACAAATGCAGTTAAGGTGGAATTTTTGACATGTCAGATGGTGGTTAATGTGAGACTCCAAAGCTGTGATAGAAGTGGGGAATAAGACCGCATTGCCCTGAAGCTTTGTCTGTCTGGCAGGCCAATGAGGACTGCAGCATAATAGTTCTCATCTCTCAGCCTCCACCCTCCATTCCACAGCTCCCAGCTCTCAGTTTCCAGTCTCCATTCCACAGTGCCCAGGTCTCACCCCCCCTCCCCCGTTCCATAGCTCCAACGTCTAGCTCCTAGCCCCCAGCCCCCAGCCCCCAGCTTCCTGGCCCCCAGGTGGTGTGGTGCTAACAATGGTTGTCAGCCCATTATCTTACAACAGTGTCTTAGTACAGAAATGCACACACATGCACACATGCACGAGGCTACATTCTCACCTACATCAGCTTAATGAAACCCGAGTCACTGGATTTCTGTCTGGCACCCCAAGGACATGAACCAATTAGTTCTTATAAAAAACCACCGCATATGTATGATATTGTGTGTCTGTCATTAGCCACACATACAGAGCGCGCCTGTATCATAATGATGAATCATAAATATCTTTGTATAATATGTTGTTTTGTTGTTCTATAATGAATGCTCTAGTGTTTTTACTGCGACTACTTGCTTTGTTTAACCTGGGTCATGATGTTAGGCTGCTTTCTGGAATGCAAGCAATAAGGAGAGCTTATAGAAGAATGAGTGGGAGATGAAGCCAGGATGGCACCATAATGATAAGGGGAAAGGTTTGTTAGAGGGGTGCAGGGCAGCTTAGGGCAGAGAAGGGAGAAGTGATGGGACTTAAGAGAGGCTGTGTCCTAAACTGAACCACTAACTTCTTGTTAAAAAAACGAATGCTTAAAAATATTTTGCCTCATTATCGCTGCCTCCAATGACGCAGGATTTCGTTGGAAATTCCAAGGAAAACGGTAAAATCCTAAAGTAAGGTCTAACAATGAATTACTGTGTGTTACTGTGTGTCTGAAATTCCATGTACATGCTGAATACGCCTGCATTAAACATACTTGTTACAGTGTTTTATTGTGTCTGTCATACATTGTTCAAGCAGAACATGCCTGTAGCCGGTTTATGGTGGGTTAAAGAGGGATATCCGATGTGTGTATTACCTTGTTACTGTTACACAGAAACTTACCAGCACGGGAACACAATAATATAACTCACTGTGGACACTCTGTGCCTTTCACAAAGGGGTTTAGCAGGATCGGCAGCTGGTAAACATTTAGGAAGACCACACATGACCCTAACCCTAACAACATCTGTGGGTCTGAGTGTGTGAATGCTTTCATCCCCCATACTCAGTGACAGTCAGAGGAAATGGAAGGACATAAATAAAGGTGTGACCAGTGGGGGTAGAGCTATAAGAAGAAAGTGTGAGCATAAAATGGCTGTGCCATCTATCATCTGTGGCCTTATATCGCCCTCTAGTGACCACTGCAGGAACTTCCCAAAACGAGAAGATTTCCTGAGTCAGACTGCAGAATTGCTTTCTCAGTGATTAGCAGCACTGCAGAGCACTGGGACCCTGTGTTCACAAACAAAGGCACTTCAGATATATTTTGCAGTGTAGTTGACCTTGAGATGCTCTTATCTTCTTCCTTACAGAACAGCTTCTATTTTAGTCTGGATAATTCACTTATCTGGAAAGATTAGTAGTAACTTTTAGGTCTTGTACTGAAGACAGAGGGGAGATTTGAAACCACAGCTTCTTACAATCTGTCTAATGAGAAATCCAAGGTCAGTAGGCTAAACTCTGGCCAATCCTCTTGTGTGCAGGACTGAAGGTCATCTGTTAACAGCACCAGTCTGATGCTACAGAGCTTACGTGATTGTTATAACAGCCTCAGATACTACAGAAGCGTGTTAAAAAGAATTAATTTCAAGCCTTCACTCTTTGTTCAGATAGCAGATGGAGTGTAACTGGGATGGTAACTATGGGGTTAGGGATGTTTTGTGGCAGTGTAGATGCCTCTGTAATGATCAACTGCGTCATCAACACACACACACACACACACACACACACACGCACGCACACGCACACACACACACACGCACGCACACACGCACACTCAGACAGTCATATATAAAACATAAACAACCATTACACATATAGATCTAAAATAAGGAGATACAAACGCACTCACAAATATCTCCGTCCCAAACACACATCAAAGCTCAAACACATAAACCAACACTCCTCATGCATAAATATGTATATACTACTTTCATAGCACTCCACATACACACAAATTAGCTCTCACTTATATTTACCGTAAAAAAAGTCACATAAAAACAAATATATACATATATTTGTACCAAACATGCACATATATGTAGCACACTGTAAATATGCATAGATATTCATATATACTACGTTGCTTAAGCTCAGTCCCAAACAAGCATGGAAATAAAACATTAACCCGCATTCAGACACTCGTAAATATAAACGTATTACTAATTAGTAAACATACGCTGTCTTATGTAAGCAGACACATTGACATAAATGGACACACACTTACACAAGCACACACATTCACCCAAACTCTGAAAGAGTTCACATCTGCTCCTTCCCCTCAGTGTCTGGCCTTATTCTCATTTCCTTAAATGGTCATACTCAGTGGGCTGGGGGGCAGGACCGGACAGTCTGAATTTCTCTATTAACCAGCAGACAGGAAAATGAACGGAATTTCTGTATATTTTCTAAAAGTAGATGCCTAGTCTCTCCTAGACTCATCATAATTCTCTTACCGTGGACTGATTTACATCATTTGGGAATCAAGCAGGCAAAAGTGCATTTCTGTTAAGCACAAATAAAGCAAACGTGCATTTATGGTGTCATTCCCTGAAATAATGGGGGTTGAGCTCACTGATGTTGACATTCAAGCATTCAACATCAATTTTTACAGTTTATTTCACAGTCAGAAACCTTATGTTGTAAAAATCATTTATGCAGCATATAATGTGCTTAAACTGATATATCAAAGCTAAGAAAAGATTTTTTTCACTCTGATCATGTGTTGGGTTGATAAATGTAGTTTATTCACATACACTATAATCTGGAGCCTAAGTATGTCTCTTACAATACTTATATATTATACAATATGCTTTCATGTCATGCCATTTTTACAAGCTGTGTGTTAAATGGCACAGTGCTGTCCCTTTAAACTTTAAATCCCACAAAGCAGTGATGGGGGTTGCCCATTTGTTTTTGTAAGAAATGGAATGACTCAGTTGTCGGTTGCCCAGAGCAACGGCACAAAGGCCAGGTCAGGAGGAGGGGGAGGGGTGCTGAAAAGCCCCTTTCATCCTGTTTTGCAACAGAAAAGCAGGAAGAAAATGGATTCCGGACAGCAGCTGGGAGCCAGAACATGTCTGACGCAGCAGCAGATGGCTGGGTGGAGACAGGGTGGGGGTACAGGGGGGTGAAATGGGAGTGTCTGACTAGGGGGGAGGGTCCAGGGGTGGGGTTTCAGACCTGCTCACTTGCGCTCATCTGGTGTTTGTTCAGTGTAACTGCAGGGCAAAATATTTCAGATTAAGGTTTGCGCAGTTATACTTGTTAAATTTTGCATTTTGAATATAATATGCATAATAATTCCAAAAACAAATTTATCAAAAATTTGCTCACATATTAATTTTTTCATTAGTGGAGCTGTTCTAGTCATTGATTTTAAAAAAGCAAATAAAAACTGGTTATTTGCAAAGAATATTAAAGGCACATGTGCAATAAAATATTTAAACCTCTTTACAGAACATTTTAAACTTATTTTCACAAATAAATTTTAGTTTTTGATTTTACACATTAACTTGTGCTATTATATAGATTAGATGGCATTATTGACAAGTCTGAACTTTATAGTATACTCTACAATTTTATTTAACTTAAAATCCATCCAGTTCAGTTGTTTTTACAGTGCAAAATTATTCTAAAAACATTTTAGTAGGGACAAAGACATTTTCTCACTGTCAACATAAAGAATTCAAAATACATATGTTTGTTTTGAGCAGACTACAGCACAGAAATACATTTATCTAATGAATTATGATTTCAAAAGAAAAAAAAATATATATAGATAGACCAGAATGAATCTCCTCTAACAGAGATGGTTAAAGCATGATGCAGACCTTCAAGTAAAGCCTAGGATTAATTAAAAACTGTTAGTCGTCAGTAAATACTGTTTTAGATGTAGGGCTGATTAAACAGCCTGTCAGTCAAAGAATGAGATAAACGCCCTGAGTCTCCATATTTAAATCCAGAGTGTTATCAGTCTTATGAAAATACTGTTGGCACTCCTCTACTCTGTGTTGTCGGTCTCATCTCCTTCTCTCCTTACTCCTGGGTGACCATCACCACTGGTATTTCACAAAATCTCACATCTTGGATAGAGCAACACTACAGAATGACCTGCTGACCATCATCACCTGTCTGAACAGCAGACCGCTGGGTGTTGCACTCCAAACTATTATTGTCTTATATTACTTTTGTAATTTAGCTGGCACTTTTGTTCAAAACAACATACATTGTACGTCACTCAGTAGTTTCAAGGGTTAAGGGCCTTGTTCAAGGCCTCAATGGTGATACAACCGTGTTTGCTACCCATGGCATTTGAAGTGGAATTCGTCTGGTCACAGTCACCTAACCCTCAGAGCTACACACCATGGCATTTGAAGTGGAATTCGTCTGGTCACAGACACCTAACCCTCAGAGCTACACACCATGGCATTTGAAGTGGAATTCATCTGGTCACAGACACCTAACACTCAGAGCTACACACCATGGCATTTGAAGTGGAATTCATCTGGTCACAGACACCTAACACTCAGAGCTACACACCATGGCATTTGAAGTGGAATTCGTCTGGTCACAGATACCTAACACTCAGTGTTACAAACTACTCCACAAGATGATCTACACACATATTACTGACTGTATAACTATGGCATGCCTAAGGGGTTTGAGTCTACTGCAATCTTGATATACCCAGAGAGATTTTTCTGTCTGAATTTAATAAATTTTATAATGTCCTGTTTAGAAAAGATTATCCAATGCACAGCTAATCTACCACAGGAATTTTCAAGAACACAAAGAGGTTTGAGGACACCTAAGTTATTAAGCACTCCAATACAATTAAATGGTGATCAACAGCCCTGATCAGGTGTGCTACCTGATAATCAGAGTGGATACTGAATAATACATTTAAAAGAATGAAATGTCATTTTTTGATAAACTGGCCTGATATATAGAGCTTCATAAAAACGATTCTTCTGCTATCAGTTATGTATTGCCCTCTACTGGTAAAACTGGATAGTACATCAGCAGTTGATGTTGGTTCCTGAATGGTTATTATTATTATTATTATTATTATTATTATTATTAATAATAATAATCTTTTATGGTGTTTAAAAACTTAGGTTGTCCCCACTCTGATCATTTGGAGTTTGTATGTGATGATGTACTGATTTTTCTTGTAGGTCCTCCGTTTTCCCCTCTCAGTCCAGCAACGTGGGCTGAGGTGAATTGGTGGGCCCTACATTATGACCAGAGCTTTCTGGGTTAGATTCATAGCTTATAAATGTGCTTGTGGAAAATGGACATTTTAAAATCCATTTCAAGCAAGTTTTCACAAAATAAAATCGAATTAAAACAAACCTTTGTATTGTGTATGGCTAAGCAGTAAAGCCATAAAAGCATGTTCATGGATATAAAACACAGTAAACTGCACATTCCAAAAGAAATGCATCAGTAAACAGTATGGCTAGTATACAGTATAGGCAATATTACTCTGTGTATCTGGATAATGGTACAGTTGTTAGAAATGTCAGCAAGTTAAATAAGGGCTACCATACAGTAACTACCACATCCAGAAAACCAGTAGCTGAATCTACCGAATGGGACAACATTTTCAGTCTTCTGTCCCTTACTGTCCCCAGTGAAAGCGTGATAGGTAACAGGTCCCCAAAAGGCTACAGTAGCCACAAATACCCACAATGCCCTTGTAGCCAAGTTGGCTTCTTAACAGCTGGATGGTTTGGAGACAAATCCAGAGAGGTGAGATTACGTTGGTTTGGACATGTACAGAGGAGAGATGCTGGGTATATTGGGAGAAGGATGCTGAGGATGGAGCTGCCAGGCAAGAGGAAAAGAGGAAGGCCAAAAAGGAGGTTTGTGGATGTGGTGAGAGGACATGCAGGTGGTTGGTGTGACAGAGTGAGATGCGGAAGACAGGAGGAGATGGAGACTGTTGGTCCCTGTGGTGACCCCTGATGGGAGCAGCCAAAAGTGAATGACGATATATTAAAACAATACTGCATATATTATAAAAGCAGGTCTGTGCAATACAAAGATCAAATCTCTTCTTTACTAGCATTGTGTCCAGTGTTAGTGCAGGGTCCACTTGTAAGCTGGTGTCACAAGGAATGACTTGAACCAAACTTGCTGGTCTGCCTGATGTTGACTCACACAGGGCAATTCAGTGAAATCAGCCTAGAACACATGTCTTTGGACTGTGAGAGGAAGCCTGTGAAACATGGGGAGAAGATGCAAATTTAGCACACAGAAAGCAGAGACAGGATTTAAACTCCCAACCCAGGACGCATGAAGCAGCTGTTAGAACCATTGAGCCAGCACAGCCCAAAGCTTGGAGATTAAGTAATGGCTGACAAAGATAAGCATTCTAATTTGTTTTCATAGTTTTAGTGGCAGAGTAGTGAGGAAGTTCAAAGGCTGAGCAGCCCACCAGCTTAGTGACATTACTCTAAAAAAAAAACCCTTTCCTGCACAAATCCACCACCTTGTTTTTGTTCACCAGTAGGCTGTTCTTTTAAATGACAGCAATTATCCTTCACCATCATAATATAGGGCCTACCTCCCACAAACAGCTGTCGTGCTTTAAAAAGTGAATCTGAACAGCTTTTTTCCAACGAGTGGAATAATTGTGTAGTATAATGGCAGTGATTAAAAAATACACATTTCCTAGTCATTGTAGGAAATCTGTGGATGATTTGTGATTTCATGTCATTATTCTCACAGTACTGATCACTTTCAGGAAGATCTTATTGTGATCTGATTTGTTTGAAATTGAGAGGTATGTCAACCTTTATTCCATGGCTGCCACTGTTCAGAGCTTTAAGCTGATCTGATCAATAAGGATGGATTGAAGAGTACATTATATTATTATCTGGTATGGTTTTTAGTTGAATCCGTATTCTTAAAAGAGTGATTGAAGTTGGATGTTAAACTTAAATCTCTATCCGGTATTGAAATTATTTGAATCCTGTCAAATATGCATTAATCAGAGCGAGGCCACGTTCAGACACATTTTTATGTTTTTATTTATTAATGCATAATGTAACAGTCCATATTTTTCACATATTTATAAATCTTTTTGCATATGTGAAAAGCCATATTGATGTTATTGATTGATTGCATGTTATTATCTGCTGGGGAGCTAAAAAGATCACCTGCAGTTCGAATGTGATGTCTTGCTGACACTTTGTCTGAAGCCAAAGACTTTATCAATTTTAAGTACTTTTAGCAGATATAAAATAGTGGTACACTTTTTAATACACTTTTAGGCTTCCCTATAAAATCTCAGGCAGCAGAGGGCACAAGGCTATGTTACATCCTGGACGGGGTGTCAGTCCATCACAGGCCACACACACACAATCACATATACACTCACACTGAGCAGCCAGTTTAGAGTCAGCAATTAGCCTAACTGCCCGTCTTTGGACTGCTGGAGGAAACTGGCATGACATGGGGAGTAAGTCAAACTGTAAACACACAGAGAAAGTGGGATTTGAACCCATAAAAACTGAAGGTGTGAGATTAGCAGTGCTACCTTCTGAGTCTCCATGGTGCTCGTTTATGTTTATATAAATAAACTAGGCGACAATCAGTCAGAGAAATGAGCATTTAGAGGTGCTCATTTTCCAAGGGCTAAAGGTAGAGTGGTGATTTAACAGGGTTTTAAGCACATTTTAACTGGAGGAAATTCTCAGTTCTTCTTTACCACAATACACATATTTCATAACACACCAAAGGAGGTTCATGCAAATGTTCATTAAAGATTTTTTTTAGTCAGTTCCTTATTCAGACATAGACTTACGTGAATGACTACAGCACAAGTGTGGTTTGATTAGCTAAGAGCACTTCCTGGAAAATAGCAGCTTCATTCAACATGCCAGTCTAAAACTTTTAGTCAGAGCAGTGTTGAGAAACAGCTAAATATCATTTAAAAATATTAGAACAATGTAGGTTTTCTCATAAAGTTTTAAACAAAATTTACCTATGAAAATACAACCCCAAATCAGAAAAAGTTGGGATGGTATGGGAAATACAAATAAAAAAAAAAAAAACTGATTCTTAAATTCACTTTGACTTTTATTTCATTGCAGACAGTATGAACCCAAGATATTTCATGTTTTGTCTGGTCA
>JAACJT020000032.1:6380328-6444916 GCA_009936485.2 Gymnarchus niloticus | reverse complement strand
ACAAATGAAATGAAGTTGACCAGACAAAACATGAAATATCTTGGGTTCATACTGTCTGCAATGAAATAAAAGTCAATGTAAATTTAAGAATCAGTTTTTTTTGTTTTTGCATTTTCCATACCATCCCAACTTTTTCTGATTTGGGGTTGTATAATTAGGTATATAATGCTAAATTAGCGTGCAAATGCTAAGCGAGGTCCACACGAGGAAGACATTGATGGGAATTATTGACAAAACATACAAGAAAGACTTAACGACAGAGATGTAAGTATGCTCATATAACCAGAGGAGCAATTTTTCCCATTTCATTTTATTATTTTTAAAATTCGTTTCATATATGAGAAAGTAATTGTATTATTATTATTATATCCGTTACGATATCTGGTTGATTGTGACGCATTACAAATGACGATCATAGTCGTAGTCAATCTGCAGAACGATGTAAAGGATTTGACAGTTTGTCGCTGGCAGGCAAAGTGAGCGTAGTATTGATGGTTTAGGAAGAGGAAATAAAAATTTTATAAACTTGCGCATGTAGTCGGGGTCTTATAGACATCCCTTTCGAGACCTTAGTCTTGCTTCATAATTTGTTTGAAGTCCTCGTGCAAATAGTACTTCATGAAAGGTGCTTAAGGATGAACGACCGGTTTCATAAGAATAAAAGGACCAAAATTCTTCTTCTTAACAGGCTGCTCTGGCTCTTTGTTATTACAGTATGCTGTTACTTCTGTTTGGTAGATGTATTTCCAGGCTTGCTGTACAATACGGTTTTTCAAATGTCCAACGTGGGCACACTTTGAATAAAGACCCACAAAAAGAAGCAACGAAGCAAATGAAGAATGTAATACAAATAGATACAATTTCCATTTTATATTGGCCTGTATACTGTAAATAGTGTATATATGCCACAGTTAGTTGGCATTCCACGCGGCTGGCGTTCGGAGGAAGCTGTTCGTGTGTTATAACCCTTCAAATAACAGGCTAAATGGCGGGGAATCCGCAGCGGCGCTGGGCGTCCCGCTCCACCTCCTCGGCCACCGCGAGCCAGTGAGGAGGGGTCGCCCGATGCCGGCCTCAGTGCCACTGAGCAGCGGAAGGGATGGAGGATGAGTGTGTGTGTCTGGCTGGCTCTGCCTGCCTGTGGGGCGTAACAAACTCAGCCCGGTGTGCCTGCCGCTTTCCTCTGTAGCGCTCGGGACCCTTTGGCAGGCTGCGTTTTAACGGCGGCGCAGTGTCGTTCCTTTACACAGACGGATAGCGCTGTCCATGGTAGGTGGCTCCTTGGGTCCCAAAAGTAATCAGGAGAAACGAGCACCAGTAAGATCATTGAGAGTTCTTGCTAAACTGCATGAATCAACGTGGAGCGTCCAATGATTTTCTGTGGATTTCATTCAAAGGATTGTGTGTGTGTGTGTGTTTTTTTTTTTTTTTTTTTTTTCCCACCCGTTTTCTCTAAATAATCGTGGGAGTCTTTGGAATAAAAAGTAAGAATATTTAGGAGCGAAAGGGAGTCGCATCCACCGTCATTAGAGAATCACACTGGCGATTTCAAGAGGAGTTCTGTCCGTCGGAGGTACATTATTAAATCTATAAACATAACCAGTAATCACTGTCTCTGTGCAGCAGTTGCACGACTCGCGTTTATGTGGTATAAATGTGAACAGGCAATTATCCTCTTGTTTGCATTTAAACGGGACTCATATTTTTGCCTTCGTTAAATGTAGGTAATAGACAAAGTTGTGCATTTCTCAATCTGCTACCCATGTCTTGCAGCCTTGTTAGTGTTTAAAACAAAGCCGTCCACTGATTTGTGTTACTACATTTAATGACAATAGACGGTATGGTAAAACAAAGACTAACTAAATAACTCATTGTTATCTCGAGTCACTCTTCAAATGGTAAAACGTTGATTGCGTGGTGTGATGTCGCTTGAACATTAATTTTTAAAATGTAATTTCATTTTACCAGATGTGAAATGTCTTCCTTTCACCCCACTATCGATCTGTCTAGAAACAGCGCTTCCAGGTATTGGTTGCAGTTATGTATCCACTTATCATATTAAGTGCAGTTACGTCTGGCAGCAACTATCATGCTGCAACCCAGGAGCGAGTTGCCTGGAGGAGACCATTACACCGTTATTGAACCTGATTTTATGCAGTATGGGTTTCACTGGTCTTCACAAGCAGCCTAGATGTGCAGTACCCTAATCTCTTCAGTCTGGAAATATTTACAGTCTAGAATGACAGCACATCAGCCTGCGCATGGATGTGCTGAAGTATGAAAAGGACGATTGTAATATAGAATATGATAATGGAATAGACTGGGTTCTACAGGTGCATTTTTAAATTCCCAGAGTACAATTTAAGAGAGTAGTGAAGCGGTTTTATACTTTTTAATGAATGTGGCAGCTTACGTCTGGTTGAGGTGTTCCCTGCAATTCTCCTCTATGTAAAACTGTGAAATTTATATAGCGCAGTATATGATAACCAGGTGCCAGAACTTGTGCAAAGATATACTTTGATCATGAGATTCCAGTGCATCTGTTGTAAAACGGGATCACATAATTACAGGAAGCCGATGTGACTGACCGAAGTCATGTGATCACTCTCCCCAGTGCCATTTGCCTACAGTTCTCATATCCAATATATTAATCAAGGACTGATCATATTCAATTTCCAGCTGCTGCCAGTTATTAATAATCTAGCTGCTAGTCACTCATTATATTCCATTTGCTGTCCGGCACTCATTATTTCAAACATATCTCTCTGTTTACAAACCAGTTCTCTCTGTGACTGCAGACTGTATCTAAAACTTCTGTCTCTGTGAGCTGTCAACTGTAGATAAAACTGCTCTATCAGTGATCTCAGAATCACTGTACATAATATTCTGTCTGATCTTCCAGATAGAATTTCATTATTCTTGATGTCAAAATAATCTTGCACTACTAGTGTTTTTATTTGTTTGTTTTTTAATATCCATTATGAAATGTGCTAAACTAACTGTATCACTTTGTAATTAGTTTCTCTTGTTTTGCTTTAGCCTAGTGTATTATAATGGACCTGCCATATAACACATCACATTGCACTCAGATCTGTAACAGACTGGGCTTGAAACAAGGGTTTAGCTGTTTTCCATCCATCCTCCAACTGCTTTTTCTGGATAGGCTCCACTATGCTATCCCAGGCAGCAGAGGGCACAAGGCTGGTGTACGCCATGGATGGGATGCCGAGCACTCAGACACCACAGGCAATTTTACAGATGCCAATTAGCCAATCTAAACTGAAAAAGTAAAAGATGGCTGTACCAATGCAGTTATGATACCTTGAATCACTGTCAGTTAGCTGAGTTACAGAGGAAGCTCAAATACTAATCAACTCCAGTCTATTTTCATTTGGGTAATATGCTTCCCTTAACCAAATATGGTTAGTCATTGTACACACACACACACCTATCTATTTATTTATTTATTTATTTATTTATTTATGCTGTTTTATTTCACCTGATTAGAAAATCAAATATTTCATCCATTAGTTCAACCAAGAATGTAAATGAAGTACATACCTGTTGTTGTTGATTTTTTTTTTTTTAATTTCATGTCTACAATCATTTTTCTCCTTATTTTTTACAAGGTATTTTTACAAAATAATATAATGTGGCAGAGCTTGTACCGGTAGTGGCAGTGTTTTTTAAGCAGATGTGTTTCTTTTGTGTTTTTAATTAAGATGGTAATGAGACTATATTATGAATGAAGGGATGCCAGGGGTATATGAAATTGAATTAGTACGATTCTAAACCCTACACAGGGCATAGGACGAGCTTGTTGATCTTGAGTTTGTTCTCATATGTTCCTTTTCTTCTCACTGCAGTGCAGCTGGTCAGTCAGTGATGGACTTGCCCAGGAGAACCTTTTTGTGGGCCCTACTGCTGATCATCTATCGTGGGGCAGCAGGGGGTGTTCTCTACCGGGCACAGGAAGAACAACCCCCTAACACTCTCATTGGCAGCCTGGCTGCTGACCAGGGACTTCCTGATTCTGGCCACTTGTACAAGCTGGAAATAGGTACCCCCTACCTGCGAGTGGATGGTAAGACTGGAGACATTTTTACCACAGAGGTTCCCATTGACAGAGAGAACCTGAAAGACTGTCGAAATCTGCACAGGGGGGATCCATGCTTTCTGGAGTTTGAGGTGTCCATCACAGACTTAAATCAAAATCTCAGCCCCCGTTTGATAGAAGGGCGGATTGAGGTCCAAGATATAAATGACAACACTCCACAGTTCCCATCACCCATCCTTACTCTCTCCGTTCCAGAGAGTACACACCAGGGGACACTCTTTTCAATCCCCCTAGCCAATGACAGGGACTCAGGGAGGAATGGGGTGGTAGACTATACTCTAACCACAGGACCGGATGCGGCAGCCATCTTCAGTTTGCAGGTAGCTGAGGACAGAGGCGAGAAGCTCCCTCAGCTGATTGTGCTTGGCAACCTTGACCGTGAACAGAAGGACTCATATGATCTCAGCATCAAAGTGGTGGATGGTGGGAGTCCTCCGCGTTACAGCAGTGCCTTGTTAAGGGTGATTGTCACTGATGCCAACGATAACACTCCCAGGTTTGAGAAGTCAATGTATGAGGCAGATCTGTTTGAAAACAGCCCCATGGGATTCTCTGTGCTGCAGGTAATATCCTCATCCAGGTCATTCAGTCACATGCGGAGTAATATCATAGATGTAGATCTATCATGAACACTTTTGTATGCAAGTTGACACCATGCTTGCTTTGTTATATGTCAAAAAATCAGTAAATGTCCTAGATAACATTATTCACATCATTGTTTGTACCATATCATTAATGCAATTCTAGGATATGCACAAGGTTAATGTTCCAGCCCAGTAACACTGCTATGAAATCTCTCTATGAAATTTATGCTTCCTAACATGCTATTACTATGTAACTGCTTTTCTGTAGATAATGCTGTTACTCAGCTGTGGCGGTTACTGGACTTCAGTGATGCTTAACATTCTCTGCTGTCTTTTTTCTTGCAGGTAAAGGCCACTGACTCTGATATTGGGCTCAATGGGGAGATTGAGTACACTTTGCATCAGGTTACAGATCCAGTACAGAAGTTGCTGAGAATTGACCATTCTACTGGTATCATCTATGTAAAAGGGCTTGTGGACCGGGAAGACGTAGGGGCTTTAAAGTTTTATGTGGTTGCACGAGACAAAGGATCAAACCCTAAAAGTTCCAAGGTTTACGTTGCCATCAACATAAAGGACCAGAATGACAATGCTCCCATTATTGAGATCCGTGGGATTGGGTTGGTAACCCATCAGGATGGGATAGCGAACATCTCGGAGGATATGCCAATTGGGACTGCCGTGGCATTAGTCCAGGTGTCAGATCGAGATGAGGGAGAGAATGCAGTGGTCACCTGTGTGGTGGCTGGTGATGTTCCGTTCCAGTTGCGACCAGCTAGTGACTCCCCCAATGACAACAAGAGGAAGTATTTTCTGCAGACTACTACCCCTCTAGACTACGAGAGGGTCAAAGACTATCAAGTTGAGGTTGTAGCTGTTGACTCAGGCAACCCAGCTCTCTCTAGCACAAACTCATTGAAAGTTCAGGTCCAAGATGTCAATGATAATTCCCCTGTCTTTTCTCCTGCCCTTTTGGAGGTTGATTTTGTAGAAGAGAACCAACTGGGGGACAAAGTCCTGGATGTGGTGGCCACAGATGCTGACAGTGGCACAAATTCAGAGCTTATCTACAGCATTATCACAGATTCTTCTACAAAGGGGCTTTTTGAGATTAACCCCGTAACTGGTGAAGTACGGGCACGAAGTCAGCTGGACCGTGAACACAAAGATCGCTATGAATTTCATGTTACTGCATCTGACAAAGGTATCCCAAGCCACCGTGGAACAGCTGTGGTTGTGGTCAGGGTACTGGACCGCAATGACAATGACCCCAAGTTCATGCTGAGCGGCTACAGCTTCTCTGTCTTGGAGAACATGCCTAAACTCAGTCCAGTTGGCATGGTGACAGTCATTGATGCAGATACAGGACAGAATGCACAGGTACACCTGTCAGTAGAACCAGACAATGGAAAATTTGTTATCCAAAATGGTACTGGCACGATTCTGTCCAGTATGTCACTTGATCGAGAAAAGGAGAGCACCTACACTTTCCGCCTGAAAGCAGTGGATAGTGGTGACCCACCAAGATCATCGTATGTTGGTGTTACTATCAATGTTCTTGATGAAAATGACAACGCTCCCTATGTCACTAAACCTTCCAATGCCTCCTACACATGCCTCTCCCCATCAACTAGCCCTGAAAGCACAGTGGAAAAAGTGGAGGCTGAAGACATAGATGCTGGGCCCAATGCAGAGCTGGTTTTCAGTATTTCCAGTGGCAACCCCCATAATCTTTTCCGCATTTCACCAACTGATGGGGAGATAACCTTAACTAAGGAGCTAGCCCCCAGGCACAATGGGCTTCATCGGCTGGTAGTGAAGGTCAGCGACAAAGGCAAACCCCCAAGGCACACTGTGTCCCTAGTTCATATTTTTGTGAACGAAACCTTAAACAACATCACCTTTCTAGAGTCACTAGTAGGACACAGCCTTAACACGCCACTTGACCTTGACATTGCTGGGGACCCTGAGTACAGCCATGCTTCCCACCACAGCAACATTTTGTATGGTAGTCTTGCAGGCATTACAGGTGTTATCCTGGTCATCATAGTGGTGGTGGTTATTCAACATCAACTACAGAAGGAGACTAAAAGTGGCTACCAGGCAGGCAAGAAGGAGACCAAAGATCTGTATGCTCCTAAGCAAGGCCCCAAAAGCAACAAAAACAAAAAATGGAAGAAAGGCAAAGCTCCGAAGCCAGCAAAACCTTTAGAAGATGATGAAGAAGTGGAGCAGGCTAGTCTTCAAAAGAGTCTAAATTTCAGTCATAGTCATGACAGGATCGATGACAGTCCCAGGATCCACCTGCCTCTGAACTACCCACCAGGAAGCCCAGACCTGGGTCGACACTACCGATCGAACTCTCCCCTACCCTCCATCCAGCTTCAGCCTCAGTCCCCCTCAGCTTCTAACAAGCACCAGGTGGTGCAGGATCTCCCAGTTGCTAACTCATTTGTGGGACCGGGTGATGACAACTCAACTGGCTCTGACCAATATTCAGATTGCAGCTACAAAACAAACCCAACAAAATACAACCACAAACAGGTAGGAGAGGGTTTCCTCATACTGCATGGTTAAAATGCCTACTGTCAGTGCTGTTCTTGTAGAAGAGAAATACATTAGAGGTGTGATGTTAGGTCAAATTAAAATTCTGTTAATGGTCAAAGGCATCTGGGAATGCGTGACTAAGACAACGTCAAGAGACAGAAGTGCTTGTATAGTTAAGAATTGCTGTTTACCCCTCATTTTTACAGTATTTTTACGGTGAATTCTTTTCTTGAGACCTGCTTTATTTTTGCTTGTGTTCGGTGTGTGTTTGGATATATAATTTTTAGCATGTTAATTAGAATCCAGCTTAATCTGCTGCATATATAATTTTTCTAAGTTTTCAAAATTTAGAATTTCAGAACCTGTATTAGTATTTTGAAGTAATTGTAACCCCAAGTATTTAGATATTTCCACTTCTTTATCAAATGTACATTCATTTTCCATAACTGCATATTGAACAGAGGGTCATAGTTAGCCACGAGTCTATATCAGAAAGTGGGGGAGCCCTAAGTGGGGGGAGAGGTTGGGGCAATTCCAAGGGCCCCAATATGGACAGGGGCCCTGGAACATGATAGCAATCCAGGGGTAGGAGTCCATGGTCAGTTTTTGGTAGGGGGCCCATTATTTTCAGCTTTGCCCTTGCAAGAAATCATAGGAAAAGAGGCATGGGACACCCTGGACAGGATGCCAGTGCATTGCAGGACAGAGACTCACACAATGTGGACAATCTAGAGACACTAGTCGACCACTCAACGTGATTTTGTACTGAGGGTTAAATCTGATTCTCCAGAAGAAACTCACAAAAGCACGGGAAGACACATAGACTAACACACACAGAGCCAGGGGTGCGAAATGAACCCACAACTCACAGAACCACTTTGCTGCCATCTATCAAGTTTGCCTTTACAAACTGTCTCCATCCCCAGGAGAAAACAGAGGGTAGCTAAAAATTTGATTCACATTCTGTCTTGATTCACATTTCGCTGTCTTTCATATTTTGTGAGTCACATGACATTACATGATCGCAAAACTCAAAGTGATACTCCCTCATCAGTTGAACTGGTGGATGTATTGTTTATGGCCATCTGGGATACGCTGACTAATTTATATCATCATTCAGAAGCAAATTTATTTCTAAACTTGAGGGCTCTAGACTACACCTGGCAAAAAAACCCAGTTCATATTCAAATCTATTCCCAGCCCTTCGAAAGCATGCTTTAATAGAGTTAAATTATAAGCAGTTTTTCAGGTAATACAATATTTACTGTGTTTGGTAGTTAAAATTGTAATTATTAACTGAAAAAAAAATAATAATTAGTAGAATAGATGTTTTAGTTTAAGAAATGTAACTGCTTTTCTAAAAAAAATGGAGGCTTTCCTGCTCCTTGTTATTTGGTCAGAATCCCATGTGGAGAAGCTGCAGAGGATGATGTAGCATGCAGTATAGAACACAGTTATGGATAGGAGTGTGTGTTGAGTGGGGGGCGCTGTCCAGGTGTCCTTATGGCTTACAATACATATGATCTTTGCATATATATGAATGTGTTTGTATTCTTGGCATCTGATAAGCCCAGATGAGAAGCAGTTCAGTCTCAAGTGTTCTACGTGTCTCATTTCCACCAATCAAGCACCAGTTGGTCATTGTTGGTTGCCCCCTTTAATTTTTTGCCGTCCCATTCATCCTCCAGTCACTCTGAAAAAGAGAAGCATTCATAAAAATATCTGGAGCCATTTACCCTACTTCTTTGGGTCACATGGTTCTGTGTGTGAGCCAAACAGACTTTCCTAAGGAGAGCTTAAAAAATATCATGCATCACCAGAGTGTGTCTGTTGATATCTGTTTTTACTGTGCTAATTGGCTACTACTGATGAAAAAATGCAATTTATTATCAGTGTTCTCAGTTTTCATGGAGCTGTGTTTCGCAAACACTTGAGTGTTTCAAATTTCGTATACTTTAAACAGTTGTTCTACTTTGTATATTAAAAATTAGACCAGTGTAATTATGCAGTTTGCATTATTTGACTGGCACCATGTAATTTAATGAATTATACACTTGAGGATATATTGCCCCCATTTTACATGATATGATTTATACTTTCGTATAATGCAACCCCGCTGTAGTTTTACAGTACGACTGGGTTTGATGTGGCATGTTGTTATGTAGAGGTGAACATGTATGTAACAAAGCTGGTTCAAACCATGTGCCACTGTTGATCCAGTCTCCTTTTCAAGCTGTAACAAACTGTGGGGACATGTAGAAAAGCAAAATCTATACATGAAAATGATTTGCACACGGTTGAATGGATTGGGTTCTGGCAATACTGCTGTAAAAAAGAAACATTCATAAGTAGTGGAAACAATGTTCTGCTGGGATTATTGATGTGAACCAGTGACTACACCTGATTCATCTCTCCCCCCACAATGCCCACAATGTACTACAGACCTACAGCTGTAAACATTCACCTCCAGAGTTCCTTCTGCATAAGTTCAGCATCATTAGCTCCAGAGCAGAAAACTAGATAATTAGTCGGACAAGTCTTCTAACAAAAAGTTCCTCTTACAACTGAGCAATGGAGCATAATTAGATGGATAAACTATAGCTTAATATTTAGAATACAAGACCAGACCAATACATATGAACACACACACAAAGTCAACAGGTAGATAGAGGTTCCAATATTCATTTCTCAATTACCTTGCAGTTTTCTCAACTTGCCCTGCCTCTCAGTCAGGCTGGCATCGATGTTCTTAGCTATAATATTGCCCAAAAAGCTTATACATTCTCCAGTATCATTTATCAGCTGTCAGAATTACAATTTTTTAAGGTTTCCTCCTCAGTTAAGGGACAGTCTGGACTTTGTCTGCCCTTGTGTGACCTGAAGCCATATATTTCTATCACTCAGTCAATGGGCAGTGCAAAAATATGGTAAGAATTTTCCCAATAACAATGACTAGCATTGTAATCCTTCATTGCCATGTTCACTCCATCTGTACATCTATTTTTAATAAGAGTTGACCTAGTTATGATGATGTGATCCAGAGTCTATCCCAACGTGTAAGGTAGGACACCCCCTGCATAGATAACACAGGGCAGTCACACTTTCACACACTAATTGGAATCTCCTGAACTGTACTTATTGGTATTCGAGTGCAAATGGTACCAGTCATAGGAGATTCGTGCAATGTGTAGAGGATCACCAACGCAGAACTTCAGTTTGCATTGAAAATAATCAACCAGGATGCAGCAGCACTACCTGGTGAGCTAGTTTATTTGTGAAAAATAATGTGTATTTTTCTGTTACACACTAGGAAAATGGATCTGTGTAAAATAAAGTCCCAAGAAGGTGGACTGCATTGTATCTATGAGCATTTAACTACAGTATATTGGCCCCAAGTTACATGGGGTTTGAGTAGGTCTTCATTGAAGTACAGTGTACTTGAATGAGGATGTTTTCATGGGTACACACACCATAAAAGTGTTTCCATCATGCCTCACCATTTACATTTATATGCAGAGTTGTGTGTGCAAGGGCACACCTACAGAAGCAACCTCATTTCTGTGTGACACAAATCAGACTGCTTTATGTCTTCTTTCAAGGGTAAAAACAGGGATTTACCTTGCATTGCATTTTTTACTAAATGGCAAAAAAATTTCCATCCATATTTCCATTTTTTATACTGGTTAACTAGTACAGTGTCACAGGGAGCCCTGGAGCATATTCCGGAAAATTCCAGGGACTAGGCAGGGGATACCCTAGATACGATGCCAGTCTATCAAAGGGCACACACATGCACACTGTATGTGGATTTTACGGGAGATGTCTTAATAATGAATCATACAGGCTGATTGGACTCAATCTCTACCATTTCAAATATATCCAAGTCTCAAGGATTCCCTTTTACTGCTTATCACAGTGGCCATCATGTGAATGTGAAGACATTTATATAAATCTTTCCAAAAAAGTAAATCTTTCCCAAAACAGGGTAATGATTTTTTCTTTTTTTGTGTTCCTCTCTAGTCTGTTTCCATAGCAATGGTCTGTTGCTAGGGGTGTGCACTGATGTGTTTCCCATACACATGTGCTTGTCTGTTGCTAAGCATTCACACTCATCTGTTGCTAGGGATTTGTGCTGGTCTGTTGCTAAAGCCATATGCACTGGTCTGTAACTAAGCACAAGAGTTCATTTTTTGCTAAAGACATATACCGGTCTGTTGCTAATGAAATGTGCGCTAGATTGTTGTTAGGCATATGTACAGGTCCTCAAAATGTGTAATACATTGTTGCTAGGCAAATTATCTTTGTAATGAATTCTAATGGCATTTAGCGGTGACACAGATTAACTCTGATCAAGCTGAAGAACGGTAGATCTTCGACAACGTTAATCATTCACCTGTGTAAAGAACCCAAGTAATGTGGCATATTGAAGGCCATTTTTGATTCAGTCTATTTCTCGACCATCATAAGTGGTTCCCGCTTCTGTTGCTTGGGGCAAATCATGAACTCCGGCATAAATGACATTTCTGACCATCGTCATTCATTCAAGCCTTTTTTTGTACATGAGTATAATACAACTGTTTCTAGAACTATTAAGTGATTCTCCTATTAAATATTCCAATGTTCCATTTTGTCTTAGCACAATTTACATATTAAACCCAATCAAAACCTGTCAGAAAAATCACCTCAGAATATTCATTACATTTGCTGTTATAAATTTGCTAATGATGGTTACATTGTGTTTCAAAATTTTCCAGAATTAACTGTTTCATTGTTGAAAATTTACTTCTTAGGGTGTCATTATGAATAATTATCAGAGATGTGTCACTCAGATTCAATGTTGTATGACAAAGCCTAATGAAGTGAGACTTATAGACTGGTGAATCATGCAGACAGCATCGTAAACTCAGGCTTACAGGGTGGAAAATCATTCAGACATGGTTGTAAAGTCAGGCTTAATGACTAGTGAATCATTCAGACATGGTTGTAAAGTCAGGCTTACAGACTGGAGAATCATACGGACAACTTAGTAAAGTCAGACTTACAGACTGGTGAATAATTCAGACCTGGTTGTAAAGTCAGACTTACAGACTGAAGAATCATACAGACAGCTTAGTAAAGTCAGACTTACAGATTGGTGAATCATGTCAACAGACTGTTAAAATCAGACATGACTAGTGAAATGAACCGACAGCCTGCTAAAGTCAAGTTTACAGACTGATGAAGCTAGACCTACGACCTGTTAAAGCCATGCTTATGGACTGGAAAATTGTGCCAACAGAATGACTGAATCAGGCTCACAGACTAGTGAATAATACCAACAACCAATTTAAGTCAGCTTTTCAGACTGGAGACTGGTAATGCCAGGCTTACAGTAATATATATTATAATAACATTACAGATTTCAAATAGGGCTTAGAGTGAACAGTGTCAGAATTGCTTTTCCTCAGGAAAGTTCAGCAGTGGTTAAGTTGCCATAGAATGCAAAGTGAAATGAATCATCCTCTTGTTTGTTCTGTTGCTAGCAAAAACCCTTCTGTGAGCACACCTTGCCCATTTCCATAAGTCACGTTCAGGTCATGAATGTGGTATGGAGTGAAGATCTGATTTGAATATCATTTTATGCAGTTTAAGTGCTTTGTTATAGTCCATTTAGACTTCTGCAAAAGACAGATAGAGAGGGGCAGTGGGAGGGGTGAGAAATGCTTTATCAGTGGTCAATGTTCAGGCTTAATTATTGTCCTGTTCCTTTAATAGACTTTTCTTGCCTGAGTGTTGAGATGAGAAGCCAAGCTCAAAAGACAATTAATTGCTCAATTCTTTTCACTGTTGGTATCTTTTTCCTTTTTACTTTCAAACTCCAGCCAGGATAAAGATAAGGCCTGTTCCTTCTCCCCACATTCAGCTGCTCAGCAGAGACTTTGGAGACATCCAGTCTTACACTACAGTAAACGATTCCCTTTTGTCGAACAGCAGTACACAACATGTGTTGTGCTAAAGTGGCACATCATGATAAATAAAATGGCCTCTGCTGTAGTTGCTGAAATAATCTCCCCAAATAGATGTACTTTATTGATCCCTGGGGGAAATTTTGTAGGGCTAACCAAAGAGGCAACTGTCAAAGAAATTGCTCGCAAGTAGCCAATAGCCTATGGATAGTTTATCGAAAGGCTAAAGTAATAAAGTAGAATTAAAAGCTATATGAGAGAAAACAGAGTCCCACCAGGTTGAGATTATTCCCCATGCAATCCACAGATTTCCCATTTCTACACTCTTAATACGCTGTGCCCAGCTTGTGATGTGGAATTCCCAGCCAGTCATGGTTACATACTATATATTAAGCATTAACCACTCAGAAAAGGAATATGTATGATCATGCAAAGCCTAATTCCACTGAAGATTGTGTCTTTGTTTGAGTTTACAGACAATGACCCTCCTCACCCTTAAATTACAACATAATTATGTACAAGGCTATGTTGCAAAGAAAGTCTGATCATTAATGAACTCCTAACGTATTGATCATCAGATCATTGATATAAAATAAAAGATTCCACTCAGACACGAATACAAGTAGTTTGCATTCTAACAGAGCCCAGCAAACTTCACCACCACAGAACATGCTACGCACAGCATGCTAAATACTATACTGCACTGTGATAAGCTACAGCATACAGGTCTGAGTTATTGTTCAATGTGTTCTGGGCTGCACTGTACACCAGACAGAGCTGCATTACAGTAACTAGACAGGACCATGTTTCTCTGTGCCTCACCGTGCCGCACGAGTGTGTGTTACACCACCAATTCCTGCAATTCTGATCCAGCAGCGAGGCGGGCTGTGTTCCCTTCCCTCTTCTTATTCTGTGAGCATGCATCTCTCAGGCTCTATTACTGGTGAGCAGTGCTGTCAGAAAAACAAACGACCAGGAGGGACCCTACTGAAATTAGCTTGATTCAATTACAGCTCTTTTCCCTGGCAAGCAAATGCCATCTGGAAAGAAGCTTCCTGTGGTTAGATATGAAACAATATTTAACTGGCAGTAGTAAAGGGGTTACTGGTTTTCTGCCAAAGGGTGTTAATGGGTTTAGCAGAAGTGGATTATTAAGAAGTGCCCCAGAACAATGTGGTTCTCTGCTGCGACAAAGTTCTCCACTTGCCAAGTCACTTAGCATCTGAAGTAAAGGGGGTGAATCAGCACAACAGATTTAAGATTCAAGATGTTTTACTGGCCAAGCACAACATGTGCATTAGAATGCTTACTCATTCAACCACATTCAACACAAGGAACAACAGGATACAAAGAAACAGACGATAGACAATTACACATTGAAGAAGAGTAACGCATAGATTCATTACTATTCAAATATTTAAATAAAGTACAGAAAGTGTAAATGCGGTACTGTGGTCTACTCAGCCATGAGGTAGACAGGAAGCATCTTGTCCAAGCTACAGAGCTGGAGCTCGTAATCTATTATGACACCAGATTTATAATCACTGGACATAATATGAGATCATTATAAAGCAACACTTGAACAGAAATAAACAACTTGGCAATTATATTATTGAACTATGACTGATGGATTTGTGCATGACCCGACTCTGTAAAGCAGCTGAACGGACAGCTGGAGTATGTATTTGTGGGAAAGAGGAAGACGTTAGGAGTAAAACAGTCCAGTTTGCCGCACCAGTATTCCTTTTGGTCAGCAGAGCTATGCTTTATAAGTTGTACTCAGCAGTCATACTTATTCATATTGTACTGTCATCTTAAACACACCTGTTGATTTGGTGTGAAGTTTCCCAGCTGATTTGTTAAGATAGTGTGTTATGTCATATTCCATAATTTTCCATGGGTAAAAAACTGGCATTGGCTGCCAGGAAATAATATTGGTACATTCTTTTCCTCCCATTATTTGTCCTGCCAGTAATATCATAATGTCTGCAATATTTTCACTAAGCCGTGTCACCATGGTAATATTGTCTATATTGTATTTTATAGTATTATCTACTCGGCTGCCATGGATATATGAGCATGGACTGGATTATTGAGGATTTCATGGTTCTTCTAGAGGGCCCATGATCCTGAAATCCAGGAAACAGTAGGCTAAGATGATAATATTATTATCTCAGAGTACTTGGTCACTGTCATCTTCAAGCACAGAGTCACTGACTCATCTAGGCCCATGCTATGGTAGACTTGTGGAGGTCACCTGAGGGAGGGGACCTGAGGAGGGAGGGGTGCAGATAGTTGCTCTCCAAATTCCCCAGGCACTTTGATTAATACCTGCCAGTTTCTCCCTCTCAGCCTCAGAACGGCCTGTAGATATGTGAAATTTCAAAAGCGATTCATCACCGAAGGAGAGAGTGGAAAACATATTAATTCTCTTAGACCGAATACCCCTGAAATGAAACCATGTACAGGATATGTCTGCTTTACAAAGGTAGTCAACACTGCATTGTGAAGGAAAATCACTGGCATCCTGTCTGAGAAATGGGCTGCCGTTTCTTTGAAAAACCATTGCATCGTTGCTTACCCTCCACCAAAATCAGAATGAGCAATAGAATCAACCTTATTTTGGAAAAAAATGCCAAAAGATTTAGTATTACTACAAAAGTCAATCTGTTTGCTCAAATACAGTTATATGGTATTCCATTAGATAAAGATGTAGTGTAAATCTGTGCTATTAAAGCAACTGTATGTCTACTTTTTAAGGTTTTTTCTAGCTCTTTCATCACAGCTCTGCTAAATGCCAGTCTGTGACATTTTTCTTAACTGCTAGAGTCTTTGATGGTGATTCTTAATAAGTGGCCAAAGCTGTCCAAATATTGCCAATTATGTGGCCATAACCTCTGTATTTTTCAAACTTTGCCATAATCCTGTCCTTTTGGTATCTTTAACTTTCCTTGCATGTGCCATCAGAGCTTAATCATTTTTTTAGTATGGTGCTAGCGTTGATTGGCACTTCAGGATACCCCCCACCCACAATGGGTTTTGAAGCCTCGTTTATCCCTTCACTAGCCCACAGTTTTCTTCCTTTAATTCTCTAAGGTATAGTGATCAAAATGTATTCTTTTCTAGTTCCAACCATCTTTAAAACCACTTAATCCACTTCAGGGTTACCTGGAGCCTATCCCAGGCAGTCTTAGGGTACAAGGCAGGAGACACCCTGGAGAGGGTGCCAACCCATTGCAGGGCACAGTCACACTCACTCACTGTTGACAATTTAGTCAAGCCAATCAGCCTACAATGCATATCTTTGGACTGAGGGAGGAAACTAGGGTATCCCGAGGAAACCCACAAAGCATGGGGAGAACATGAAAACTCCATGCACAATGGAGGTGGGATCTTAACCTCCAACCCCACAGGTGTGAGGCAACCGTGCTAACCAATGAGCCACCATGCCCCTTCTCAAATTCCTTTACCAATATAGAACCACTCCATTTCTCCATATTCTATCCAGACTGTGGATTCATGTCCAGTTTAGTGATTCTTCATATGGGCAATAAGATGCTCTGGTACACCCATTTCAGTGGAAACAATCCATAGTGTGACATGGTCAACACAATCGAAGGCTTGCTGAAATCAATAGAGTACATGTTGACCTCATTCTGGTATCCCTTGTTTCTTTCGATTATCTATTGTGCGTTGGCAGTGTTCTTCAGCCTTTCCAGAACCCAGAACCTTGTACATCAGGCAGTTCTCTTTCTCAGTAGGACTCTAATCTGTGTTGAATTGTCTTTAGGATAATCTTACTGACAGGTGATCGGAGGGGAATTGTATGATGTTGCATACAAATATATCAAAAGGCTGTTGAATGGTTTTTAAAATTTGTTTGAATAGTTTGGTAATTTTTTTCTTTCTCATAATATTTCTACTGGGATACCATCCATCACCATGGCCTCCCTTTTCTGCACTGATCTCAGGGATAATGTGACCTCCTCCTCCTTTACTAAAGGTTCTTCCTTGTTCCTGGCTACATTATATATACTGTATTTTAACTGTTGTTGTGTTTGCTGTAGAGATCATCTCTACCCTCACTGGTCACATTATTAGGAGCACCACTGTAATTTTGTGTAGAAATTCGGAGCTGCTGGAAACGTTCTTTATAGATTCTGGTCCATTTTGACATGATTGTATCACATGATTTCAGATTTGTCAGCTGCATATTCATACTGCGCGTCTCCTGCTCCACCACATCCCAATGGCACTCCACTGAATTCAAATTCATGTTCACGAAACCAGTTTGAGATGACTTGCACTTTGTGACATGGTGCATTACCATGCTGGAAGATGGGTAAACTGGGTAAGCTGTGGCCATAAAGTGATGCACATGGTCAGTAACAATAGTCAGAGAGGCTGCGGCAGTTAAACAATGCTCCACTGCTGAGATGGGGCCCACTGTGTGCTAAAATTCTGACCTGACCTGCGTAGTGCAGCAGAAGTGAACATTCATCAAAATAGGCAAAATTTTTCCAATCTTCAGCTATCTAGTGCCAGCGAGTCTGTTTTTACTATAGCCTCAGTTTCCTGTTCGCAGATGACAGGGGTGGTCCTCTATTGTTGAGGTTCATCCATCTCAAGGCTCGACGTGTTGCAAGTTCACAGCTGCTCTTCTGTTCACTGCTTGTTGGAGCGAGTGCTTCTTTAAACTCCTGTAGCCTTTCTGTTAGCTCAAACCAATCTGGCCATACTCCTGTGACCTTTCTGGTTAACAATGCTTTCTTTGTGACCAACACGGAGTACACGTGAAAAGCCATGCAGCAGGAGGCACGACCTCAGAGGCAGCAGTTCAATAACTTGGCTGCAGATTCACTCCTTTGTGGTCACATGCTCACCATTATACCTTTTTGAGTTAATAAAGACGACTTTCACATCTCCTTTCACTACCCCGCTTCTTTAATACTCGTGGAATGTTTACACTGGATTCGAAGAACGTTTTGTACGATGAGGTGCAGTACTCGCAAAGAATGTGGAGTGTTTACAAAGAGGTACAAGGTTAGCGATTTTTCATGGTACGTTAACAGTGCTGGCTAGTATTTTCAACTGACTCACATAATTGGTTCATACCACCACTGATTTTCCACGTACGTCAAATACCAACAATACTGGACTATATTCAGTACAATGAGCTGGTACATATGTACCACAGAGTATCGTTGCTGGTTCATATACTCCTGAAATGGACATTGTTGGTTTTTATTGATGATAGACTAACACTGGTGATTCACACACTGTATTCCACAAACTTTACTGCTTACCAGTTGCCAGAAGTAGCGTTGTTCTTCAAATTTTAACTTTGCTTGCTTATTGTCATCGCAGACCAACTAGTCTTTAATTCATAACACTCATGACTGATGTTTTCCAAGGCTACCAGTCCTGTAGCTTTTGTTCATCAAACGCTGAAGTTGCTGTTTTTTTATATATTTGCCACAATTTAACACTTATGCTGTTGGGATAGTAGACAGATTGATAAAGGATTGGCAATTTTAATTTTAGCTTAACATGGGGATACTGTTTTTCTCAGGTTAAACAGCATTTGTCATGGACAGCATAGACAGTATGTATTCTGTAGATGCAAAACAAAAACTGTCCCAGCAGATGGGGCGGAGACCTGAAAAGGTTTGGTTTACCAGGCCATGCAGTGTTGTGTATATTGTGGGTTCTATTGTGTGGGAACCCCCCATACCATCAGCACCGATCACAAGCTGGTATCAGAACAGGAGGAGATCAGACCCACATCAAACATCTAAAGTCCCTTTTGGGTGTAGAATATGACTAAACATTTTAAAATAAAGAACCAATAGTAACCGTTAGATCACCACGTAAGACAGCTCACCTGTGTTTAGGAGTATAGCTGTAAGTAGATTTTATACTTGTACAGCTATTTCAGTGACTATGAGATTGAGCAAAGTCTACATGACCATGGTCTGAACTGGAATCAGGGCCTGCAGGATCTCTTAAGACCGAGCTACGAGCTGGGACTTTTTACTCTTCAAGCACAAGGCTCAGCACTTGGCTCGGTTCTGTCTGGAATCCCGTTTCCTGAATCTGTTCTGTTTGCCGGTGTCTCAGCTTTGAGTTTGCGGCTCTGTTTACCAGTGCCTTGCTTCTGGGTCTGTGGTTTTTATTATCCGGCATTATTATCTTGTCTCCAGTCACATGACTTTGGTTAGCTCTTCCACGACTTTGCAGCAGGTTTTTTGTCTTTTAGTGTCTGTCCCTTCTTGTTGTTTTGTATCTCAGCCCTATCTCTATTTTGTGATTCTTGAGTCCTGTCACCTAAGGTCTACTGTCCATCTGACATTAACTTGGTATTGTGGGTGAAATTCTCCAGTATGGGGCTGTTAGCCTGCGGTTTGAGGCAGGAGTTGAGAGATAGGGTTTGGTGAGACACACCTGGGTATATTGGTGCAGATATATACATCAAATGTATTCTCACTCGTGATTGCAAATGCGGTCAGGTGCCACAGGTCAGAAGTATAGACAGGAAGGGTCTGCAGTAGTCATGTGGTCATGGCAGGCATAGCTACTTGGTTCTTATACCAAGCTCTCTGGCCACGGAAGACATATTACCTCTGCTACCCCTGCATCCTCAAATCCCTGGCCTTCATCTAGGCGGCTGTGGCTCATTGCCTCAGCACCCATGGTGTCTTGGGCACGGTTGTGGCACCGATGGCGTTTCCCCAGTTACCGAATGACCATTCCACAATTGGTCGCCAACAGGGTGTCCTCTGTTTTTGTTGTTTGATGTCGAAGTAAACGTAATGAGCTTTACTGAGTGCACTGTGTCCTCGTGTGACAGCAGGTTAGTGATTGCTACACTTTTATTGATTTACAGTCTAAACTTTCCACCCTCCAATACCAGCTATTGTACTTCCCTGCACCAAATTTCATATTTTTACTGGGTAGCAGTAAGCCTTGCCTCTGCCGGCGATTGCAGAATTATTCTCAAGTGCTGCATGTCCTGGGTTCAGCATTTGCTATAAGCAACTATTGTAGCTAATTAGCCTGGAACACAGGAAACAAGTTGAGGAATGCGCTATTGGGTGAACTTTCCTCACATTGAGGCAATAAGGGAATTTACCAGTAGCCCTTGGCTAAATCCAATGTTGAAGAAAGGAAAAGTGTAGCCAACCTGTCTAGCAGCTCATCAAAAAGAGGAACAGGATGTGCATTTTATCAGAGACCTTAATAAATTTACAGTAGTCAACACAGAACAGAACAAATCCTTTGGGCTTTTTAACAGATATAGTGGGGCTTTAGTTCGAAAGTGCCTGAATGTGTCATATCAGCAAATTCCCATTGAACTGTTTTTTCTTTTTTTGTTCAGGTAAATGCTATAAATACTATAGCCAATATGCTTATCAGAGTCAGTATGTGGTGATCCATGCTTTTGGAGTGATAGGGCACAGGATAGGAAATGCATGATAACTCCTGTGGCATAGGGTCAACATGAAATATTTGCTCTGGTAGTGTCTTGGGCTGTCTGAGGAATACACCTGAACTGAGTTTATTAAACTGGCTCTTCCACAAGAGACACAACCCTACAGTGCCCTCTTGGGGCTCCCCCACACAACCAGACATGCAAAGCTTTAAACGGTAGCATGCCAGTCACATACAAACACACCCCATTCCCACAAAGGACAATATATCTCACCACATGTATGACAGATGAGAGATCGAGCTGAGAGATCGAATTGATTGAACTTGAATAGCAGGTATAGTTATTGTAAAGCAATGATGAATGAACACATCAAGAAACTTAGGCTTAAGGATTTCATTTCTGTTGTCTTCCAAAACCCATCCATCCATCCATCCATCCATCTATCCATCCATTTTCTAACCACTTAATTTGGTCATGGTTATTTTGGGCATGATTCCTGGGGACCTAACCTGGGCAGCATAGGAGAACAAGTTGGGTACACCCTGGATGAGTTGCCAATACCTAATTGCAGTTAACATAATTACATTATAAACATATAAAGTCCTAAATGCCTACCATAAACATTATACACAAAACTACCAATCCCACAGGCCCTAACCCCACCCACTGTTTACTCAGCCAAGGCTAATTAACCAATAGAGCAATTTCGTTACTGAGCAAAGAGGTCTCTCCCATTTCATATAGTGAGCTGGCCATGACAGGAACTTGCAGAGGATTCGTTGTTTTGGGAAGTTCTGGCCTCACCTCCTTTTTGATAATTGCTGCCACGGTGAGTAACAGAGGTGTCTCCTCCCTCCCCATCATCGATGTCTGGAGTACATTCTTCCAGTCGGCTCGCCAAATTGCACCCTCCATCCCCACGCTGCTGTGTAATCTTGAAGAGTCCTTTACACTTGATCTCATCATTTAAATGAATACACAGGAAGTAGTAGGAGAACTTTCACAAAATAAAGCCATGAGGTAAATAATGTCACAGTACTCATCCCCCAGGGCATGGAATTTTGCCTGAAACATATAGCACGTTATTTTTAGACCTGCTTGTACTCTTTTCTGAGTGGCCCTAGTTTCCTGTCGTGCATCTTCAGACACTATAGACCTAAAGGAGGACTGGGGAACCTTCCAAACAGTTCACGTTTAAGTAACTTCTCCATTTTTTTCAAATATCTGTGTAAAAACCTAGAAAACTTGAAATTTAGGACTTTATTAAAGTGTTCAATTAAGCTGTCTATTTCTGGCTGTTTAACATTAATTCTTCAGCAGTTGTATCTTTAAATCCTGGTTCTTTGTGATGTTGGACAGATCCGTAGGACAGAGGGATTTTTGTTGGAGGGAGTGAGGAAATGTACTGAGTACCATTATAATGTAAATGGTTAGGTACTGTAAATTCAACAAGACACAGATACACAGGCTACGCTGCAACTTAAACAAGACTCAGGTAAACTCCGAAATCGGAGTCTTTTCTCCCAGTCTTTCATACCCACAGAATGAACTTCCTTCATACAGTTATTAGTTGGTAACACATGATACCAGGGTTTCCTCTCCAAAACTCCCCACTCCACAGAAACATTCACGCCTTCTAGTGGTTCACACAATGCTTAAGCAATGTCTTTTTTTGATATGGCGAAGAAGCACAGCTTCTAGGAATCTCTCTGTGCCATTCACGATAACTACTACAGTATATAGTGATGCCCACATAAATTACAGAACAGTGACCAAATTAGATCCAGCCCCTGTTCATTTATGTGGGATCTCAATGGAATCCATTGAAAGGGGGTGTGATGGTGTATTTGAAATCAGTTTGTGGACTGCTTATGTGAGAATGTGCAACTGCCAAGCCAATAAAAGCAGGTCATTAAGCTTCAAAGTATTTTCCCCATAGGCATTCACTCTTGAGTTATGACAGACAACTTGGAGCACAGTTACTGATGGTTTTCTGGAATTAGAAACCGACAGATTTCTTAACGTATACAAGTGTCCTGACTTAACATGACATGATGATTATTTATTGCAAAGTAAGGATATATTACTGCTCTGTCTGGAGAGAACCACCAGCCATCTATTTTAGGAATGAGATGACAAACATCTAAGTCATTTTAAAGGACCTAAAAGAGACCCACCAGGGATCTCTGGGAGTGGTTTCCTAACTGCCTTTTCCTGGGGATCTGGGGACACCCGGCGGCTCCAGCTAATGTCCTCCTTCCCAGATCTGTGTCAGACGCCATCTATTGCTCAGCCTCTGCACAGTGTCCTCAGGGGAGTGTATCTCCAGCTGAAGACACCGCCTGCGGCAATCCAATAAGTTTGTTACGCTGGATATGTAAAGGCAGCGGAGGGGTGTGGCATGAAGAGTAGGTAACCAGCTCCGGGACGGCAGCTCGTTCCTCAGCTTGGGACTCTGCAGGCATGCACTCAGTCTGTTGCCTGCTGTTGTTCCTATTGAATAGCGATGAAGACTGTAAGCTCATTACACTTTGGTAGCCTATCCCCATGGTTTGGCTCTTAGGTTGGGACAGAGGACAATAGCATGCAACATAGGGCTTAGGTGGAGAAAAGATCTTTACTTAGGGAAAAATTGGCAGGTCTCACTATTTATTTAGCTATTTATTTTGTCGGTTTGTTTGTTTATATTTGCCTTCTCTTTGTGATTCTGACCTAGATAAGCAGTTAGAAGATGGGTGGATGGAAGGATGGATGGATGGCTGGGTGGTTGGATGAATATTTGTCTTTTTCATGGAATTAAAGAATACTCCAGCTAGTCACCTGTTTCCCTGTAAAGCCACTCGATCCCCCAATTCTCACAACTGGTTTATTATTTATTATAAAAAATAATTCAGGGTTTTAATCACTAGTGAGCAATAATGCTGATTCATATACTGGACAGAGATAAATTTTTTGTATTTAGCATTGATTAACTTTGCATTTTCCACTGACTAATGCTGTTTAAGTTTATATTTACTGAACTGGTATTGCCTTTTTTCCAGTAACAGCCAACACTGCTAGTTCATATTTAGCAAAGATTGATGTTATTCACTTCAATGTATTTCTGTGTTTTTCAAGGTAGGCTGACCCTGCAGGTTCACATTCACCAACAACTAACAATGACACAGCTCCTTGGGATTCAACACACCAATTTTACTCATTTTTAGTCATAGATGAATACAATAATGTTAAAATGCCTGTTTATTTGCTCAATACTATAACAGTACTATGTTTAATGTTGATCACAGACTAGCGCTTGTTTAGGGTTTAACATAATCATATAGGGCTAAACATATGTACTTGCAATGGGAATCATTAAACAGCAGGTTTGTCTGCTCTTCTGTTAGTTACACTAAAGACTACGAGAAACAGGCTGTCATTGCTGAGGCGTCATATAGGCTAAAGTTTTGAGTGCTTTAAATATAAATATAGAATCAGCTGTGATTAAGAACTGACAAGGGTTGAATGGATCAAGAGCTTTTCAATTCCTTGTTGACGGACAGAGGACCTGGCTTTAGATAAATTATCAATGCACATTTGGATATTCACAAATGGAAAACTACAGAAAGTAAACAATCAGACCAGGACTTTGACGGAGGCTGGAGTTATTGGCTCCATTTTAATCTTTCATGAGAACTCCATTGATTAGACAATGAAAGCTTACTCAAAGCTGGGGAGCAGGCACAGATGGTAGACTGCCTGGAATACAGTATGTTTGTAGTATTATTAATCATTGAGCAATGGCTACAGGAAATAAACCTGAATATGCAGCAAATGATCAGTCGTCATCATGTCTGCTCTTATTTTGAAATAATTGTCAAAATATAGACCATTATTTGCATGGGCTCATTAGAAACTGCGTTGCTCAATCAAATTGTCACACACACAAACATAGAGTGAATTTCTTAACCCACTCCCGAAATCTTATAATAAATCCTCTAAATTTAGATTTTTCTGAGGATGTAGCTTCATAATCAATCATAATAATACATAATCAAGCAGTTGCAAAAGACAGACTTTAATTCAAGTGAAAAGTTTATGAATGAATACAATCAGTACACAGGATAAGGTTACTCATGAATATCCGCAGTAATCAATATTTAGAAGAATGAAAACAAGACATTAATGTCAATAAAAGTAAAATGTTTGTGCTGTTCTACTGTGACTTGGGTGCATCTCCAACTGTGGGGTTATAAATTCCAGTATCATAATGGAGAATATTCAGTAATTCTACAGTTAATTAGGGTTTATTGTGATTTACACAAATAGCAAATATTTCTGTATGTTACTGTCGGCAAACAGTCATTTTTTTGGCAACTGTTAAATGATTTTAGAAACAAATTATTTTGAATTACTGTGTTTTTATGTTCCAATTGGAACGTAAAAGCAGTAGTTTAAATGAGCAATATGCTTCTTCCTGTCATTAGAGCAGAATGTCTCAGTGGACGGCAAAAAGACCTGCAAAAGCATTTGAAAATCATGAAAGAATATTAAAAAGGAACTTTTATCATAACCTGTCTCAAGGTCACCATAACAGCTCTGCAGCACACGGCCTTACTTAAATATTTCAAAATCAATTTTGAAAAATAGAGCAGACTTCTTTTTAAAAATGGACAACACTGATGAATAACTTCTTCATTTAACCATAAGCAGAATGGATTTCTTCCCTAGCCCTCGATTTTTTGGTCAAAGAGTGTTTTGAAATGGCAGTTTTTCTTTAAGTATTATAGACTGCATTCCACCGAAGCACAATGCACTGTGGGCCATTAATCACCATTGGCTGTATACCAGGAAGCAGCAGAGGCTGTTGACGGCCCTGCGACGTTGTGCTGGAGAAGGGGTCGCGGAAGATGGTAGGGTGGGCTGTATACCAGCAAGCACCATGATGTACGGATCATTATGCACTACTGACTATAGACCAGTAAGCACACAGAATTCATGAAATCTACACCAATAAGCACTGGAATGCATTGAGCACCATAATCTGTAGACATCAGTTTTGAAGAAGACCAGACCTTGTGGTGATCAGCACTAAGATAATAATTATAAATATTAAAAGTCTTAAATATGAAAGAAGCACAGACTTTTTTTATTTAATCTGGAACCAGTCCCATCCTGTGTACTCCAGCCCTGTGGCCTGTGTTGCCTGGGACAGGCTCCAGGCCCACCCACTACCTTGGCAAGCAGAAGCATTTGGAAAATGGATGGCTAGGTTTTAAACAATTTCATAAGAGTTTTTGAATATTCTTTAGGATCTGGTGTTCTTCAAGTGATACAAGTGATCTTTTATTCATCAATGTGTGAATAGATGTTCATTGTACTATTTATGCTCATTACCAGTATGAAATATAGGTTAGATAATTCACAATGTAGAGAAAGGGAACATTTTCCTGTTGTTTGGGGTAAAAGTTTGACTGAGTTCTAAGGTGACCCAGTCTGAAGTTATTTTAGACCAGGCCTGCATTTCTTATCTGCCCTGAAGATTTAAGAGAAGCACTGTCTGTCCACTAACCTAGTGCCTGAATTCTGGTCATGTCGTAGGTGTATTGCGAGTTCTACAGTGTTTGGTACATGGAATATCTATGTGTATTACATGTATTATGGATGTTCTACACTGGGCTTTGGGGAGCAGGAAGAGTTTGGGGCCTGGCTGGATGGTCATAAACACAATGCCACAGGATATTAGGGCCTTCTGCACAATGGAAAATGGAACAGGAGTTATAGGGCCTTTAAACCAAATGGGCAGTTCAGCCATCAAACATAGGAAGCCAGGGTTTTCTGACCTCCCTCAGACTGGGATCTACGTCTTTGAATGACAGGGAAACAGGACTGCAGGGATATGAAAAACAAGACTGGAACCTTGTGAGACTGGAAGAGCCTACAAAAAAGCCGTGAGACAGTAGACACAGGGCTAAATATATCTACTTGAAATGAGAACTATAAAACACCAGATCTAGAAAACACCAAAATTGTGTGCTTCCCCCACCCCATCCTCCATAATAGACATCTGTAACCTTTGCAATAAACTCAGACAAATATACACTGCCATTGCAAGCCATTACATAGACTAACATTCAGAGTCTGCTTAAAATCAAGCTTGATTAAGCATTGACAAGGGCGGAACAGATCAAGTACATTTAAATCATCCTTTATCTGACAGGCTACTATTCAGTTTCAAAGCAAGTCAAAATGGCAACTACCATCTCTGCAGACTACCATGTGAACCTTGATAATATATTTGGGGTTTAGCAGAAGCTCTGTGAGGAAAAACTCTGACACACACAGGCATCTACGTCTGGTACACTCCCCCCATCTTATAGATAAGTTACTGCATGTCTTCTTCTGTGACTGGAGGAACACCTCTTTCACTGTTTGCATCTGTACCGAAATGTACAATACAATGTACAAACGTAGCTCCCTAGTTGTGCACACTGATCCCCGCTGTGAAAAATTAGCCAAGGTATTCCAGAGATCGCACTCCGACAGGCATGCTGTGCGCTGGATGAGACAGCTGGGTTCTGCAACCTCTGATCGCTCAGCAGCACCATCTAGTGCCCATGGAACACTTAAAAGCTGTGGGGGGAACACAACAGTTCACTGCAAACTTTTTCTTTCCGACCCCCCTTTTGCAAATAAGGATATTTTAATGCTACCTCCTAACATGCGCACACACGCGCACACACACACACACATAGACACACACATAATGCCACCCCACTCCCTTCAAGCTCAGCATTTGGGAGCCACTATCATAAAGCAAGTCTTATTCAAGCATGCTATCCTCTTGATGAAGCCTTGTGAAGTTAAAAGAAAGTGGTTCCTGACAGCACACATAACAGAGAAGTGGGCATGTTTAAAGAAAAATCATGTCAATGAAATGCATTTTGTATTGCATAGTTTTACGGATTATTGAAAAGCATTTTATTTAATTTTCTGAGAGTGAATTTATAAACAGGAAAATCCCAACTGCCAATATATGGAAAAGAGGCTATGAAAATTATACTAATTTGCAGCACGTGATCTTATAATACTCATGGAAATATTTATACTGCATGAATGTACAATACAAACACTGCATTGTAACTATGTAGCTTTCTTGCTTCCAGATGCATGGTAAGAGTCATTAAGGTACAGCGATCCAGCTGAACACTGGACTATGCAACATGTGAATCTTGAGGCCCGTGTATATTGCACCTACAGGTGCAGCTGAAGATCTAATGACGGAGAAAGGAAAGCAGAATAAAAGAACTAAAGATTGTGTTGATAAAGGTCATACAGACATGGGGAGTATGGTGGTTAGCACTGCTGCCTTGTACCTTGAGGGTGGGGGTTTCTAACCTTGCCTCTGCCAGGTTTCCTGTGGCTCCCCCAGCAGTCAAAAGACATATGATCTAGCCTGACTGGTGATACTAAATTGTACATTGAGTGTGATTGCGCCTTGTGATTGGTTGTCACCTACCCTGTACCCTGGGATAGACCCCACCCCTGTATAGGATGGAGGAATACCAAAGCAATACAGCCCTATGTATATGCACAATCTTAAGGGAGACTAAAACAATGTGCCGTTGCTATGGCAACTGAGATTTTCATGAATTGAAATATCTAAATATTATGCATATTCCTCTTCTATTGGTGGATCCGACTACTACAGAAAAAGGATATTCTTACCATAAGGCCACACACGTTGTGTTTAAATGCATATTGTAAAATGAATGACGCCCCAGCGGAGGAGACACTGCGACATCATAATGTGGGCAGTCAGTGACCAGGATGAGCACAACACAAAGTCCTGTGGTGCATGGAAGGTCATAGCAATAAGACCATGAAGCTTTACTTCAAGGTTCACCTCTGAATGTTTTTTGTATTTTTGAATTTTGTAGCTGCCTCATCGCAGAGTGACATTCTCCACAACCAATCAAACACTGGATCAGCAAGACTCATCCCAGCACAGTTATTACGATAGTGGCTTGGAGGAATCCGAAACACCGAGCAGCAAGTCGTCATCGGGGCCTCGCATGGGACCCCTGGCTCTTCCTGAGGACCACTATGAGAGAACCACACCCGACGGCAGCATTGGTGAACTGGAGCACCCCGAAAATGGTAAGTGTTTACACTAAATCCATCATCAGTTTAAGGGATCGTGTATGAAATAGTATGTGGCTATGTTCTGGGCATTCTTAGAATCTATTCAGTTTCCAAAAATCAGCTTTATAGCTGAATATTCATAAATCAAAAACACTAAATCTCATAGGAAAAATTGCTACCCATTCCAGACAATCGCAAGTTCACTTAAACTGAAACATGTACGGCCATTAAAAAAGCTATTTAATGCCTTGTAAACTTTGGCATCACAATAAAAAACTACTGGTGCAAGTAATTACAATCGATGTTTTGTCTTTGGACAATAGGTTGCAACATTAGTTATATATTGTACTGATGATTTTTGCAAAACTGTGGTGGATTGGTGACCTGCCCAGGGTGTACCTTACCTCTCACCCAAAGTCAGCTGGGATCGCCTCCAGCTTCCCCGCGACCCTGACAGATAAGCAGTATAGACGATGGATGGATGGATGGATGGATGGATGGATGGATGGATGGATGGATTTTTGCAAAAAAAATGTAATATTACCCATAGTTCAGTAAGGCAAAGTATTTATTAATTCACTTACTATTGTAAGACAACCAAAACAATTTGGATGTTAAGAGGTTAAGTTAAGGGGTGCTTAGGGATACACAGCAAGTCTGAAACTGTTCAGTGAGGACTTTGCCTTGGATGCAAGGAACTTTTTTAGAAAAAGTTTTTGATAGCCAAATGTTGCATTTTGCAATTGAAAATGTTGGTGCTAAATCTTCAGATTTGAATAGTGAATGTTCATAAATCAAGGAACAAATGAAATGTCATGTTTTTCATTATTGAATAATATTTATTAACCAAGAATCACAACAGTAACATGGTGGGGGTCATCTGGAGCTTGAGGGGTCAGACATAGTACAATCTAACAAAGACCCCCAATGAAAGGTACGAAGACGAAAGCGTTTATCCAGCCCAAAATTGACCTACTGCGTCCTGACCACCCATATAACCTGGCAAGGGTTCAGCTCAAAAGGGCTACATGGAGCCATTTTTTGCCATCAAGGTGAAAGGCGGGGGTCAGGTGCTGTGCTTTTTTGCTGCCAGACAAGAGCAGGAAGGACCTAGACAAATTCGACCTTGGCAATGGACACTGGTTTTGGGAACATGGAATGTTACCATTGGTGAGGAAGGAACCTTAGCAAGTGCATGAGATAGAAATGTATTCATTAGATACAGTTAGTCTTATCTCCAAGCAGAATGTGGGCTCTGGAACCAGAATTACTGATCAAATGTGGAGTCTCTCATACATTGGAGTTCCTTATGGTGGGTGTGGGGATAACCACAAGTACCAGGCTGAGAGTTATACAACTGGAGTTATTCCCAGGGGAGACTAGGGTGACCTCTGAGCGGATACAAGTTGCAGAAAGGTATACTCTGACTGCAGTCTGGAGTACCTTGGCTTCTTTGAGAAAGTGTGTGAGGTGCTCAAAGGGATACTGCATATGGACTCTGATCTTATTACAAGACATTAACGTTCATGTGTGGAATGATGGAGGTACTTGGAGGGCCATGACTGAGAAGAATGGCCTTCCAGATCTAAACCCAAAGGAACAGAGAGTCATTACTGGACTTCAGAGTGAGCCATGGATTGTCCATATCAAGCACCATATTCAAACACAAGGATGTTCACAAGGATACATGGTACCTGAGCACCATCGTCTAATCAATGATCAGCTTGCTTCATGTGACATAGAATTGTGTGTTTTGAACACTTGGGTGATGAGCTGGTGCCTGTCATGGTGTTAACTCTATAACCCACTGGTGCACACCTGTGATGAGGGAAGCTGTTAGGCTGAAAAAAGAGGTCTTTCGGGCAATTTTTGCATGAGAATGTCTGCAGCAAAGGCAGTTGCAACAGTAAAAGCTCATGAATGTGAGAGGGCAGGTGAGGCCTTGAAAAGAGACTATTGGATGACCCCCAAAGATGTGTCACCAAAACATTTGATGCCTCAGGAAGGGGAGCTTGCTTAGGCTGTGCTCAGCCTTGGTGTAGATATGCTGACGAATTCCAGTAATACTATCATGCGATGGGAAGAACACTCTGAAGAACCCCTGAAGCTGCTGGATTTCCCATTTCATCAGGAAGCAATTTTGTAAATTTCTGGTGGATTATTGTCTGTCACTGCAGCTGATGCTGCTATGGTGCTTGGAGGCCTCTGTAGTGGAAAGGCTGTAGAGGTAGATGAAGGCTGTCCAGAGATGTTGAAAGCACTGGATCTTGATGTTTAATTGGTCTCCTTAGATATCAGAGTGTGTGCAGCTGTTGTTCTCCAATGTGGTGCTGAACTTTTCCCAGTCCTAGGAAAGCTCATACCTGAGCTTTTGTGTGTGTTATTGAAAACCTGGACCGATTCTACCTTCTTCTCTTGAGGTCAAAGCACACCCCATTCAGTTAGGAAGCTTAAGTATCCAGCTGCAGAGAGCCCCAGGTTACATTTAAGTGGGCTCATCTTAAGCCAAGGTTGACAAACAGCTTCTACCACCCAGGTGGTCATCCCATGACTATGCATAGACCACAATGCCCTCCAGGTACACTGCATCATACATTTAATGAGGGTGGCAGATGAGATCCATCATCCACTGCAAAGTGGCAGGCTCTCCCAGTAGCCTGAAGGGCAACACCTAGTACTGCTAATGACCCTCAGTCTGCTGAAGGCAGTCTTTTCCTTGGTGTTCAGGGTAAGGGGCACCTAGCAGTATATCTTTTAAAGATTCAATGTAGTGATAAATTGAGCTTAACCTAAGAGTTTTGGTGCCATCAGGCTTTGGGACCATAACAAGGGCTCTGGGACTCTTCAATGACACAGCCATCGCATCTTCTCATCTCCTTTTCCACAGTGCAGCATCTGGCCTGAGGGATCTGGTACAGTTACTAACCGATCATCGCCCCTGGGGGAGTTTCTGTTTTATACTGGATCATTGTGGAATGGCCTATGAGGGAGAAGAGCTCATCACAAAATTGATCAACCAGTTTATCAAATGTCTGGCATTGCTGGGGACCAAGCTTCTTACCTAAGTGGACTACTTCTATTGCTGGAGAGGCAGTGGCAGACAGCTGTGAGACCAGTTCAATCCACTATTTCAGAAAGTTGATATGGTAGATCTGCTCCTGGTTTTGCAAGTCAGGCTGACTGACTTAGTCTGTAATTAAATGGTTCCATTTTTTTCTTGCATGACAGGCCCCTGCCAATAATTCATAGCCATGAAGAAGCTCCTTTACTTCAAAGAAAATGTAGGGGACTTTGAGGTCCCACCTGTCCTCCACTAGATTGTCCTTGAGCATCCATTACATTATCCACTTGAGATACTCAACTAGCTCCTCTATCTGGGGTTGGTGCATGTGATTAATGATCTGCTTCACTTGGAGGTTTTAGCACTGCTTTTTCATGGGCCACAATATGAAGGGTGACCCCTGTTCAGTAATAATATCCTTAAAGATCCCAACCCATGGCCAGGGAGTGGTAGTTGGCCCACCAGATCCATCCCCAACCTCTCAAAAGGCAGGGGCAAGAGAGAAGGTAAAGATGGCTGTTGTGGGGCTCCTGTCCTCTGTTGCAAAAATTCCTTACCTCCACCATCGGGAGATCTTTCTGCTCCCCCCAGCATGGTTTGGAAAAATACAGCTGACTGTTCTGAATTAAAGAGTACTGGGGTGGGAGTCAGGCACTCCTTGCTGTCATTGAACTGCAGCCATCTGGAGCCAACAGTCCTTAAGCTTGTTTCTGCTTGGCCGCAAAGCCCTGAGAGAACACGTATAAGAATTTGGAAAAGGGTTGCTAAGTCAGGCAGATGGCATTCTCACCATCTTGGTTGGACTCCTCTCCTCTGTCACCAGCTAAGGATTTGCCAACTCTCCTCTATCTCCTCTGATAACCAGAGGTTCAGCAGTGTTACTGGAGGGCGTGGTTGCATAAGGCCTCAAACTATGATCAATCTCGGCCCAAAATGCGGGATACTGAGAGGTTGGGCACCACCCCTATATTCAGGGTCCACTTCTAAGACAGGCTTCCAATGATCACAATGGCAGTGGGGACCTGCTACACATCCGCATGAACGTTCCCATTCTGCAGCCTGCTCTAATATAGGTTAGTCATCAGCCTCAGTCATCTAAGAACCAAATGCAGGGGTATAGCAATGCAAATTGCATTGTACAGCCGCATGCTCCATGTATACCATAATGCAATGCGAAGGTGACATTTGCTGTCAACTGACCACGCATAATACAAATAAGATTTTGTATTCTGCTATTTGCAAATGTCACGTTGCTAGGATACCAACATAGACCATCTTTGAATGTAGTGTCTGAAACTGTTGTCTTGCTTCACTGACTAATTCCCTGTATAGTTACCTACAGTATGTAGATTTTCCTGTTGATGGCAATTGCAGTACATAGTGTGACTATTATTAATGGATTTAGCAATAGAAAAATTGTATATTTTGTGGGATTTAACAAACAGGGCCATTTTTTGTAGAAAAGGGATTTCACATTCCCTGCTACGCTGTATTGGTTAAACAGATGGCTGGATTAATGGATGGATGGATGGATGGATGGATGGAGGGACTACATTGTAAAGGGAGTTCTTGTTTTATGGAATGTAAAGAAATACATGCCAAATTCTACAGAGATTTTTTACAGTGCAAGTTTTTAAGAAACAGTTGTATAAGATATGTACAACTAGAAGTATTGTAGTATATGGTATAGGTCTGAACTGTCATATTTCTCTGTCTGCATCCCAGGAATCACTGTTTATTTACTGCTGCATAAATAGATTTACTGCAATATATTTGCAATATTTTAAAAAATGACCATATGATCGGTCCTTATAATAACATTATTTTAAATAAGCTTGCCTGTACAAGATTTTGTAATCAATAAATTCAATAAAAAGTATATTAAATGAAAAACACACTTTCACACATATATTTCATTATACCTGCAACAGATGGCAGTTTCCCCAACACCAGTCTCTGTTATATGCAGGTTTTTAATCTAGAAGGTGTATAAAAGTCTGACATTATCCTTTAAAACCAGACAGTCGCACATTTCCAAATATAAAAAAGCAACAAAATGTAATGGAAAATCAGTAAATTACAGTATTTTGGTTAGAAGCTGCAGTACGTTTTCCTTTTGATGCTGTAGATGAAATCTGTGACTCTTGTAGCATATAGACATCAGTCTCACGAAATAAATCAGTCACATTTAATTGCCATTTACCATTAAGCTGTAATTAATTAACATTACAAAAATGTTAGGACATCTCTGCCACCCTCTGCTGCCTAAGTTCATGGAAGATGGATGGATGGCTGTTTAGGTCATTATACTTTCCACTAACCACCAAATATTTTTAATGAACCGATTCATTAATTCATTTCACTGAAGATGTCAGTTTTTCATTGCAGTATCGTGGTGACCTGTCACTCTTTGAAGAGCCCTGGTCCCACGCTGTTTCCTTGACAATATCAGCAAGCTAGGCCTCTTAGCAAAGCTCCACTGCCCTCTTGGTTGCATTGGTGTTACATCAGACCCTTAACAACAACCGCAACAAAAGGTGTAGTGGGTGCAGTCAGGCTAAGTAAGGCTATGTACGATACAAGGGTATGTAGATGGGAACACGTTACTGGACCTGCTTCCCATTTCCTTACTGTGACCATACATTGGTTCTCCTCCTACTCTAACACCAAGGTGGCAGTTCTGCCAGGGGCAGCCTGTGGCAAGAGTTAAAAGCAGTTTTCACAGGCTGCAGACTCCAGTAATCTCATCACCACTTGGCCAAAGATTCTTAATGATGCTGCTAGTATTTGTACAGTATTCATTTTCTCAATTTCCAGCAATATCATAACAGGCACAACATAAAATTTAGCTTGAATTTATAGGATATACAGTATAACTCTGTAAATTCAGCTTGTATAGCTTATTACTGTTTGAATGCAATTAGTTAGTTAATAACATACTGTATGTCACGCAATGATCCATATTGAAAGATTAAACTTAAGTCAGAAGCACGGCAGAGCTGTGGCTTTATATGTTTAGCAACATGATATTTAAATGCATTCAAAGCTTTTAACTACAGGCACAGCAAACTCATTTTAAAAGCTAAAATTATAAATATGAATGATGAGATGTTACAGCCCACCAGGTCTCCTAGTATAAAAACCTGTTATTTTTGAAGCTGGCTGAGGGTTCGAGTACCATCTAGAAGCCATATTCTCCTCTAGAGTAGTAGTATCTTGATTTTCTTAGGAGATTGGGCGCATCATCTCAGTTTGTAACTGGATTTTCACTATTCATATGCTGGGGAATGAGTTAGCATTAAGGGGGAGGTCAGGGGAAGCGGGAGCTTATGATTTCATGATTCCATGGTTTTATTTCACTCTGCTATAAACTTCCCATGGATGCTGCTTCTGATTTCTCATTTTTTACAGAAAAAAATTAAGTAATGAAATAATTATGTTTCATATATTGATTCAAGTTTTTTCCTTTTCTTTTATACTCAAAACTCTCCAAAGAAATTTGTTGTCAAATGGGGTGCACACACCTAAAATAATGTTCATAGATCACTAAAACAAACAGCAAACATGCAACACTCTGAACTCAGAATCTAATGTGTTTATATATTGCAAACATTCCCTTAAGATGCATTTCAGACACGTGAATATTTTGGACTCATGCCTGGGTTTGTAAGCGCAATTTATTTGTCATGTTTTTTTTTTGGTGAAAAAGTAAAAATGATTAATTTTTTTTAATTGTGGATTATTAAAAAAATGAAAAAGGAGACTCGCCGCACAAGTGAAAAATGACATGGAAAGTATTCTGATAGTGCCTCTGCGAAAGATGAATTGGAAAGTCATGTGCCATGGAGGGTGGGACGGTGGCTCAGCGGGGATGACTTTTACCTCACACCACCACGGCTGGGGGTTCTAATCCTGTCTCTGCTTTGTGTGTGTGCAGTTTGCTTGTTCCTCTGGGCACTCCACTCTGCTCCTGCAGACAGGCTAATTGGTGTCTCTAAATTGCCCGTAGTGTATGAATGTGTGTCAAGGCTCCCCGGTGACCCTGACCAGGATAAGCAGTTAGAAGGTGGATGGATGGGTGTACCATGGAGTAGAAATGTCAGAGAAATTTCCAGGCCAACCTCTGAAGTATATCATTCACACCGGAGATTAAATTAAAATGTATTTCTGTTTTTTTCCATGTGTGACATTACGTCGGTTCATCTGTGGACTCAACTCGAATCAGAGTATTTCGAAATGTGGCTCTGGTAAAGAATTTAAAAAAAGGAACATTTTGATTTAACTGTGTGGGTGAAACCGTGGCTTCACATCTCTGCACTCTTTCCTCATGCTACTCCGCAATCCTAATTGGTGTATCTAAATTTCCTATAGTGTACAGTCGTGTGTGTATGTGCTCTGTGATGATCTGGCATCCCATCCAGGGTGGACCACAGCTTTGTGTCCTGTGCTGCTTGGGATAGGCTTCAGACCCCTCCCCCCCCATGACCCTGAGCACTTGCTAAGGAAGTATCATGTTCAACAGCACGACAGCAAAACACTCTACTGATATGAACGTTTGTCAAGGTTCTTAACCAAAACAGTATGAATAAATAGCCTTAGGAGCTAATCATAGTGGGTTACGATGTGATTATGGTTGTGTGCGTGTGTTGCATTTGCATCAGTTTGAATTATTTGCTTATAAGTTCATCTCCGAATATAACATCGCCTTAATCACAACACATCCAAAGGTACTTTAATTCCACTTACTGATATGGGGCTTGAGACTGGCGTCTGTGCAGTACAACTAGGTCACTGGGTTACTTGTCTCTTGTGGGTTTACTCTTAATTTGTTGAAACTGAATAGCAGTCTTGATAAGCAGGTCACATTTCAAGGAGGGAAAACCAGGAAGACCTAGAACAAAGAATTTCAATATGGAGACTCGTAGGAATATTCTTAAATCTCAGGATAAACACTGAGTAGTATGCTTGTTGTCTCAGTTGTTTCCTCCTTAAATAGGACCATAAAATGAGATGAAGTATTGAAATATTAACATTAAATTAATAATAGGAATTGATTTTGTTAAATATATACAGTATGATGAACAAATATCAGGAGAAAGGGCAGTGTGCTTATTTTAGGTATCCAGATATATTTGTAAATAAATTAAATCTTAGGCACTGAAATTTTCAAGAGAAACATAATACAAAAATACCAGGGAATGTCTTGCTTTGGCTGTAAATGTTGTCCTTGTTCTCTGTAAGATGCTAATAGGAAGATGTTTATTCCTACACTCGTGTTCTCAGTGCTGTGTGTTTGTTCATATGGTACCTTTAATAAGCCAAGATCATGGGAGTATAGTTATTAGGCAAAGTATGGTATATAGTCACCAGACTTAAAGTATGAAGGGACGTAGGAACAAGCAAACTAAAGATAACAAACACTGCAGAGCAGTTACCATGACACGAAGGGTGTAAGCACTGTTATCTAATTCTATGAAACAGCACAGGATGCAAGGAATTACACAGGGTATGAAATATTTTGACCCTTACTGAGAAATTAGCAAATACGGACAGCAAACCACAGCAACACAGCAACGGTCTCCGGTTCAAGATGGCGGCGCACACAGTTGCAGCGGCTCGGTGCTCTCCCGTTCGGAATGTTGTTTTGTGTATTTTGTTTCTATTCCGCGCGACATTTTGCACTTAATTTCGTTGTACCCGTTACAATGACAATAAAGATATTCTGATTCTGATTCAACACTCATTGCACTGCATGGCGCATGTAGTTATCCGTTTACTTACTGGACGACACCAACAGAGACAAAGTGTAAGTAGCTCACATTGATATGTAAAGCCATGAGTTACATTCTGCTGATCAGTAAGAAAACTCATGGGGACGCAGTTCTTTAATGGGTTTTGTAACAGCCAATCAAATGGGACACGATGTGGCTTTAGGTCTTAGTTGGTGCAATTGGTCCATGTCTTCTCTTCCAGCAGATGTCCGCTCCCTTCCTGACGTGGCCATGACCGGCAACTGCACTCAGGAATGCACCGAGTTCGGACACTCAGACACCTGCTGGATGCCAGGACAGCCGTCACCCAGCCGCAAGAACAGAAACCCTCCAAAACTGTCAACCTTTGTGCCTTACCAGGATCGGCCCGGGCCTGGAGGGGGGAGGCTCCAGGAGGAGCGTTGTACCAAGGTGGCCAGCGTGCGTCTTCTGCCCTCACACAGTGCCTACTCATGCAGTAGCCATGAGCCTGGACAGCCTCCCCCCATGGAGGAAGCATCCAAGAGAGAGATTTACCTGTGAGAACACCTCCAGACAGGTCTGCCTGTGGGCCACTTGAGAGAGGTGTGCTTGGAGACGTGTTCTTGACTTCCAAGGACTCTGCTAAGTATGTCTGTGAGAAGACTCTGTCTCACTGTAGTTTGGAAATGAATGATACCGTAGGCCTTTAGTGTGACCATGTGCCGAAGGCTTTATGATGCAGAAAGACATCTGACGTGAGATTAAACAAAGGGGTGAAGAATTGCATCTAAAGATACGAGTTCAATGTTTGCACTGTAGTGACACGTGAGAGCTCTGCTGTGACATGCAGGTATGTAACGACACTAAGAAATCACTGTAAAGCGTCCCACGCATGAACATAGAACATGCACATGGAAATATCGGAATTGCATTTGGTATTTTATATTTTATTCTTTCTACAAGGCTAAAGGCACAGTTACATATACACACAGTATATGTATTTATATACTGTACATGCATCCAAAATGGAATTCCATCAATAATCAGGAAACAGTTTAGCAGATAAGCTGAAGGGACTGGCTTTTTAAATGACAACATGCAGAGCTGCTGGATTACTGTACAGTTAAAGTTATGTAAATTGTTTGGTGGGTTGTTTTTTTATCATTGCTTATTATTTATTACGATGCAGAGACCTTATTGTGATGGTGTTTGGGAGTATTGTATATCCTCAAATACCACACGTGTGTGCATATGTGATCACTTTGTGACTGCTCTGCTCTGGAAAATATCGAGACATCAAGAAGACAAAAAGAGCTGGTAGATCTGAGCTCTTCGGAGGATTCACTTGTATAATGAAGCCCAGAGTTGTATGTAGATCCCATAATCAGGTGAGGCTAGATTCAAGTGTGCTGGTTTCGGTCTGTATGTAGATCCCATAATCAGGTGAGGCTAGATTCAAGTGTGCTGGTTTTGGTCTGTATGTAGATCCCATAATCAGGTAAGGCTAGATTCAGGTGTGCTGGTTTCGGTCTGCATGTAGATCCCATAATCAGGTGAGGCTAGATTCAAGTGTGCTGGTTTCGGTCTGCTGACCCCAATACTTTCAAAGACAGAAACCACAACCATTTCAGAAGCACATCTTCCCTTAATGTGACTCAGTGAAAGCCACACCTCAAATTAATGACACTCAGAAATGGTTCCATAAGTAGGGACAACACTGTGACAGCTGGTATAAGTCCAGGGCACTTGGACAGAAACCAATACCCATGAGTGCCCTAGTTTGTGGCCATTAGATGTCCTAACTGGTAATGGATGGAATCATGTCATTCTTAACGAACTATCCAATACCACAGTCTTTTTTATGACCCAGTTTGGCAGCTCCACTTAGAGTTCTGTCTATTTGGAATGTGTGTTACACAGGGACCAACAGTCACATACACTGACATTAGTCCTAACCAAAGAGATGATGGAGGATAAAAACAAATTTACACACAGGGAGAAAACGAGGGCGGAAGCAAGCCTAAAACAAATATTTTGTATGAAGTAATGCTCACTGTTTTTCTGCCAATAGGGTGGCATCAGCTGTCCGTGAGAGTGGTGAAGGTCTGTTTATCTCTGTGTGACAGAGATGTAAACATTTGTGACGTGTTGTTGTAGGGTCAAACATATTTTTTTAAGTCTTTTAAGGGTTTAGTATTAATTACAGAGAAGAATTATAGGTAAAAACCTGTTTCTTGTTGGTATTTCATTATCGTGAAGATTCCTGTTTCAGATCATTTCCTTCTTAAAAGGCCTGCCTACACAGGTTGGCCTTATAAAAAGTGCAAAGTGTCGGCTTAACTGTTGGCTGTATTTAAGTAGGAGAAAAAATACTTGTGATGTAAATGTTTTTTGCACAGATATATGTACATGCAAGTGTGGCTTCTAAAACTTAATGCAAACTGTGGCTGTAATTATCCACTGCCTAATGTTTCCTTGAAAGGTGAATATCATATTTTATTTGATATTTATGTTTATTGTGAATAGTGAACTTCAATGAAGAGGAGTTGTTTGATTTTCTTCCCAGATGTCCCACTTTGTTTGGATCAATTCTTGCATGTCAATAGAATAATTTGTAATTAGTTCTCTGCCTTAAAGCTTTATAATAAAACATTTAGAAATTTAAAAAAGGACCTTGGCTGAATTATTACAGTAAATCAATAAAAGAGATCATTCTCCAAATGCAATTCTAGTGGGTGGGCATGTTAGATTGAAATGATTTACACTAATAACTCTTTCACACAAATTACATTTCAGAATATTTCAAAGCATCCAGTTTTAGCGGCCCAGCTAATCATCAGTAGTCCATGAGCAAGCTGAAAAACAGAGGATACATTTGTTTAAAAATAATTCTCAGCTCATTCTTACAAGAGGTATTTATTCAGTGCCACGTAATATTTTGGTTGTCAGATGAAGATTTAAAACTTATGTGTTTAGGTAACTCAAAATACACTGGTACTCAGAGCAGAAGAGCTAAAAAAAAAGATTCATTTCACACCAAACCTTAAATGGCCTTTATCAAGACATAAGGATACTGATACACTACATTGTCTGGGAAGGTACAAGAGAGTACACCATTTAATGGGGCATGGTAGCTCAGTGGTTAGCACTGTTGCCTTATGCCTCCGCAGATAGGGGTTCAAATTCTGCCTCTAGGTGTGTGTGTGTGAGAGAGAGTGACTTGCATGTTCTCCCTGTGCTTTGCAGGTTTCCCCCCAAAGACATGTGCTATACACTAATTGCTATGGCATGTCTAAAGTAATTGGGTGTGTGAGTAAACATGTCTCTGCCCTGTGATGGGATAGCACCCCATCCACCACCTTATGCCCTAGGCAGCCTGGGACCCTGAACAGGATTAAACAGTTTGGAAAATGGATGGTTCATAGGGGATGCTTTGACTATAGTAGGAATTGAATGAGAGGAATTCATATTAATAATCAATGGCAAACTCATGAAATTTATCCAGTGACTTCAAAGGCAAACATTTATCAGAGCTGGCCTATTTCATTCACATTGTTCTTCCTTATATTTATCAGGTTAAATTAAATCAAAAGTTAGTGGTACAATGTGAGGATCCCGTAACAGTCAAAGTCACTCAACATGTCCTTATTAATAACCCTTCATTAATAGATTTTAAAATGCAGACATTTTAATACCAGCTTGCAGGACTATGCAAAGATTTATTGTTATGAAAAACAGAGAAAAAAACCCAAGGCTTTGTAACAAAGTAATCCCGCTGCCTTAAGTCTAATGTTTTTGTGAATCCCATGGTTTAATTTTGTTCCAGTGTCATGCTTTGCTACCAGGGGTTTCCATAGAGATCCAGAATATTGCCCCTCTGTGTTATAATGCAGTTTTAGTAAGCACTCTATCACTGTCAGCTGGAAAAGATAAACTGGCCAAGGGCTGAGAAAAATGTGTTACGTATACCTTGGCACGCACCGGGTGTCCCCATATCACCCCGGGGAATCTTGTACTTTATATACCACAATCTGATGACTAATCTGTTATGACTTAGGCATTTATTAATGACCAGACGTACTTTGCGAGTGACCATTGTTAATGAAATTGGGTCATAAGGCACAGAGTCTTTCTGAGGCTCAGATCATAGATTTATATGTGAAGGGTCACTGCGACCTCTTCCGTTGTTCTATTGTTTTTTTTATCCTAGCTCTGATTCTGCAACCTTGAGTCTGGCCATGATTTTCACTAGATGTAGTCTCTAAGTCCGAAAAGATGGTCTCCTGTCACTCTTTGTACGAGTCTCCAAGGTTGCTCACTTCTGTACGCATGTGACTTAATGCGCATACAAGTCCTATCCAGGTGAATGCATGGTGATCACACAGGCTCTTTCTTTTGAGGCTTATACCTCTAAATGTGATTGGTTGAGAGGACACGGCATATCAACAATATAGAAGAGTGGGGAATCTCTAGGTGGAAGGTATAGAACCTACCTAGCATGATTTGGTCACTTTAGCTTTACAGAAAACCATTTTAGACTATTGTGTCGTCTTGATTACTCCTTCGACAACCCCATGGGCTTCTGGGATACTGCCGTGTGCTCCTGTGCGTATAGCCCCACTACCAGCATTGCTCAGTACTCCCTACAATTTGCATCTTCCACAGCTAATAAAAACAGGGTTGTATTTTTGATTGGACAGGACACTTTAATACTTAGAGTACTCAGTAATTAGTGCCAATTTTGACGGGGTCAAAACGGGAATGGCATACAAATTCTCATTAGTTTTAGCGAAATGTCATTACATTTGGCTGTAAAATCCAGCATTTATGTGCCCACTTGGCTTCTGTAGCACTTGCAGAACCGATACTGTTGATCTTCTGTTGCCATGGAAACACATATGCTCCCACTTAGCGTTTGCTAGCCTTCTGTGCTTTATTAAGTGCTCTACACAGGGTGTCTTTTCATTCCATCGTGAGAAATAATCATCTTACGAAAAGCTTGTTTTAGACCCTGCGGCACACATCAAGGTAACGATTTCCAAAACCTTTCCTGGTTGCATTCCCAGTCATTCCATAAAGTGAGGAAGTTTCGAATTGGTCGACAGCTCCTTGTCAGATTCTGAAGGTCATTACAGAGAGCATCTTAACATATCCTGACACCGTACGCTGTGGTAGATCCTAACAAGAATACCTCGTATTATATCAAAGGGCTCTGAGACGCGATACCGGGTTCGAGCCTCCCCTCAGTTGAATCCAACGTACCACCAAGTGTGTCGACAAGATGATCAGAGACCCGTCACACCCCGCACATCACTTAGATCGGCTGGTTGACGATTCAGATTGCTAACGTCCAAAGCCTCACAATTTAAGAACAGCTTCTATCTAAAGGCTATTAAGCTGTACTCAACAATTAAAGTACCACTCCTCCTTCGTTGATTAGTAATATGCTGTTGTCCAGTGATGCAATTCATTCACACTGTTTAAACTCTTTACAATTACAGAACAACTATTCTGCACTTTATTGCATTCTCAGTGTTTGACTTTTTTGTGCACAGTCTATTTTTATCGCATGTTTGATGCTTGTTGTGTATTCTATGTTAGGGGTTCATTCAGCATTCTGTGTGCTGTCTGTCGATGTCCTCTAGTCTTTATTAGATTTAATTTGCACATGTCCTATGTAATGTGCACTATTTTTATCTTGTTAACAATCTGTTTGTTATTATCATTTGAAATCATAATCTGTACCAACAATTATTCCAACCAGCCTTGGTCATGTGGATTTGTTATGGACTCAATGGCATTCTATTCTATTTTATTCGTATTCTATTCCATCCTATTCTACTGTGTTTCACCTCCAGCACACCTGATTCACAATGATTATTAGTTAATTTATTATTGGTTTAATCAGACTGTGCAGTGGTGGAATAGACCAAATATATGAAATGAGTCGAGAAAAGGTTTGGGATCCACAGTTTACACAGAAGAACACTCTGAAAACTTGATTTGTGTGCTGAATAGGCGAATGAGGGGATTGATGAGGAATGAGAAATAAATCTTCTGAAAGAGATCACTTAAAACGTAAAGCAACACGGACTTAAAAAGGTTTTTAAAGTTCTCAAAGACAGAAAAATCCACAATTAACTGGACACTGGGCCCAACACTGTCAGACACAAGCCCTCCTTTTCATGTCTGATCCCAGAGGTACGCAGTATCTGTAGGACTCTCTTTTAACAAAACTCTCAATCACCTGTTTTCACTCTTCATTGTGTTAATTGAATCCTGTTATTCTCACCCATACTTCAAAGAGGCTGAGAAAACCTGCAAAACTATGGCACTCAAAGCCAAAAACTTAAGAATTCTGTTATCTGGTACATTTATACTTGGATATAGCTGGGGTTCGATTAGCCACAGTTGATTTAGCCTTAGCTGAACAAGATGGCAATGGGTAATCAGCGCCACATATAAATGCTTTGGAAAGTAACTTGTTCCTTGTTTAAACACCACTCTTCTCCTCTCATGAAGGTAGATTGTTTTAAAGAGGGGCCTAAACCAGCTATAAATATGAAACACAGAATAACATTCTGAAACCTATTCCATACACAGATCACTAAACCAAAGACTCAGTTTTCTTAACTGCAAATAGTATACATCCATCAATCATTGCCTCCATTTCTTTCCCTATGGAGAAAAGACAGTCCATCCTTAACTGATATACAAAGATGGCATTTTGCATGCATGCTCAACTCTCACTAACACTCCCTTTCTCAAATGCTTCCACACATCGCAGACTCATTTAACACCCAATTACCCTGCACCTGATCTAAATTTTCCAGTCATTTACTCATTCCATAAATATGTGTGAAACATGAGTCATGGATAACACAAAAACACGACTGGAATTTAACTGGATACCAAACCCTGGAGAACAATATGCACCGTTCCATCACTTCAGTTGCAACAGAAAATAAATGTCTGCCATTAAGCCTTGCAGCTCGCTTTTAAGGTGGCTTTGTTCAACCACCTTGTAAGATTTTGGTTCTACATCCCAAAATATTTAGCAGGCCCTGTTTTATGCTGTAATAGATAGACTGATTTATAGAGACAACAGAATTTTTTTTTTCTTAATTAACATTACACAAGCTTTACTAAGTAGCCCACAATGCTGTGCATTTCCCTCATGAAAATTGAAAAATCATTGTGTATATTCCCAGACCATATTAAAAACTGGAAATGTATTTCAGACTGTTGTAATAAAGATGATTTGTAATCACTGTGCTACCACAGGTTGAAGAGAACAACATCCATGTTCTGTGAATCTGTGATACTCGTGTATTCCAAAATATTCCTCTCACCAAAACAGAACACAATGAATCTAAATTTAACACATTTAGATAAAACAGAACTTTCAGTAACATTAAATGAACATTTTAGCTATGGGATGTTGAAAACCGGAGGTTACAGTATTTGAGTTTTTAATTCCATTTAACTGTCTGAGCCGTTTTTATATTAAGGGGAAAGTTTTCACTTTCAATATTATACACCGTATCCACTGTTTCAATATATGCCCTTTGTTACAGAAAGAATCAAGAAAAACTTATATATAGGGCCTATATTCATATTAATAGATAAAACATTTTACTTTTAGATAAAATCCCATATTTTCATTTCCTTTCTTGCGAGGAGAAACCGTTTGACAGCTGTTGCAATTTCTTAAAATGGCTCAAGCATTAACTATAATACAGTCCTGTCTGTTGTAATTAATCACATCTACAGTGATTAAGGATCAGCAACATGATGAATATCCTCATTCCCAGTATCCATACAAAAGATCTGAATACGTGTTGCTGCATCATGGCTATAAGACAATTAAGATCCATACCAGCATAGAATTATACTATTCATGTTCCTGGGTCCATTAAGTTCACTACTCACTGGAACATTCCATCTGAGAGGGGCGGATTCTTCTGCATTAAAAACTGCCCAGTTATTCAAAGAGATTAAATAGTAATTACCAAGTTCTGTAGTAGTAGTAGTAATAATAATAACAATAAAAACAAAGCATATGTGCTTGGATAAGTCTGTGTAGATAGGCCAGCTGTAACAACAGAAAACAACCAATTACAAAGCATTGATACGATTGCAACAAGTGAATTTCTTGTTCAGCAATGTGGTCCTGCTACCGTTCACGTATGCAGTGATGGGACAAATGAGGCTTCAAAACTCGTAGTGCATACGAGAATCCCGAATGACTATTCAATGCTTGCTCGATTTGAAGCCTCATTTAGCACCAACATTGATTGGTGGTTCAGGTCAGGATACTCCCAACTAGTACAGGTTTTGAAGCCTCATTTAGCACCAGCATTGATTGATTAGTTTAGGATACTCCCACCTAGTACAGGTTTTGAAGCCTCATTTAGCACCAGCATTGATTGGTGGTTCAGTTCAGGATACTCCCACCTAGTACTGGTTTTGCAGCCTCGTTTAGTACCAGCATTCATTGATTAGTTCAGGATACCCCCACCAAGCACATGTTTTGAAGCCTCATGTGTCCCATCACTACATGTATGTATTTAGCATTAAGGGTTGTACATTAAGATATTCACAGTAGTGCTAAAGAAACCAAAGGCTATAATTTTATGGGCTTAAACTTTGAAACCAGTACTTTTAGAACACGGCATTTTATTGCCAGTTAATGAGATTATCTGTGAGATTAACTAGGCACCCCCTTTTCTCCCACGTAGTGATTTTATCTCTGAGATGGCACTGCAGGAATTGTCAGGCCTGCGAACACAATTGACCCAGTTTACTGATTCTTAATATAAATATTTCCCCACATCTTCAAATGCTCAAGAAAGTTCTTGATCTCATGAGCATAGCCAAGTCTCCTTGAAATGATGAAATTCACACCTTCTCTCACACATCCTTTAAATATGTATGAACTCTTATACTAAGTGTTAACCAAATGCTCTTGTTTTGTACACTCCATTAATAAATGCTGTAAACATCTAGGAATATTTTGAAGTTAGTGGCATTGTGCTTATTCATTAAACACAATGTTTATTCTTATAGTTCTTCAGCTGGGAATAATATTAAACACTGTACTTTATGACCACAACATTTAGAATGTGTATGTTTATCAGCAGCGTGGGCATATAATATATAGCCCTAATTTACCTGGATTACCATTTGAAAAGTCACTCAGTTAAAAATAGATCAGGAGTTCATTTTACAACAGATGTCAACAATCTGGTTGTTTCTTTTCATCAGTGGTAAAGAAATTATGTTCTTCTTTTCTTTTCCTATTCATCTTATTTTCTCCCTTTTCTTGAGTTTGGCACCTCGTTGCTCGAGCTGGCAAATGAGAGCTTTCTTGTGCCCTAATTACTGGCTGAGTATTTTAGTTTATCTTGCTCTAATTAATGTATACCTAACTCATCGTGGCATTTGCTATGCATACACACTGCAGTTACTGGAATCGTAGGAATGCTGGGTTGAACATTCATTCATCACAGACCCAGCCACACAGCCAAATGACAGATGTGGTTAGTCATATCCTCGGAGATCCATTTTTCGGAAGAACGCAGCTGATTCATTCTACTTCTTTCCGATGCTACACTGCGGAGCAGAGTCATAATCACTAAACCAGTGATGACACAACAGATTCATAAAGCGTGACAATACGATAATAAGAGTAACAACATGAGGAAAGTTCCTCCGTTTTCTCCCAAAAGTTGTAAAGTAAAAAAAAGACTCTAATTAATTTACTACCATTAAATTGAGATTATAACCTAACTACTATTATTATTTTTAGCACTAATACTGAATTTCAATGCTACTAATAACAGATTTAAAATCTAAAAAACTTAATTTAAAATGTTTAAATTAAATTACTAAATATTACTACATTTCATTATTACATTGAAACTGTATGATTCCATAGAATATATCCTCCTTAACATTTTTTCCCATCTAATTTATTTTAACTTGCCCCATTATTTTTACTTTATTATGTTTATTGTACTTTTTAGTCAAAGAAAAAGCACTATGTCAGTCTCAGAAAAATTTGAAGTTCATTATAAGATTACCAAAAAAAAAAAAAAATGGCATGCAAGTTATTCAAATTTTGCCCAGCTTTTTTCTAGGTACCCTGGTTTTGTCATGCAATCTGTTAATGAGCATCTTCAAGTTGTCCATAGATGGAGTGTGTGTGTGTGTGTGTGTGTGTGTGTGTGTGTGTGTGTGTGTGTGTGTGTGTGTGTGTGTGTGTGTGTGTGTGTGTACCCTGCCATGTACTGGCATCCTGCATTGTATCTTCTCTTTTCTGGGATAGACTTCAGACTGTCTGGGTAAGCAATAGGAAGATTGACAGATGGAAAATCTATTGAAATATTCACTCAGATTTATTGTTTTTTTTTTCCAGTACGCGTTTTCCAAAATCAGAGAAATAACTTCAATACCATTTTCTTGGTGGTGTTTAAAGCAGCTAAACCATACGGAAAACTCATCGGGGTCTGAACAGAACAGACATGGACGGCATGGCAGGATGAAACTAGGACTTGATTAACAGAATAACAGACCCAGAAGAGCCATGCCACCTTCAGTACAAAGGACAGGATGGAAAAGAAAGCAGGCTTTAGGTCTTAGCTACAGAATGAATGGGCGTGCCACCTGACACTGGCCCACTCCAGGACATCCATAGCTGCATAATTTTTCTCCAGATGTCACATCACCTATTAATCAATCATGCACATCACTGTCCACGTCTGCACTATGGAACGCTGCAGACATTTTATTCTTTGGTCTGTGTTTTCCTCTTCTGCACCAAGTAGCATTTTCTATTAGATAATATTTTTCTATCTGTAATTTCTTTTTTATTTCATTTTGAATAACAAGGAAATTAAAGTACCTGGAAAGCATTATGTACTTGCACTGTTTCTTGTGATTTGAATCTGCTGTATTATATAAAAATAAATACATTTCTGGATAGTAGGTCATGCCTGGCAATGTTGTCTTATGTTTGTTCTAAACAGTAGTCTATTCACTTTCTGCATAATAAGAAGGCATTTGTCAATTTGATTTATTGTACAAATATAGTACAACACAGACATTAATAAGTATCTGACCAAGAAGTGATGCACAGAGTTATTCTAACCTTGTCAGAATGTTGATGTGTCAACTGATACGGATGAAAAGGACACATCATATTTTGTGCATGAATGAAACAGCATTAGATATATAGGTTACATGACAGATTTATGTATATGATGAGATAGAAGTGAAAAGATTCCATGCCAGCCACTCATTATTATTTGCTAACATTGGGCAGCTACATCAACCCAAAGGTCAGGGTATAACGTGATATTAAATTTTTTCACGACGGTGACAGTCTGTGATTTAGCTGTGTACAGATACCTGAAGGAAACCCATGTGAACATGCAAACTCCACACACGCACACACACACACACACGCACACACACACACACACAGAGCACACACGATGTTCAAACACCCTGCACCGGAGATGAGAGCAAACGGTGCTACCTGCTGAGCCACCGTGCCAGCCCAGATAAGCAATACGGTGGTGTTTATTTAATCTTAAGTAAGCAGCAGACAGAGGCTGGGGACCCAAGTTCTCATTTCTAGGTGGCCTGCTAGCTTTTTTTAAAGCTCTGCTTCACTTGATGTGGTAACAGAATCACAGACAAAACAATAATGCAACATGAAGCAATCAAGCAATTTTGCTAAGTTGATGGGTTATTGCGAAATCCAATGTTCCCTCGGGAGGCAACATTTCTGTCATCTTTTCCTTAATGTCTTCATAAATTTTATTGAACATTGGAAGGCAAGTAAATACATGTTATTATTGATAAGCTCAAATTTACATCCTTGTTATGTGACCTGGTGGGAGAGCCAGAAATGGCAAGGGGCTCAGTTTAGATGATCTTTTAGATTTCCATGGCAACGAGCCCCATGCTGACAGACTGTTCAATTAATGAAACCCAGCTATGCCTGAGTGCCCTAATTGGCTTGATAATGTTTTAATAGTGATGGCTGGGTAGATGAGGAAGGAATTTTGGAAGAAATATGGTGAAAGTACAAAAAATACAAAAAAAAGCTTGTCCACACTCAAAGTGTTTTGTAAATCAAATCCACTCATATCAAATCCCTAAAAATAAAATCAAATGAAAAAGATTTTTGCACCTCTGCCCCATCACATAACAGAGAATTCAGGTAATATTTCTACCAGTTTACGAGGCAAAATATAAAACTGGGTCTCTTCAGAGACTATTCATTTCAATATTCCATAAAAAAAACTGCATCTGTTGATGGGAATATGCATATTAATTCCAGAGCTCAACCTGGTAAGTAGAAAAAAAATATGCATATGAACCTGAGGATATTTGTATGATTATGTGCATAACTGTGCTGTTGTTAGCAGTAAAACCTAATTAGATTGAGTCTAGGTGATATGTATTTTTGTAACGCTTGCATGACATCTGCTGGCTTGATTCGTGTACCAAGCAAGGGAAATGTTCTGTGCTGTGTTCTGTGGAAATCTATTTACTTCGCAATAGAGGTCTGAATGAGTTTCCACATATTCTATTTATATGACATCTGCTCATTATTTGTAAAGTCCTGATAATAATATTTATCTGATATATTAGCCATGCTGGGCTGATGAATTATGCTGTCAAAACAGCTGTGTGCTAATTATTTCTCACAAGATCACACAGTTTAAAATTTTGACAGTGTATTGAGCACTTTCCTGGCTCTGTGACTGTCCTATGTTTAGATGAGAACTATATCAATAAAAGAAACACGCATTCTGTTATACAGACTCAGATATTCTTATTGTGGTTCTTCAAATATGCGGCGGTTTTCTACTGTCCTACCCAAGTACGGCCGAAGAATTCAGACGGTGCAACACCCATCCACATGAAGATACACAGCACATCACACTTATAAGGCTGTATAAACACAAAACTGCACAAACATTCCCAGATGACCAGCACTATACTTTTTATCTTCCTGTTTTCCATTCCTCTTTCTCTTTTCAGTCAAGCTGACTATTCTGTTATTATTCTCGTAATCCTTTCAGATCAACTAGATCCAATGAGAAGCAATAAGAGTAGCATGCTACATAAGCCTGGTGGTAATTATGCAAGTGTGGCATGATCATTTTCTGCTTGCCCACATTGGACACAACGCTGAAGTACATGGATGCATGTCTGCATACTCTAACACGGGTGAATTGAGTGTTAGCGTCACAAAATCGTTTTGGTTATTTCAGCATTAACTGTTTAACTAGTCATTGCATCCTGCAGAACTGACTGCCACCACACATTAGCACATGTACGCCACTAATGCAGTGGCTCACTAGTTTCCCTCACACCTCCAGGGTTGGGGCTTCGAATGCCACTTCTGCTCTATGTGTGAAGTTTGAATATTCACCCCATGTCACGTGAATTTCCTCCGGGCACTCTGGTTGTCTCCCACAGTAAAAAGACATGCAGTTAGACTAATTGGCCTCTCTAAATTAGCAGGAGAGTACAACTTAGTGTGTGCCCTGTGATGAACTGGCATTCTGTCAATGGTGTACCCCGGCCTTGTGCCCTGTGCAGCTGCAGGAAAGGCACCAGGTCCCCCTGCGACCAGGATAAATGGTTAGAAGATGGATGAACATTTACCTCAGAGTCCAGATGCACATACGTCACAATAGTAATGGGCATTCTTTATTGAAATAATCATTCTTAGAATTTCTGGCATTAACATACAGCATACTTGGAAAACACTCAACCTTTTGGAGTGGTGTGCCTCATAAAAATTCACACACCTGAACCCCCCCTTTTATGACATGGCCTCATTTATAGATTCAAATGACAAATAAAGGGCTCAGTTAAAGCAGAGGCGAAGAAGCCTGCAATCCATGTATTAGAGCCAACTGTGGAAATGCATTGTTACCTACAGTAGACTTGACTGTAAAACAAGATGTACAACACCTATGCATATTTCAGCTCTGTGGGTGGTGCTGAGGCCTCACACTTGCAGAGGTGTGTGTTTCTGCAGATTTTCCTCTCACCATCCAAAGACATTGGCTTTAGCTCACATGGTGCATCTGGAGCACTCTTTCTGTATCGTGGTGTCTGTCTGTGTGCGCTCTGTGATAGATTTGTATCCTGTCCAGGGCGTACCTCAGCTCATTGTCAGTGCTTCTTGGGAAAGACTCCCATCTAACTGTCACCCCGTATTGGCTAAACAGTGATGAAACCTATAGAGAAGGAGTGTCTTTTGTTTCTGTTGATTCATTAGTTGACAGCTGTCAGTACACATCCTACAAGGACTATCTGAGGAATGGTTCATCGCTTTGATGATCATATTGTCATGGTAAACTAATTCCTTGTTTTTGGTGACTCGGTGGGTATAACTATTGCCTCAAACCTTCAGGGATGGGGGTCAAATCCTCCACTACACGTGTGTGATCTCTTTGCATGTTCACCCCAAGCTATGCAGGCTTCTTCTTGCTACTCCTATTTCCTCCCACAGTCCAAAGGCATGCAGTCAGGCTAACTGGTGTCTCCAAGTTAACCAGAGTGTATGGCTGTGTGTGTGCCCTGTGATGAACTGGCATCGCATCCAGGGAGTACCCAGGCCTTGTGTCCTATGCTCCCTGGGTCCTGGCTCCTTGCTGACGCTGATCAGAATAAGTGCTTAGAAGATGGGTGGATGGATAGAGAAGAAGTTTACACACCGTTATTGAAAGTGGAGGTTTTTGTGATATAAACCAGAAATCATGATAATGTCAGACATGTTAATGTGAGCCTCTGGAATTGTTGAAAGGACAAGGAGAACCTTATCAGAGAGGCTAACAAGAGGCCTACGACAGTGAATAAGCTATCTGAATTTCTGACAGGTTCCATTTGCTTCCTGCAAATGAAAACAATCTCCCATATTCTGCATATCTAGGCTATAGGGTAGGATGACAAGACGGAAGCCAATTCTCACAAAAAAACGACATCCAAACAAACCTAAATTTTGCAACAAAAAATTAATAAAATATATTCAATAACTCCAAGCCATGTAGGAAAATGTCATATGGTCTGATGAGACAAATGTTGAACTACTTGGCTATAATTCTAAGAGATATATTTTGGCACAAAAACAACACAGCACATCATCCAAAAAACATCAAACCTACTGTGAAGCATGATGGTGGGACTGTTCTGGGACTGTTTCTCTTCAGCTGGGACTGGGGGTCTAGTCTAGATTGATGGGATAATGACTAGCTCCAAATATCAAGACATTTTGGCAAAAAACATTTTAGCCTCTGTCAGAAAGCTGAAACAGAAAATGGAGTGAAATTTCACTTTCCAACATAATAATGACACAAAGCACCTCACCAAGTCAACAAAGGACTGGCTTCAGAAATGGAAGATTGAAGTCTTCGAAGGGCTCAGTCAGAGTTCAAACCTCAATACCACAGAAAACGTATGGAAGGACCTAAAGTGGATAGTACACAGGAGACCTCCTGGAAATCTGAAGGAATTTTAACTTTTTGGCGAGGAAGAGTGGGATAAAATTGCAAAATGCTGGTGCACAAAAATGATATACGTATTCACAAAGAATTATCTGTACTTACTGTAATAAAAGCAAAATGTGCTTCCACAAAATATTAGTTTGGGGATAATGTCTTAAGCAACCAAGGTGTTGTAGGTTATTTTTCATTTCAGTTAGGCCAATTTGTTCAAATAATAATCTATTACTTTTTCTTGCATTATGGTGAGTGCAAGGTCACATTACAGATGGAAAAATATTTCCAGATTCCATGCTAAATATCACTAAAACCTGCAATTCCAATAAAGGTTTGTAGACTTTTTTATATCCACTATAGACAAAATACACAGAATGAATGCATTTCTAAAGACAGATAAGTTAGATATTAGGGGTGTAACGGTACAGTTTTTCCACGGTTTGGTACAGTATGTGCCATGGACCACAGTAATGGTACGGTTTCGTTATCTGTATAATTAAGAAGAAAATAAAAACACTTCACTCTTTAATTAATCAATGAACTTTATTTTGACTGTCTATTTTACACTTTATTATTTAAATAACGTTAAACATCAAGTGAAGTACCTGCCTAAGCATTCTGTGATCTGTCTAAGCTTTGATAATCTGGAAGTAGCCTAATTTGCCTTGTATATTTTACTTAAGCAGACTACATACTTGTATAGGCAATATTAAATGTAAAAATAATGATGTGCAAAATTAAGTTGGTACCCTAATGAGATTTTATCCTAATGAGTTTGTTTACCGTCTTTTTAATCCCTCATCATTGTATTGCACACTGAATCCTAAATGTTCCCACACCGCGGATTTGAAAGACAGCCGGACTTCTTCAAATTAGTTTCTCTCTGTCTCCCTACTAGCACTCGCCATTGTTACGTTGGAGTGAAGAGAATACTTGTTTTAGTTTAGCCTCTCTTCTCTAGTTTGTATCTGCGTACAAAGCACTGATAGCTGGGAGGCGGATAATTTACGGTATCTGCTATTGTATAATGACATTTAAACTCTAGCCCTCGAAAATAAGACAACCCCAGTTTTTAGATGTATTTTTTGGGGAAAAAACACCATCTTATATTCACGCCAAGACGTATAGGAAAATGACAAAATGATTCCGTAATACCGTAGTTCACGTGTGCATACTGAACCATCAGGGGCGGTTCGATAATATACCAAATACTGTTACACTCCTATTAACTATCATGGGTGCGGTAGTGGCAGGAACTACACTTTAAAGATATTGTGTCGATTGGAGGTTAAAGCATTATTTCTCCCATTTCAGATTTCACTTCAGATTATTGTGACATCCAAGCTGAACAATGAGGTTTGGATAGATGCTTTATGAAACCGCTGCCTTCTTTGTCTGTCATAAACACACTAGAGCCACAGAAAACTTGCAGACTTACAGTGTTTAATTGATTCCATAAAATTTATTACTGATTCAATTTACATGTAGACAGAGATTTTTAGAAAACACGTAATTCCAAATACATTCAATAGTAAAATGAAATCTGTAACAAACACACGAATTTAAAAAGTACTTCCTTTTGATCAATAAACTCCTGAACCAATTAAAACCACTTAAAAACCAAAATTAACAAGTAGAAAATACAATGAAATCACTGCACAAAATACCCAAAAATCTTTAAAGATGACTCATGTTTAGATATAGGAGACTTACCAAAAACATATCCTCAACAGCTTTAGTGTTCACACAGAGACAGTGGTTGTACTGTACCTTAATGCATGTCAATTTTAAATAGCATATACCTAATTGATTATACTACCCTATTAACTTTCTGCCATGATCAAAAAATTGAATTTTCCTTTAAATCAAGAAATTATTCCTTCATTAAAGTTGTTATTCTCCTACCCATATATTACACAAGCTCAATTGGGTATACACACACCATTTTATACCAACAAGGGTGTATAGTGTTATCAAAATAAAAGTCTCATCAACATTTGTGCCCTTAAGGGACAGGAATCTCATTAAATTCAGATATTTACACATTTGGCAATCGCAGTGACAGTTACTCATACAATAACTGTTGTTATCACTGTTTGTCAGGTAAGGTTGCCTCACACCTTCAGGGCCAGGGATTCAAAATTCATATTTCCTTTTCTGCATAATCTTCTCAAAAAAATATGTTTCCTCCTGCAGGCTCATTGGTGTGTCTGAATTGTCCATAGGTTGTACATGTGTGAGCCCTTGGGTGGGCTGGCATCTCATCCAGGGGGCACCCCTGCCTTGTGCCCTATACCGCTGAGAATAGCCTCCAGCCCCCAAGTGGTTCAACGATTGAAAAGAAGAGAACAACAACTTTTTGAAAATGCATTAAATACTGATGACGTTTGTGAAACATTCTGGTTTTATAGATTTTTTTCATTTATATATTGTCTTTTTATACCACTTAGATTTACATTGTAGCTTGTAATGCTGCAAATATTATACATTGCATCATATTAAAAATGTATTTTAAAAATACCAAATGTTTAGAATTCACTATATGTATTTGTTTTTTTAATTGGTTTTCATACACTAATAGTCTACCTAATTGCCAGTATCGTATAAATGTGTTAGTTGACAATTATAATTAGTTTCCCAATATTTGTCTTCATAATAAGCTTTATAAACATATTAAGGTATGTATGGCAATTGCGCGCCCGCTTCTGATATTAGAAAGGTTTTTATTTGCGTATCAAACATTGCCGATTTAAGGTCGAAATTTGTTGTTGTGGTCGTGTGTGAGGATACGTTTCACTCAGCCTTGCAGCTCCAGTTGACAGAGCAAAGTGTGAGCAGTATGACAAGTCATCGCTTCAAATAAAGTACTACTAACCCCACAGGTCTTCTCGAAGTAGACGTTTCTGTCGGCTAAATATAAAGGTACCACTTGACGCATGCGCATTAAAACCGGAAGCGCTCAGAAACAAAAGAGGAAGCGGAGATGGCTCACTGATTTAAAAATGTATGTAATTTAGTAAACATAGTGAAAAAGAAATTCTTTCTTATTAAACAGATTAATAGTATTTATAAAGAAGCCTTACTAGATTCGGAGTTGATGAATGAAGTCAGGTAAGGAACATCTAAATAAGACAAAGGGCAATGGCTAGCGTGGGTAGCTGCGGGGCTTTTCATAGATACCTTAGTTAGCATTGTTGCAGGTCTAGGTGGAAGAGGTGGTGTGAACTGTACCGTTATTGGAGAAATTAAGCTAATTGATCATTTATTTTATTGTTTCTGTCAGTTAACATTTTTAACGATCAATTTTGCCTTTTATATTTTTGATCAAGCAGTTCTGCTAACCAGATATGGCCTGGGAGACTCCGAGACAGCGCAGGTCTATATTTTAAGTGAGTTAATGTCGAGATTGCTTGAAAAAAAAAAGTTAATGTTTTGGGTTTGGGTTTTTTTTTTTTTTTTTTTTTGGCTGACTGGACCAGCTGATTGTTCAAAATCCTGCTAAAATGGTTAGAAACAGTAGGCTAGGTATTTGGCATGACAAGTGGATTCTGATCATTTAACACTACAGTAGCTAGTATCAACTAATTGATGTATTTTTTTGGCAAGTAATCAGTTCGAGTTGATAAGGTCTACTAGCTGAGTTATAATTAACCCAACTTTCTAACAGGCAAATAATTCAAAAGTTCTGTCTTTGTGCATTCATTAGCCATTTGTTTTTTCATGCTGATTCTTTTTTTTTTCTCTAGACATTAAAATAGCGTGAAAGGAAAAAAAATCTGAATGCATAGATTTATCAGCTCAGCCTTACCGAGATTCTACAGTGCACCTTTGAGAGGCCTGTGCAGGCTCGACCCTTCGACATCATCTGCATGCACTTACCATTTTTGCCTGTATTCCCAGTTTCTACCTCATCACAGCCGAACCCATTTTTCCAAGCCCTGGAATAGCTGTAAGGCGACTGAAGCGTCTCAAACATTCAGTCTCTCTGTGCGTTGCCTCTCCCGTGTGATTTGGCCAAGCCGTGGCAGTGTACCGACAAGCATGGCAGAGCAAAGGTACTGCGTGGAATACGCAAAGCGTGGCACTGCAGGCTGCAAGAAGTGCAAAGACAAAATAATGAAAGGGCTGGTCCGCATCGGCAAGATCGTGCCTAACCCTTTTAGCGAGTCTGCTGGTGAGATGAAGGAGTGGTATCACGTAAAGTGCATCTTCGAGAAGCTGGAACGCTCCCGGCCCACCACAAAGAAGATCGAAGATATCACGGACCTGGAGGGCTGGGAGGAACTTCAGGATGAAGACAAGGAGCTCATCAACAAACATGTCGCAGGTATTTTGAGCTAGAGACAAATTAATTTTGGCCTGAAATGTACACATTTCAAACTGTATTGTGGTTACCATTTGTTTACATTGAACTGAAAAGTTTTGTGCGGTCCTCACTCATTATTTTGACAGATTTGGCTAGCAAGACGAATGCAAGCCCAAAGAAGAAAGTACAAGCTAAGCTGAATAGCAGTGGACAGTTAACAGCACCCCTCGCTGACCCAACCGTCAATGCCCCCCGAAAGTTTTCTGGCTTCACAGGTGATACAGCTCTTAAATGTGAGGCATGCACTGTGTGGGGGTTAAGTTTATCTCTGTCTGAAAACCACTTGTCCCGAGTGGGGTATCAGGGGGACTGGAGCCTATCCCCAGCAGCACTGGGCACATGTACACAGATGTATGCTATGGGCTGCAGGCAGAAACCAGCCTGGCACAGTGGAAACTTGCAAACTCCACACACACGACAGAGCTGGGATTTGCACTTCCGGCCTTGCAAGTGTGAGGTACCAGTGCTACCCAGTGAGCTTCCATGTTACCCTAGCAATAACAACTTGTCATGATTATAGTACATTTACATTTGAATTATATTTATGTAAACAGTTCAGGTCAGTGTTTGGCTTGTATGCCAACCTGTGTTACGTTGTATCTGATCAGCTACCAAAGCCGGTACCTCCACCAGTCCCGCCCCCTCTCCTGCCAAAGAGAATCAAGGCAGCAAGCTGTCAGCTGAACTGTGTGACCCCACCCATAAGGACTGCCTTTTGAGAGAGTTCCGCAGGCTGTGCGCCATGGTGGCAGAGAAGCCCAGCTACAATGTCAAAACTCAGATCATCCAGGACTTTCTGAGGAAAGGGTCTGGTGGGGGTGAGTTTGTCATCAAGTTATGGTTCAATTTGATTCCTAGACACTTGTATTTGTGTTCCTCACTTGACAGCTGATAGGATTCTTAAGAAGTTTACCAAATTTTAATTTAACAGTCAGTACTGTTCATGCCACTACTATTGTGAAATAGTCAAGTGCTGCATTTTACCTCTCTGCAGTTACTGACTGACCCTGTTTAGAATTCATTGCGTTTACCAGGTATAATCTTTGGGGGTTCCACAGATAAGTTCAGGGGTGACCTGTTCCTGACGGTGAAGCTGCTTCTCCCAGGTGTGGTCAAGAGTGTCTACAACTTAAACGACAAGCAGATCGTCAAGCTCTTTAGTCGTGTCTTCAACTGCAACCAGGAAGAGATGGTGCGAGATCTGGAGAAGGTCTGTGCTTCCTTGTTTCTCTGCATTCCTGGTTGGTGCTCAGTGATGATTCTAGTTGAATTTACAAGAGGCCTTCCTTTAGGACCGTTAAACACTTAATCTTCTGGGTTTTGTGTTTTATTTTCTTGAACACAGGGTGACGTGTCTGAGACTGTGCGCATCTTTTTTGAAGCGAGTAAGTCTTTCCCACCTGCCCATAAAAGTGTCTTGACCATCCAAGAAGTGGATGCCTTTCTGACTCGTTTAGCTCAGCTCACCAAAGAGGATGATCAGCAGAGGGAACTGGAAGACATTTCGAAAAAGTGAGTCTCTCGCTGGTCAAGACAATGATTGTGTGGTGCTTCTTGGAACGTGGTTGTGTATAGTTTGTCTGTTCACTAATCTCCCCAATCTGCAGCCAGACTGGTGAGATTCATCTATTTGGAAATGTTCATTTGATACATGTATATTTGCATAACTTAATTATGCAAAAAAAAAAAAAACAAATTCCCACTGAATAGAATTGGGGTTTCCTGTAGAAACTTGTCTAACATTACAGAAAATTGGAAATATTTGCTGTAAAATAACCTACATCTGACTTTTTTGAATCTGTGTGATGACTAGGAATCATTGTTAGAATAAATTTGAGGGAAAAGATCTGTATCTATTGTTTCTTTGAGACTGTAAAAGTAACTGACTTCTGTTCTTGTCACAATACTTCGGTAACTGAGTATTTACTTTGCTTCAGATGTACAGGGAATGACCTCAAATGCATCGTAAGACTCATAAAGCATGATTTGAAAATGAACTCTGGAGCCAAGCATGTGTAAGTTTACTTGTACCTCAAGATCAAATCATTCATAGAAATAAAGCATGGCATTTGTCACATGCTAATATTTCCCGGGCTTACATCAACCTTCCCTTACTATCTGCAGATTGGATGCTGTGGACCCCAACGCCTATGATGCCTTCAAAGCCTCGCGTAACCTTGGAGACGTCATCTACCGAGTGTTGCGGAATCAGCAGGAGTCGTCCCTCGGCACAGGTTCGAGGAAAGTGCTGAGCGTGGAAGCCTCCCTTATGACTCCCGTCCAGCCCATGCTGGTGAGTGCTGCTCTTCTCGTCCCCTAGATGAGCTAAAATGAAAGGCATGCTTCTGTGTGGGAGGACGAGTTTGAATGAGCTTCATATTTACATACAGGCAGAGGCGTGTAAGTCGATTGAATATGCAATGAAGAAATGCCCCAATGGCATGTACTCCGAGATAAAATACGACGGCGAGCGCGTTCAGGTCCACAAGAACGGAGACCACTTCAGTTACTTCAGCCGTAGTCTGAAACCTGTCCTGCCGCACAAGGTAAGATCTGGCATGTGTGGTGATGTCTGGCTGTTTCTTTTTTTTTTTTTAAAGTTGCCTGTCGTTTTTACTTGTCAGTTTCACAAGTCTTTCATTTCAGGTTGCCCATTTTAAGGAGTTCATACCCCAGGCTTTTCCTGGGGGTCTCAGTATGATTTTGGATGCTGAAGTACTTCTGATTGACACCAACACTGGTAAACCCTTGCCTTTCGGAACTTTGGGTGTGCACAAGGTAACACTGATTGCCATGCATGATGCTCTGCAATCTTTCAGTCAATGAGTTTTAACTAAGAAATGGTAATGGATTTATTTATTCTTTTTCTTTCGATTTCAGAAAGCAGCTTTCCAGGATGCTAAAGTGTGCTTATTCGTGTTTGATTGCATTTACTTCAATGGCGTGAGCCTAATGGACAAGTATGTACTACCCTGATCCTTTTATACTTTCTGACTTTTAAAAGAAATGGCTTCCATTGACAGGTTTAACTTTAGCGAGATTTAAATTGTGAACACTTTGTGTGATTTTGATTATCTGCCATGATCGAGTCACACTTAGAATTCGACAGTCTTTCAGATACTCAGAACGATTTATTGCCAGGACGTGTGACATGTTGGAATTGGTTGCGCCTGGCGCTTGGATTTGAAACTGGCGACTACTCGATATTTAGACAACAACAATGGAACACAATGAATCGATTTCTGAGTAGTGGTGGTATGCAATTACTTGCGTATAGTTTATGGGCAACAGCAGTGGCTAACAATATGATATGGACAATGGTTCAGACAAAGAACAATGCATAGACAATTACAGGGCAATTACAAGCACAAATGACATCATTATTTTTAAGAGATTAGTATTGTTGGCTAACTTTACCTGCTTTTGAAGATATAGCAAAGATGAGTGTAACAGCCTGACATAAATTTATACGCATGTGTAACTGTGTTAATCTTCCAGACCTCTTTGTGAAAGAAGAAGGTTTCTTCATGATAACATGGTGGAAGTCCCCGATAGAATACTGTTCTCTGAAATGAAACATGTTACTGTAAGTAAATGACATAAATCAACGTGCATGTCTCTTTAAGAAAGCATTTAATTTATGGATGTGTCATCATTGACTGTGGGTGAAATGTACTTCGGCTGAATAAAACAAAATGTATACTAGCGAAGAAAAGTTCCCTTTCCTCATGTTATACTATGGTTTATACTGTCTCAGATTTGCAAAAGTCATTTTCAGTAATGTAATGAACAATGATGCATTTTTCTGGCCACAGAAAGCAGCAGATCTAGCAGAAATGATCACCCGTGTCATCAGAGAGGGTCTTGAGGGGCTTGTGTTGAAGGACATTAACGTAAGTGGCTGTGTCTGGTAATATGGCATGGGGCCCATTGATCTGCATTCAGTCGTGTCCAGCATCGTGGCACTGACACAATACCCTTCTGAATGTAACATCTCGTCGGGTAACAGTTTTAAATTGATGCTGTATTCAGTTGTTTTCTTGACTGGAAAACAGTGGGGTCTGTATCCAGACAAATTTTGAATATAGTATGATGAGGATATCAACTAAGTCTTGTGTTCAGAAAGTTTCCACACTAGTCATATAACCTCATGTTGAATGTTACTGATGTTATGAAATTTGTAATGGCAGAAATGTTGTTGTGTCCAAAGGGTTCATATGAGCCTGGGAAGAGACACTGGCTGAAGGTGAAGAAGGACTATCTGAATGAAGGTGCTATGGCTGATGCTGCAGACCTTGTGGTTTTGGGGGCCTTCTATGGAAAGGGCTCGAATGGTAAGGTCTTAGAGTATACACGAGGAGCTGGGTAACTCATTTAGTTGAAGCATTCTCGATTGTGTCAACCTGAAATATCGCTTCTTATTAACAAAATGCACGAATCTGTATAATTAACAGTTTTTAATATGACGGGTGGCCGACTGCAGGTGGGATCATGTCCAGCTTCTTAATGGGCTGTTATGATCCTGAATCGAAGAAGTGGTGCACAGTGACCAAGTGCTCAGGAGGCTATGACGATGCAACCTTGGCTAGGCTACAGGATGAGCTGGACGTGATCAAAATCAGCAAGGTATCGAATCGGCTGACTGATGGCACACATCTCCTGAATGGTGCGTCCTCCCATTTGCATTTGTATAAACCTTCATTGTACTGTTGTGTAATACAGCCATTCATTTCCTTCTAGGATCCGAGTAAAATTCCAGCCTGGCTCAAAATTGTCAAGAACTATTATCCGGATTTCATTATCCGGGATCCAAAAGTCAGTACCAAACCGATTGTGTTCCTTTATTACAGCAGTGAGAATTTTCCTTTCTACATACTGTATGTAGATACCACTGTGTTAATGGGAATTCCATTTACTGGCTGTGTGTTCCTGTTGTCATGGTTAGAAAGCCCCAGTCTGGGAGATCACAGGTGCTGAGTTCTCCAAGTCAGAGATGCACACAGCTGATGGCATCTCCATCCGCTTCCCCCGCTGTACCAGTATTCGGGATGACAAGGACTGGAACAGTGCCACAAACCTTCCGCAGCTGAAGGTACAGTATGACACGGCACCGTGCCGTTCAACCTTCTGCTTTCATTAACCGTGAACAAATGTAGATGGACAGCTACTTTATTAATGCCTGTAATTGCTTAACTTACCCTTTCATCGAAGCAGCCTGTATGCCGTGCATTCCCTTATTGTTTGGCGTGACATTTACCAAACATGAACTCAGCAGTCACATTATTGCGTACGCCTGCCCCCGTGAACAGCAGATCTTGTGGCTGCACCTCAACGCGTAGAAGTACACAGGTTACCGTGTGACAAAATCTCAGAATGGCTAACGCATGTAGTCTTAGTGTTTTTAGCATGATATCATTGTTGGATGATCTCAGAAACAACTGTTCTCTTGGTATTTTTGCATATCTTTTGATTATGAAAGCATTTGGAGGGGAATTACCAGGCTCATTAAAGCTAATGAAGTCTACAAGTGCAAAAATGTCATGGACCAAGTTCCATAAGGAATGCTTTCAGCACCTTGAAGAATTCAGTTTGTTCTGTAGGTGAAGAGGGCTTCAGCTTGGTACTAGACAGATGTACCTAATAAACTGGCCACTGAGTGTAACTGGATTAAGGGATGCACTTCAGCCAATTAGTCCACCAACACCCTTCCATACTCAGTTTGATTCAGTGTTGCATTTAAACGTCATTGCTGTATCTTACTCTGTGTTTCTTGTGTGCAGGAACTATACAGAATTTCCAAGGAAAAGTGTGATTTGGAGGTGACAGCAGGACTCTTAAAGGGTAGTGGTGACAAGAGCTCCTCAGGGGGTGACAGTGGGGAGAGCTCTCCGTTACCCTCGTCTCATGTACCCATCACCCCCAGCAAGGCTGGTGAGTCTCTCAAGGCATAATTCGTTCATTTTCACCATTCTGAACTTGAACATTTGTACAATTCCAGAAAAAGCTACAAAACTATGGAAAGGCAGTGTATGGATCGGGATTTATTTTTAACATTTTTAAGCACGCGTGTTGTATGTTTGTTTACACAAGTGTTCAGGGTTAGGCTGTTCCATTGCTTCATCTGTCAGAAGCTCCACTTCCTCCATGTATTCATTCTTTTGATTATAATCTTTGAATGGGCGTTTGTAGTGATGGCACAAATGAAACATGAAAGCCTGTGGTGGGTGGGAGGGAGTGTCCCAAGCCGTCAGTCAATGCTGGCTGTCATGGCTTTCGTCTTGTACTCAGGGAGTAGCAGTACCCCGAAACAAGTGAAAAAAGAGAAACCCTCTCCAACCCCAGCAGCCAAGAGGAAAATGCCAGATGAGTATGCTGGGAAAAGGGTATGTTTGTTAACCTAAGACTTTGTGGCAACAAACCACAGTAATTAGTTTTGCTTCTTATTGCTTTATTCCTGCAACATTTTTGTAATTCATGTTCTGGTAAATTATGGATTTTAAGCCACTTCTCTACTTCTCTCAGCTGAAAAAAACAGAAACTGTACATAGCAATGGACAAAGCATGCTGGGGAAGGCCACTCCTTCCAAGTCATCGGAACCTATGAAAGACAAGGTAAATAATATGGAACTTGATTCTTTGAAATATTCAGTACCTTTTGTTACATTTTAATAGCCCATTTGTTTACTTACTGTAGGCATTGACAACAATACGAATGGCACACCACATAGGCTGTTTTGCATATGTCGCATGCGGAGTCTAATTCTGAATGTTTGCTTTCCATTCCTCAGATCTTGCTTGACATTTTCACCGGCGTGAAGCTTTTCATGCCCGATACAATGCAGCACTATGAGAAACTGCGTCGGTACTTTGTTGCGTACGATGGAGAGCTTGTGCCAGATTACGATGCCTCTTCAGCCACCCACACCCTGGTGGACCCTGAGGGGGACAGCGAGGCCCAGAAAGTCAGTGCAGACTGGATTTGGGAATGCATTCGTAAACGCAGAGTAGTGCCTCCTTGTTGATCGTGTGTCGCCTGGAGATTAAGATGGTACATGCATATAAGCTAACCCCCCCCCCCCCCCCCCCCCACAAACAAAAACCAAAAGACCACAACCAACACAAATATAACAACTATAAGCTAAACAAATCA
>JAACJT020000032.1:6356832-6379010 GCA_009936485.2 Gymnarchus niloticus | reverse complement strand
GGTATAGAATTATACAAAAAAACTGGCTATGTTGCCGCATCAGGGGTCCCCTTCCCCGGAACTAAGGGGTCGAGCCCAACTCCAAAACACCCCCCCCCCCCCCCCCCAAGCAGATGCAATCAATGCACCTATAGGTTACTTTCACACTTAACGGTGAAGTCCATGAGTCCTGCAGAGGGGTGTCTCACACTGACATGTACAAACCATATTTGAGAGACTGGTCTTGTGGGCTGTAAAGCAGCCAGGTTTATCATGTGATCTGCAGCTGGATCATTTAACCCTTTTTGTAATTTGCAGCTGCCAACTTTCTGTTGTGCTGTCAAAACTGACTTCAGGATACTGTTTTAATTTTCTATACATTTATGTATAGGAGTTTGGTTCCCCCCCCCATAACCAAATAGCATATAGGACATAGTTTCCTTTTTATATTAAACTGCTTCCATTATGACCTAGTGATTTCTACAAGGTTGAAGGCCCATTTCATTTAAAAAAAAAAAAGTTCTGTTTTGCTGCTTAACTTAAAGTGAGGAAATGGCAGTGGTGGGTGGGACTTGGCAACTTTTTATTCAAATACTGATGTAAAAGCTTTTTGAACAATGAATTGTCAAATTATGAGGTTAGCTTTTTAATCTAGTTCAGGAACTTCTCCAGGTGCTTTTTCTACAGTGCTCACTTCTCCCTTGGGCATAAAAATAAGCAAATGTATTGACTTAAATGTGCTGAGTCAATAAAGAAGTTTAATTTTTTTTTTTTTTTTAAGTTTGGATACCTGGTTTTCTCTACTTTTCTGATGTATAATGTACAGCCTCCTCAGTAAACCTGTTGGGTGCTGTCATGCTCCTAGTGCCCCGTGGTGCTGTAGGGATGCACACCACAGCTTCAGCCCTCTTAGGAGTAATGCACACTGCTACCACTGCCTTGCAGTTGAAATAAAGCGTGTGCTCAGGTGGCTGCAGGTGGGGAACCATTTAAACAAACTGGGGTGTGTCTATCTTCCAATTCCTTATGTCAATCAGGGATGTAGGGGGAGTGCCAGCCTATCCCAGACAGAACAGGGCCAGTGCGGTGTGGATGCATGCACACAATTCAACATGCAATACAGACAATGTACAGATGTTAATTATCTCCACTGGCTATCTGCTGCAAGGAGAATATACAAATGCCTCACCAACACAAAGAGGTGGGATTTGAACCTTGGATTCATGAGACTAGCGCTCTAGCCCCCATGCCACTGCTTGTATAGAACCGAGCACTCTATTACAAGAGAGTATATTATTTTAAACATGAGGCATAGAGAGACCAGTTCCAGCCAGCTCGTTAATCCATTTCTGTGCTCGACTAATGTTTGCTCCAAGCTGTCCAGTCCTGCAAAGTGTGCATGACTGGGTCACTACACTATTAAATGTGGTACAGCTTTTCACAAATCAATACCGATCTGTCACATACTGTAAATGTGACAACTAAAATGCAAGTCTTTATATAAACGTTCAGACTTTAGCTGGGACTGGTGCTAACATGCTTCCTCTTCCCCAGTGGTCCAATTAGCTCCTCTTCAGATGCTCCCCAGGATCTGAGGTCAAACTCCTCTGTGATATGACAAGGCTACAGCAAGAGAGACCATTTATTGAAGCAATGGTTTTTCTGCTCAAAATTGTGGTTAAATATTTGAATTTAAGTATCACTTGTTTCTTGCATCCAAATTCTACTTTTAACAATGATTTAAACAGTTACACATAAGACATCACCTGTCGGGAAGACTTGATCAAGGTTGCAGTTCGCATGTTACAGTGTGTGAACCCACGTCTCTCTATGGCCTGGAGGAGAATTCGGGTCCGAGGGACGTGGCTCCAGGATTGTCCTAATCCAGCTTTCAATGTTCCATTGCTGTCTCTGGTCACATGGTTAGTCACCTGTTAAACACAGAATACATTTTAACATTTAAACAAAGCTGGTCTAGGCTGATGGCCTAGCATCTCATTCAGGGTATATTCTGGCTTTGTGCCCTCCAGGTACCCAATGACCTTGACCACGATAAGCAGTTAGAGGATGGATAAATGAGTGGGCTGGGCAGATTGTACATGTTTAAAGGCGTTTATAATGATATTAGCATTATATTGTACTTATCCTTACCAGAACAGCTACATTAAAGTCCTTGGCAACTGTCCTCAGTTCTCCAGCAACTTGCATCATCAGTGACATACCTAAAACAAGACATCTCTTAGATAGCAGAGCTATAAAGACTAGGGGTCACGGTCGATTATTTTAACTAGCTGTAAATGGTTACTCACCCTCTATCTGTTTACCTCCCAGCATACAAGTCAGAACAGCTGACACTGAATCCACTATAATGGCCTTTACTGAGCTGCCCCCTGCCAGGACCTGGGAAGGAGAGAAATGGCACAAATAACAAGCTGTCATTTATTCATGCTTTACACTTCTTTTTTTTTAATAACACTGTACTGAGTGTGTAAAATTAAAGCAGTAGTATACTGATATTGGACGTAGCGCTGTAACTTTTAAGTTGCCAGTTCAGATACACAGGGAACTCAAACTATTTCAACTGAAATATTCAGCCAGAACGTGAGAAAAACCAGGTTCATTATTACAATAAACAGATCTGCAGGACTCAGAGATAGTAGAATGGAACAGGGTGATTTTATTTGGTACTCCTGTAGTCTGATGGTTGGTGAATGGTAAATTAAACACACATCTTGCTAACTTAAAGGAGGAAAACTTAAAACGAGAGTTGGACCACTGCTTCAGAATTCTCTGCTGAAACAGACTCACTTTAAAACATTCTCAATTTGAGGGTGGCTTGGTCCTGAACTCAGGCCTCTCCCATTTACCAAACTGCTTTCATAAGTATATACTGCTCCCAAAACTGTAGGCTGCTTTGAACTGTGTCAGTGAAACAAATGAAATATATTATCTATGCATGACTGGCATAAGAATTTAGTGCCCCTCATCAACACACTTACCTGCTGAAACCCACTACTTCTGTAATGGTGGAGACATTCGAATAAGGAGAAGACATCAAATACTTGACACACTTGGATTCTTCTGAGGGCTTCCATCTATGAACACACAATAAGCAGCCAATAAGCTTCCACTTATGAAGACAAATTATTGTCTTCCTCATCATACTTAGCTTGCAGATCAAGTCACACATTGCTTAGTCTGTTTATCCATTAACATTACTAGCACTGCTGTACCTGCTCGTCCACATTACTTGTTTTGGCTTTAATCATCTGCAGCAAGCGGTTAGCTGAAACCCCTCCTGTGGTGTCAATATACAGAACGCTCTGCTTCAGGTCACATGATATATTTACAGCCACAGCAAAACATATCTGAAATGGAAAAACAAGGCAAAAAGAAAGTAGGAAGATTTAAGTTTAATTCCCTTTCTATAAACTCATAAACAGGCCAGTTCTGAAATGAATGTTTTCCTAAGCTGGCTGAAAGGAAATGATTCCCTCATATGCTCGACATAAGTAATAAAGACTGAATGAGTAATTCTTTTGAGATGGATAGGCATTTTTTTTAATATTAAGCATAGTTTACCTGAGTCTTCCCACTTCCAGGGGCTCCAACCAGCTCTGTCAGCTCTCCAGTATACAACCCGGAGTCTAAGAGCTTATCCAGACTGGGACCAGTCACACACAGGACAAGATACATTCATTGAGATCAGACAGGCTAATTAATAACAGCATTCAACATTTCTAATTTTAGCTTTTCCTTGTTTTTTTTTTTTTTTTTTACAAATCCAGTACAATAATCATTCAATTTATCACATACTATGTAATAACAGCTGTAAACCTCAAGATCCTTTCTTGATTCTCTGATGACTGAATTCTATAAAGTAGATTTTTTGTATTCAAATTATGCATTTAATTTCAGGCATCCATATTTTTATTAGCATTAAAGGCAAAAGGAATTTCTAAGGAAAATTGTCAGAGAACATTCTGCACACACATCACATTGGTTACACCTCCAGCCATCATCAATTCTTGATCTATGCCGCTTTTAATATACCACAGGTGACCTGGATGACAGTGCTCACTGCAAAGCATCTCACCTGGCATTTCCTGTGGAGAGGATGGCTGTGGAGTTCAGTAGCTCCTCGTAGAGGTCCGCTCCAGTGACTGGAAAGGCAGAGTTCTGGGCCAAGAGGACACGTCGCACAGCTAATAAGGTCTGAAAGACACCACTTCAGTAGTTAAGCTCTGACGAAAGCATCACATGACTCTTCATTCATACATAACTTACACCAAGCCCTGCCTTGAACTATTTATTAGTACTGGCACTAAATGCAGCTTCCGAACTCGTGGTGGGTGGGAGTATCTTGAACTAACCAATCAATGCTGAGGCTAAATGAGGCTTCAAAACCCATGCATGACCAACACTGACTGGTAATTCAAGATACTCCAAACCGCCACGGGTTTTTAAGCATCATTTGTCCCATCACTACTATTTATTGTTATAGGGCCACATAACATATGCTTAACTAAAGAAAGACCGTGAAATCATTTTTAGACCCACCTTATAGGACACAGAACATTTCTGTGCAAGATCTTCAATGTCAGAAGAAACAAGGTCCACAACTAAAATGGAGAGATGACTAAAATAAATGAAAATAGCAATGTGCAGGGTTTAGTACCTTTAGAATAATGTCATGCCTACCACCCCTTTCTGGCACTGTAAGAGCTTGTCTGGATGTGAACATCCTCTGATTTACTGACAAAATTACTGAAAAACAAATATCTAACCTTGTTCAAAAATACATCTATCTTTGCTGTATATATGTAGAGATGTATACAGCATATTCATACATTTCACAGTAACCAAAAAACTGCTACTAAATCACAACATGTGCAATAATAAATACTACCAGATGTTATATTTTGAGCATTCGTAGTGTCTAGACTGAAATGGATAAATCCATACCTGTTGTAATGTTTTTGGCTCGCAGTGCTTGAATGAGTTCATCAGTTAATCCAGGACACAGGCCCTCTCTCAGAAACACCATGGCAACTGAAGACATGCCATCATGTTACACACATACTGTACATGTATAATACTGTTTTCTTGAAAGATCGACGTCTGCAAATGTTGTTCAGTGTTGAAGACATAGCCAAATGACTGCTTAAATACTTCAAATAAAGTTTTCAGTGAAAGTTCACGCAATAATTCGGTGCAATTGTAACGTCATCCGACGGTTAATTTAAATCAGGAATAAAAGACACATTAAAATAAATAATATTGCACTGAAACGAGGCGGTGTAACTGCGACGTCAAATAAGGTTTCACCTACTGGAAACAAATGAAATACCTCTATATCTGGGAAATCGACTTCTTCCTTAATAGTTATTTAGAAAATTGAACATGTTAGATTGTGTGATATATTTTAAATCCGAGAAACCGACACGCATTGTTCACAGCTTCTATTCGCCTGTTGAACGATATATTTTTAAGCCGCCATTACAACTTATTTTTGCATGAATGCAATTAAAAATGCTCCGGAGCTTTAGAAATATAATAATAATAATAATAATAGTTAGCAAGCAAAATAATTACGCTTTGTGTGCTTTTCTTTCATCCGCAGTTAGCGTATTGCTCTAAGTACCCAGAGGCTTTTTCCCGCTCTAACACAGACCGCCAGGGAATTTGTTTCTTATTATTATTGTTATTATTGTTGTTAGGCGCAGCATTTCAGCTGTTAATAAGCAAGCTCGCCATATTCCTGACATATCGGACACATTTACACTTCAATGTCGGCGAGAAAAGTGAGAAGACGGGCTGCTGTCCGCTTGCATGTAACAGTATCGCTCGACGTCATCCCGGAAGTGAGAATCCGCCAGGCGAGACTGTGGGCCTCGGGCGCCGTTTACGTCCTTTACGTACGGCTACGGAAAACGGCGCAGACGTCCCGAGTGAGCTGACGTAGGCCGCTTGGTGAATAACACTTGGGACTGGGGAACAGCTGCGCAGTACGGATGGAGCGAGACGAGTGAGTGGCGCTGTAGACGTAGTCCTGCTGTAGAGGATAAAATACGTAGAAATATCGGGAACAAACGACACCGTGGTCACCACCGTGGTTGGTGGGGACGAGCAGATGATGGGAAAGGAGGCGAGCGGCCGTCATAACGTTGTGAAGGAGCGGCCAGAGATAACTAGCTGGCTAGCCTAGCTAGCCGAAGACAACCTGAGGCCAGCCGTCGTCCTTAAGAAAACGCAGAGAAAATGGTAAGCCTTGGTCGCTTAAGCACTTAAAGCTTGTGATGTTTTTTGTGCATACGTTCTCACGGGGGGGATAAGGAGCCGTACGCATTTGCGCTGCTTTTGTGTCATTTTGGCCGATTTATGCCGCTGACTAAGGTAACAGTGTCACTGGCGGAGGCCTCCGCTCCGCTGGCTTCACTAGCAAACTGAAATGAAGAGCGTCGATTAGTGTAGTCAGTCTTTGATTTCCTAAATGAATGCGTGAATTACTTTTGCCAAGTGTCGTTTTAGTCGCCGCAGATAGGTTTAAAAAGCTGTTTTCGTGCCGCGACGCTGGCTAATCGGCTGCTGTGGTTAAAATCGATGTTCATGTTGTCAAGGTGCTTTCAAGCCTTAAAAAAATAATAGAGGTGCTTTCAAGCCCCAGCTTTAAAGCTTTTTTTAGCAGGCAGTAAAAAAAAAAAAATGTGTGGATTTCTCACTGTCGCGTACCGGGTTTGGTGGCTGTGCCATGGGGACATGGCGAAAGTCCATTTGGGAGGTCTTGATAATGCCAGGATGTCCGAGGACGCACTTCACTGCTTGAGCATGATTGTAGACCTGTGTGTGTGTGTGTGTGTGTGTGTGTGTGTGTGTGTGTGTGCTGTCAGTCATTGTTGCGGAGAGATTAAAAGGTGTGAGTACATTAAACGCGCATGGAATCTGCAGTTTAAGGCGTTTTTTGTGACACTTGATCGCCGAGTTAAACGTTTATGTGCTCAGAGTTATGATGGCCTCCGCCCAGATAGGTGTGAAACCATATCGTGTCGGTAGATAATTATGCCTGATCTTTTGTTTGTGCTTTGGGAAGGTAGCTAAGAGAACTGAGCGCCCGCAGATCACTGAATGACAGGACGCCAGATGACTGGGTGATACGGTACTGCTGGAGCTGCACCGATGTCTTGGCTCACTCACTTCCTCAAGATGTCTAGGTTCAGTCTGACCATATGAGATCGGAGTCCCCGGCAGGAGAAGCAGTCTGCATACGCCTGCTGAACACATGCAAGGTTCCTTTCACTGCGATGGAGGTTAATGCGTGGAGCTGTTGTCTTGCGCGGATGGACAACGATGTTTTGTATGCAGAGGATACTGAAGGGGACAGTCCTGTGCAAATTTGCATTCTGCAAGAGTGATCCTGTTCAAAGTAATGTTTTATGTGGAAGTACAGAACAGAAAATCGAAATGGATTCCACTTATATGAATTGTTACGTGAATTTAATGAACTTTGATACAATGGGAATTGCCCGATTTGGCGTTTTAGCAAGGGAGCTCATTCTTAAACTGTAGTGTTCTTCCTTTTGAGGTTTAGTTTTTAAAGTAAATCATGTACTTTAATAAATGTAGTTTTGCCACTAATTGTAAGGCTATATGTATTTTAAGTTTTTGGTATGTTAAAGAATTGTTGTCCATTAAAGAATTCCACTAAATTTCCATTAAAAAAAAAAAAAAAAAAAATTCCATTTTTCTCTAAATTATAACGTGTCTCATGTTGGGAATCAACTGTACCAATTAAAAGTTTGAGGGTGTTTGCCTCAAGCTACGTTTATTCCTGTTTTGCAAATAATTAGCATACTTTTTTTGGTAAATGCTTGAAAATGGGGAATGATTTTGGAGATTCTTGAGTATAGTCACCACTTGCTTTGATAAAAGCTCCGTGAACACAAGTTGTTTGGTTAAGAAGTTCCAGCACAAAATCACCCAACGTCTTCCCAGCTTTTCTGAGGTACCTTTCAGAGTTGTAGGGTGTTTGTGGCTTACTCTGCTTCCACTCCTCTGTTCATCCCATACAAATTCTGCGGGAGATTGGCCTTCGAAGCCAGGTCATTAGTTTGAGTTGTCCTTTGCATCCCTTCTTCCTCTGATAGTTCTTGTACAGTTTTGTATCGTGTTCACCTTGCTGAAGAATGAAGGACTGGCCAATCAGCTGTAATCCAAATGAAATGACATGCATTTGGAAATGTGCTGCTAAAATCATGCTGATTGAAATTGCATTTCATTTTATGGCTATTATTATTGCAAAATTATGGCTTAAAGCTTAGCTAGCCTGCTAGAAACCATAGTTTGCTCAATTCTTTTGACCGATACTGTAATTTTTGATAGCCGTACATACAATGTTTTTATAAAGTCATATCTAACATTGATATCAGATGCCTTCACCATTCACTTGTGGGAACACTGGATGTTCTTCTTTCGTAAGCATGTGGCAGGAGGTTCACAATTGGCACTGGTAATCTGTAAAGGGACCTCTTGTGTCATTGCAGGTGTACCTAATCAACCCTCTGGAAAATCTGAAGACCTACATCAGCAACCGTCCGCCACTGGTCATTTTTATGGTCAGTGTCAGCACCATAGCCATTGCCTTCCTCACCATTGGCTATTTCTTCAAGATAAAGGAAATAAAATCCCCAGAGTTGACGGAGGTAGGAGGCTTCGTGACGTTGTTTTTCCCTTCCGTTTTCAAACAAAGAAGAATAAGCCATTCCTTTTCCAGTTGCTGCCTTCAGGCTTTTATTCTAAGCCCAATTGTATTGGTCATATGACTTGTCTTTAAAATTAGCATTGCAACAAGCTTTGCGTTCTTGCCTTTCACAGTGGGGTTTTAGTTGTGAAGCTGAAACTTGCTTCTGTAGTGGGGGCCTTTCAGTTCAGCAAACTTTTTTTTTTTTTTTGAAAAATTAACAGTATTGCATGATATTGCGAATGTCTTCGTATTCAGGTCAGTGTGTGGCAGTTTATTTTAAGAAGTAGCCTTAGAGAAATGTTTCCAAATTATTTTTACTATTGCCAAAAAACAAAAAGCATAATTTGTTTTTTTCCTTGGGGTTTAATTGCAGCACACAGGGGCTAAATGAACATGTTTTACATAGGCTTGAACAACAGGTGAACCAAAGGTTTTTTGGGGCTCTTGACAGGACTGGAACACCTTCTTGCTGCGCTTTAATGAGCTGGACTTCTGCATTTCGGAGAACGAGACCCTGAAGCATGGCTTGAATGAGTCCAGCACCCCTGAAAGCACGGTCACCAGTGGCCAGGCACGCCCCAGCACACAAGCCCCATCTCTTTTGGAAGACCCCGGACCCATCAACATCTCCGTTCCCATCACGCTAACCCTAGACCCGTTGCGTCCCTTTGGGGGTTACTCCCGCAACATCACCCACTTGTACGCCACCGTTTTAGGCCAGCAAGTTGGCCTCGCAGGTACTGATGGCAGTGCCACATGAAAGACAAGTAAATTGATGCCTGTGTCTTGGACGATGACGCACGTAGTGTGTCATGTTATCATTGCTTATAATGCATGAAATAAGAAGCTCCTCTGTAGCCTTAATGGGAGTTTATGAAATGGGAGACAGTGTGTTAATAACTGTTCTCTTTGAAAAGCAAAGACCTCGCTCTCATGTGGTACTGGTGTGGTCATGGCACATTGATATGGCTTCAACAGTGACGTTAGAAACGAAGACCTGTAGCAATCAGTGTTGTTTGAAGGAGGCAGAATGGTTGAATATCCACCCTACTGCTCATACGTTTTCAGCTGCTGTTTGCCTTTTTTTGTTTGTATACGTGGTTAAGGGAGGGAAGCCCACGAAGAAATAAACATCACTTTTACCCTGCCTGCATCCTGGAACTCGGATGACTGCGTCCTCCATGGCCGTTGTGAGCAGATGGTGTTTATTACCTGCATGACCATCACCGCAGCCAGCAATGTCTTCCCAGTTACAGTGTAAGTTATAGAACCCCCAGAACTGAGGACAAGCTTTCAGTACTGATCCGAGAACAGTTCTTTCATTGGTTTTTGCTTGTTTTTACACTGAGCTTTGTTGAATAGTTCAGTTTAAGGTATTTTATTGGCCATGTGAAATAAGTGCATTTGAAAGCTTTCTACCTAGTAGAAAGACCTGCAGATGGAGTATGAATAATTGGATGTGCAGTTGTTGTGAAAACATCTAGATATCACCATTTGTTTAAAATGCTTAACTCTAAGTACAATATTGTTTTTGCGTCTTAACCTACTTCAGCTAAGACTGAATTTTTTTCTTTCCCCTGTGTGCATCTTTAGACAAACCACTAAAAGGTCGTGACTAAAGAAGGCTACATTAGGCAGAGCATTGTCACAAACATTTGTGGTATCTACTCTCATTAATCCAGTTGATGCACACTGCAATATTAGCCCCCAGAATAATTTATCAGGTTTTGACCGCCAGTTTTCAGCAGGTTTTGATTTGTGTTGCTGTTCTCTTTGTACATTCTGTGGTATTTTACCGTTCTGTTGTCAAAAGCTGTATTTTGGGCCTTGAGTTATCCTGAATGTCTCTGCTTATAATTCTTCTTATTATTTTGCTTGGTGCCAGGCAACCACCACACTGTGTTCCTGAGACGTACACGAATGCCACATCCTGGTACAAAATATTCACCACTGCAAGGGACTCTGACACCAAGTACACGCAAGACTACAATCCGTTCTGGTGTTATAAAGGAGCCATTGGGAAGGTGTACCACGCACTCAATCCCAAGCTGACTGTCATCGTCCCAGACGTGAGTTGGCATGTGACACCTTCATGTGTCTGTAGCTTACGCAGCATTTACTCAGAGGCCCAAAACCACAGATTTATTTTGCATGGTTGTAATATTCTATGTTTGCTTTTTTTGTGTTTTTACATCAAGTACAAATGTAAAATAACCACTCTTGTAATCATGAAAATTTAATACTTCCTTCGTGTGTGCATTAAGTATGCATGAACTCTTCCACATACACTGCCTTTTAAGCTATTGTCAGCTTTGTGGAGCACTTGTAACCAAGGACTCGCCTGCGTTTTGTCCCAAAATGACATGTTGTCATGGCACACAAACATTGCTGGAATGTGCAGCAATTAAAGCCATGTGTGAGGCCCTTTTGCAAATGACCCGCAATATGCTGGTATGGCCCGGCAACAAAAGTAACTACATATTTAAGGCTATTTTTTTCCGGGTAACAGGACAAAGTATATTTTAACTTGTATTTTCTTTTTTTTTTTTTTTTTTTTTTTCTTCTAACTCTTTCTGTAGGACGATCGTTCTCTTATAAACCTTCATCTAATGCACACCAGTTACTTCCTCTTTGTGATGGTGATTACAATGTTCTGCTATGCAGTCATCAAGGGCCGGCCGGGCAAAATAAGGCAGAATAGCGCGGATTTCTGCCCTGAAAAGGTAATGGTTTCCTGTAAAATTGCTAGCACATAGGGGTACCACAGTTTTGCAAGCTGTGGGTCTAGGCAATTGTTCGGCAGCAAAATTAGTTTTTGTGTGTCTTCAATTGAAGTTTAATCATATGGTTGGATTTCAAGGAATTTACTCTTCTGCATTGCATCAATCTGCTCTTAAAGATGAGCTCCTCAACATTGTACAGTAAATTACTGTACACTAATAAAAATCAATTCCCCGATTTTCTATGCATTTAACAGAAGTCAGCTGTCTTATGGTATATGCACGTTTTTTGTGCTGAAAGCGTATGGCTCTTGCTAATCACAAATGACTTTTTTTTTTTTTTTTTTAATTTCAGCATCAGTATTCATGGTTGACTTCTGTTGGTTGCCTTATTGAAATCATTAGAACGATTGATTCGTAATCTGTTCTGTTCAGAGTAAAATTTAAAAATTCCTTAACTGAACCTCGAATCTTCTAAGGTTTTCTTGAATTTATGGTTTAATGAATAGGGAAAGATTACTTGCGTGGTGCCAGAATGTTCACTTGGATTTTTTAGCAAACTATTAAATTTGTAGCCAACCACATGCCAGCTAGCAAGGAATGCACGTTTTTCCAAAAGTGAATCAGTATTTGGTGTGGATTTTCTCCCCCTAATTTAAATGTATAAAATAATGAAAATATAGTGGATTCTCCTTTGTGGAAATAAATCTGCTTCAGTCGTACTTGGATTTGTTTGATGATGGAGACTTGAATGCTTTTTCTATTCCTCCTCCCATCTAGGTGGCCTTGTCAGAAGGATGTGTTTAAGATCATCGACTTAATTAAAACTTTAACGAAGGAGGGGGGAAAAAAAACTGATTTTACTAGTTGCCTACTGAACCCAGGAATGGGTGCACAGCTCTGTGAATGCATTTTTTTTCTGCAATGTTGGGTCACTCCAACCAAAGACTTTTTAAGTGCCTGTATCTACTGTGTAAATATTTGTAGGATTCTTGAATTCAGTACAGAAGTGAGCCTGAGTCTGTAATGAAGTTTGACGCAATACTGGAGAAGCTGAGGATGCGATCAAGCTTGCCAGTGAGAATTGTACTTCCATCCAACTCTACTTCTGTTGCATTTTGTCATCTGCCTCTGACCATGCCACATGCACCGTCCAGATGTGGAACCTCCCAGCTCTTTCATTACCAGTTTGTCTGTAGAGAAAAACAGCTTTTGGTTTCCATGACAACAGTTACCTACGGTCTATGCCAGTATGCTTGATTTAAGTTTGAGAACTTTGTTTCCCCCTTTGAGTGTTCATCGCTGCCTGTTTTTTGAATACCACACGGTTATTGATGGGGTTCTTTATGCTATCATCTGGTAATATAAACTAAAATAATGGGCACTGTTCAGAAACTTGTTCCTACTGTAAAATGGAAAGCTCTCAATGCTATCCAGTTTTCTCAAAGCTTCAAAATTGCTAAATTGAGATGACTCATTGAGGTTCTGCTTCTGTCTCAGCAACATTAAAAATTAACCCTGTCCAGCTGCTGTAAATGTCTCAACTTTTATCCGTAATAATAGGGTTGTCCCTCATTTTTCATTTTGACTATGGTGTTGCTAATACAGGATGTGTGTCTAAACCAGCTGCATGCCCTTCCAATTTGGGCTTGTGTGCTCCAGAGAAAGACAGAATTCTTGGCATGAACGGAGTGTGATTATAGTCACAGCCATGTATGACTTGTGCTAGTGCCCAGCTGGGAGTTAGAATTTTATTCTTTACTGTGTTATAAGCATTCAGTATAGTTTGCCGAACTACACTTAGAAATGTGGTGGTATTGAATTTCTTCCCCCTTTCTGGTTGGATTTGTTTAATGGTGAAATGTATATTATAGATTGATCATTTATAATTTACCTCTGATCTCATTTTTTTTTAACAGAAATAATGAATGTATTTTTTTTTCCGGCATATTGAAGCTTTTAAGTGTAAACCCTACTTTCTGATACAGATTTAGCCCCCCCAATCATGTAAACATGTAATATAATTGCTCTTAGGTGCTGAATGCTTTTTCACATTTTAAAAAAAAAAAAAAAAAAATCAATTTCACTAGCTTCTTCATCTGGCCTTCTTTTCCTTGCTTGGGCGGATACTATTACCAAGTTTCCAGCAGGTGCCATGTTAATATTTAATAAAATAATCAATCCTAAGACATAGAATTCATAGTAGCCCTTTATTAAATGTATTTCCTGTCTGACTTGCCTTCAGCTCATGTAGCTTGCATAAGGTTTTAAATGTATTAAATTTCTGATAGGCTGGGAGGCCTGTAGAAAAGCTTCAAGTCTACACCAAAACCAATAGCTGATTTGTATGGTGTGAGCGGATGTTTCCTTTTGAGTAATAGCAGCAGGACAGCTAAAGAGCATGCATGCAATATCAACTCTGATTTCTCTACCTGCATGTACTTTGTTGTAGCAGGTTTGTATCATATCAGTTTTTAATCTTGCCCCCCAAGGATATTGATTATGAAGGCAAACAATTCTACTGTACTTGTAACATGATGGGGAAAATTTTGACTTTAATGAGCTATGGTATAACCTGCCAAAATGGCATGCTTGCATAACAAAGCTGTAGTGCTTTTTTGTACATAGACAGTTAATTGCCAAACTTTTTTTTTTTTAAACTACTTTGTCTGCTGTCAGTATAGTAAGCAACTCTGACTTTTGATCGTTCTGCTTATAGATTTGCAGTACAAGGTCAGATGACTTTTGTGAAACTCTCTATTGGCCATTTTTCCGATTGGCTTATTATCTGTGAATTCTGTTTTCTTGAAATGAAGGAGAAAATCCCTAAATCTGATTACTCTGTATTGCTTCTGAAAACCAAATATTTTCCATTTAATTTAGATGGACCAAAACACAGAAAAACATTTACATGCATTTTGTTAATGTGTAGGGCTCCTATCCACACTATTAGGACTCCATCTACCTTCAGGTTACTTTGACACAGGTAACTTAAGGATGTGCAGTTACTTGTGTGGTGTGTGTGTTTGAATGCCTAAGCAGGATAGTTGTTCTCCTGTTTATGGTTCTGGAATGCATAGCACCAGTCATAAATAAAGTTGGGTCTGGCACACACTATCATTTTTGCCATTGCTTGTTGTCCTTTGTTAAAAGTTTTACTGTACCCTGTGATGTATTGGAGTGTTATGTCAATCTTTAAAAATTCCACCTATGCTAATGAAGTGCGGTATTGAAAGCTGGGACAGAGACCGTTGCTCATGCATGCATGCACGTGCACTTGAAGGCTGAAGTGTTGTTGCTTGGCCTGATAAATCCTACTGGGCATTTATCTGAGTGTGTCAAACAATGCGTATGAAAAACAAACAGGGTCAACACGAAGCTGCTGTTTGCCCCCCACTTTCTCTGGATCTCTTGAGCAGTACAAGTACGTAAATGGCTGCCGTGTACGTGCCTCGTGCACTAAAGCGCAATGTCATGCCTGTAAATAGCTCTTCCATTTGAAGTTGTGATGACGAGGGTCAGCCTTCCAGTGACCAATTTTTTTTGTTTTTTTTCCCCCTCTTGTTCACTGAAACGGATGTAAGTTACCCAAACTGAAATAAACAAATCATTAATCTGTTCATCTCGTTTTGTGTGTTCAAAGCCTGGGATCCGTCTATGGTGTTAAGATACTTTCAGATAACTTGTATATATTTTAAAAGTGTTTTACAAGGTATCTTCATAGGACTTCATACCTATGGTTTTAGGAGAAATTTTGAGTTATGATCCCCTATCAAGTGGCATTTGTGAAAAGTTTGATGCCTTTGAATTTTACTGCCTTGGCTCATCAGTGTTACTTGTGCTTTAAGTTACTAATCATGGAATGACCATTGCATATAATCTTCAGTGAGTGGTGGGTTTTTTATGTAGATGCCCAGTGAAAAAGTTTTGTTGACTTTATTCATGTTGTATGTTTTTAAGTTCAAAAATATTTTACTGACAAAATTAAAATGCATTAAGTTGTGACTATAAAACTGCAGAATAGTGTCATAAAGGTTTATATTCAATAAAATGTATGGATTCTCAAACTTCATTAATACATAAATGTAGCCGTATATTGATTTTTAAATGAATGCCTTAGTTGAGCTTTCCTACTAATGCTCAATGCATGTTATAAATTTTAATTTAAAACATTGAATGTGAATTTTTCATATTGCTGTTTCCAGGTATAAATAATTTTGTTTCAATTTTCAGCTCTAATTTGGGGAGAGATTTTCACGTTGAGTGTAAAGTAATATTTTTCCCCCAGCGTTATCAAAATTCTGTGGATTGGCACTGCATTGCCATTAAAGCATTGAAAAACCTCTCCAGCTGTGAATAACCTGTAGAGTTTTTCACATTGCATTTGCAATCCACTTAAAAATCCTCTTATCTTTATTAAGGTAGTGACAATGCAAGGGCAAACAACAAAATATAACTATAATCACAGAGTATTATATCTCTGCTAACTGTTTAACTAAACTAGTTAAACATATCATTATAGCAATCATTAACTAAATTTAGCTAGCCAAGTGGAAGGCTGTAGCAGCTAAACGGATTGCATGGGGGATACGATAGGCATGCATCAGGCAACAGCATGCACTGCGATCCATAAACATATTTGGCTCACTATACGTCAAGTGCTTGCCGGTGTTCGTAGTTGGAAATAGCAATGTAGGATAATTTATTATTTCCTAATTTGTTATCTACAGATTGTAATAATTTTCGAATAGGGACGTCTTTCTTTTTGGAAAACACGTGATTTTGGTGAGGGTGTACAGGCTGGGCCGTGGATCGCCTCGTTAAAATGACTTGTTTTTGCCTTGGTGCAAAGTTTTCTTAAAATTAACCCAACAAGCTAAGAAAAAAACACACTTGACATTTTTAGCACACATACTGCATATAACCCTAGATTAACTGAAGATCTTCTGGCAATCCGGGCCACTCTTTTCTGTACAGTTCACAAAGTTGGGCATATTTGCTGAACCTCTGAATCATATTGTTTTATTGTTTTCAGCGTAACTTGATGTCTTTACACTAAAGACCGACCTCGATCTGAACAGGGTTTAAATCACACAGCCAGCTACATGTCGTGCCTGGGAGGCACATAATAACCAAAGCGTTGATCTGTGGCTTTGGCCATCTGTGTGTGGCTCATTTTGTTTAAGTCAATAATGAATTCAGCTGGTTTACCTGAAAAACAGGTCAAGTGACATTTCCACTGGCTTTTCTAATTCTTTACTTTCTGAATAAAGCAAACAGTTCAGGCGATGGGGGGGTTTTCTAGAACAGATGTTCAGGACAAACAGCTTTACAAAGGTATTTTGGTTTGTGAACAGTCGTTGACAAATTTAAAAAGTATGATTTATACCTCATCCGATTGTATTGTACCCAAAGATTGGCCAAATCCTCAAAACTATATTTCAAGCTTTTGTTTAGATTTGACGTGAACATTTTGAGTTGCTTATTTAATGTAAGATTACTCTGAATAAACAGGTAAGATATTCAATACTATTTAAAAAACACCCACGTATTTACTGACGATGCAGTGAAAAATAATGAATTGATTACTTTCGGGTGCAATGAAAAAATCCTTTATACTCGAATTACAAAAATCCTATGATAAATCTTGTGATGCCCCCAACTTCCTGTTTTTAATTTCTTGGGTCAACTAGAATGGAACAAGTGAAATAAGCATAAAACCTCTGCGAGGGTTATAACGTGTAGATTTTATTATTTCTTTGCTATATTAATTGCATATGCTTATAAACCGGTTGATATAGCCTACCCTATGTATGTCATATATAGCTATCCATATGGAACTTGTAAGCTGCAGGTACAAAAAACAAGACGTTTTTAGTTCAGATTTCTCACAGTGCCAGTTCTACAAAGCGCCCTTAAAACATATGAACATAGTATAATATTAAGGTAGTCGATCGGGACCATAATAAGTAGATAAGTAATAAGTATTGTACACTGTACAGTACATACTGCAATGTGGGCTTGCATGGGGCACCAGGGTAAGCGCTCTCTTCAGGTAGGACATACACTGTACTGTACATCAAGGTTACTTGCACATACAGACAGTATCAGGGACATCAAGGTTATCTTGTAACTGAAAATCACATTCCAAAAATAAGAATAGTCCTGTTTCTTGGCAATGATCCTTCTCAAAACCTGGCACAGACCTACCATTGGAAGTTAAGCACTAATGTATGCTGTTTTTACATTTGCTGGTGTGAGTATACCTTCAGATGATTTAGGTTAGTCAGCTAACACCACGTGTGACAGTCGAAACTCATACTCCTTTATGGGAATGACTTCCATAACTGAGCTGCACAGTCGTGTTAACGTGCAGCTGGATTTCGAACCTGGGGTCCAGGTTTATTTTGTAATGGAAATTCCGCATAGGAGGACAAACAGGATACACTTCAAACCTCACAGTGGAATAATCGTGAAGGTAAATATTACAAAATACAATTCAAGTGGCATCTGTTACGTGTTATATTGAAATTCCCCTTTATTGGTGGAATCTTGAGTGATTGCATTGTATTCAATGGCCCCTTTACTCAAATTTGTATAGCTGTGGTCAAATAAAATATCAGTGTCGCTTAAATTGCTATAATTTACTAATATTATTAGCCAATGCTATCTATATTCCGCTTGTATTCCGCTTAACTAGTCATTGTTTGCATGTTCGTTTGGCTTCAGTAGTGATCATTAAAACGTATGTTTACTTGATAGAAAATTTCATTACGTGACCAACTGATCAGGCAGTAAAAGTGTCTGATTTGGTAATTAATGAAAAGGGGGGAAAAAACAAAACATTGTAACTACAATGGAGTACCTACTTATTGGGGAAAGAGAAGTATCAACTTTAAGGACACGCCAGGGCGTAAAGCACTTCTAGGCGGCTCTTTCTGCCAAGGCACATGTTTTATTGCAGTTGCAGCTGGGGGCGGGGGTAAATGACCTCAGCTGTTTGCTTATCCGAGGGACCGAGGTAATGACAGAGCTGGAGCGTGCGATCGTTGCACTTGTGCTTTGGAAGCGTGCTTTGGAGGACCTGGCGAGCCTGCTACAGCCCCCTGGGTTGCCCCTGTGAGCTCCTGTTGGAGGACACCGGTGTTGTGCTGAGGCTGATCAGGACTACTTGTGAAACTATCGGTTTTCTTGCACACCGTGTGACGAGGAATAACTGAAGCAGCTGTATGGGCGACCTGCTTTACCTGTATAAGGGAGAACCCAATACAGAGTGCCAGTTTCAATGCTGTAACTAAGGTACGAGTAATAAATACAATTAATAAAGGTGATATGATTTAAAGCTGTTCATATATATATATATGTGTATGTATATATGTATCTAGCATTTTCATGGCATGTGTGATTATAAACCTAGCTCATCTACTAATTTCAAGTTATTTGTTCGGTCTCAGTATATAAAGGGGGTTTATATTACTTTTCATTTTGCCAGCAGTCATGGACAAATAGCTATTTAGTGAATGGTAAATGCTGTTTCTTTTAAACAAGTCTTTATGATTTTACTGTTAATGTGTCCATATGTTTCCGTTCCTTCTGAATTTTAGACACTTGTCTGCTTTTACTGCATGCTCTGTAATGGTTTGCACATCACTACTCATTGGTTATCAGAAGGGTGAATGTTCAGACTCACTGATTTCCGGCTGAGTGTATATGCTGTGTGTGTGCCATTGATTTTTGAAAAGAAGGGTGACCCTTCGTCTGTGCCTAATCATCCTTCTGAGATGCAATGTGCCGGTGAAGTGAGTGGTAATTCCGCCCTAGAATAAGAGTCCTTTAACAACGTGTGATTGGTACAGAAGTGTGAGCCATTTGGCTCAACCAGAAATGAGACTGTAGAATATAACTTTAGCCTTGTTTGTCTGAGCAGACCTTGGCAGCTTCCTAGTTACACTCTGCTGTTGTCTCTGAAGGGGTACTCACAAAGCCAGTGCCTGTCGGTCCGGTGTGATCGGATCTCTTCAAAAAGTCCTCTGTGGACATGTGTCTGAGGATCACTTTTCAACCATGAGGTGCTGGAGGGAGACCTGATTACCAAAGATAAACAAAGATAAACATTCTGTATAAAGCAAAGACAATAATGGGCTGTGCATTGATTAATGATTTGATAGAATACTCATGTTCGACACAGTATTTACCTGGTTCTCTTGTTTCATCTTTTTTCCTGCTTTGTTCTCGAATGATTGCTTTAATATTCTTTCGAATCTGTAACTGAATGCCCGTTATTTGTTTTGATTTGTCTTTAGTCTACATCAGCAAACTAAATTATTTCTGGAAACTTAGTACAGAATTGATTTTCATTAGACCAGCATTGTGAAGAGAGTCAGTACTAATTTCATTAGTATGTATTTTATGCACCACCCTGGTTAGAGGCTAGCTTCACTGCCCCAAACTTTTCCAGTTCGGTCAATGATTGCTGGCTACTGAGGAACAGGATGTTTAAGGGGAATTGTTCTCCTTGTCATGTGATGCATTTCCCAGGCAGTGGAGGAACTGCGGACTACAAAAAGTGGGGCCTGAACATGTGGTTTATTTTTCTGTTTGTTTTTCTTTCGGTTTTAGGCTCACCTCGGTCCAGCTCGATCCAGATATTCATTTTGCAAACGGTGGTTCACTAGGTACGTACTCTACTCTGGTTTCTTTTTTTTTTTTTTTTTTTTTTTTTTTTTGGTCTGAGTACACAAAGGGTTTTCTTATGTTTCAGCCAGCTGGACATGCTCAGAACGGACAACGCTATCTTTTCAGGAGGCGTATTGATTCACCAGAGAAAGATATGTCAGGAAGCAACGTGTGTCATTGCTGAAGCAGTCTGTGCTGTAGGTTGGAACTTAAATCTTCCCACCTGTTTTGACTGGTGGTGTTTTCTGTTTGCACCTACACAAGCCTGGCTGCGATTGAGCATGCCTTCATTTCTTGACATAATAGGTCTTTTTAAAACTTTCTTGTAAGCAAGCTCCCTGTTTTAAGAGACTCAGGCCTCTGAGAAGCATGGAGATTACCTTAATTGCTAGAGTAATTTTGTTCTTTACTTTAAAGTAGCTTGTAAACTGCATAGATTTGTCTTTAACAATGAAGTGCTATTATGCTGTGTTTTCTAAATGTCTCAAGTTATATAGCATTACTACTTTGTAAAATATAGGTTTTACATTTTACCACAGTACTGATTTTTGTATATTACTTTAATATGTTACACATTCTCTGTTAAGTAGCAATTATAACACCAGTTCTACTGTTACATGTTTAGAATTATCTATCAATTTATTGTTATCTTGTAGTTTGTAGCTAAATTCCATTAAGTATTACCAGTAAAATGAACTGTGGTAATAAATGGATTGACATTCACATGTTTGTTCAGCAGACCTTTTGTTAAAAAGATACTTACAAGGTAAATGTAAAACAAAAAAGCATATGATTATTGGTACTTAATTAGTGTGGTAAATCCTGTGTAGCATTGTGACCATGAAGGGAAACAGAACTATTAATATAAAATGCCAGTGCACCACATTCCATATGGGGTGTCCCTGTGCTGCTTAGAATTGGTTTCAGGCCCACTGTGACCCTGTACTGTAAGTTGATGGATGGATGGATGGATGTTGGATGAGAGTAATAAAACAGTTTATAGTCAATAAATTGCTGTCAAACTTTATGTATAAATTACCTGATGTGGTAAAGACCAAAAGCTACCAATATATCAAAGTTAACCATCAATCTTCTCAAAAGTGTTTTTTTTTTTTTTAAAAAAAAAAAACAAAAAAACCCATTTTTTAACTGCGCTGTGATTCAGGGTTGACACCCTGTCAAGAGAAGGCTCATGAGTCCCCTACTGCCTGGTGCAAGGTCAACAGGTGAATTTTGATTCTCAGTCTTGTGGATGGGATCTGGTCAAGCACCTAAATGGAATTGCTTGAAGGAGTAAAGCGTTCGAGGTTGATGCTACTCCCTTGGTGGCTTTTGGCACCTGTAGCAAGGTCTTAACCTGCTGGAGCATGTATCAGGTTCGTCTGTGGGGGTGGGAGACCTTGAAGACAGAATCGTGAGCATCGTTTAAGTGGGTGGGCATTTAAGTACAGCTGATGACCAGAAAGTAGTGTTTTCTTTTTTTTTGTTTAAAAGAACTTTACATCTTTAATTTAGCATATCTTTAAAAATTATGTGAACACAAGTTTCCATCTCTTTGTATAAGTGGTTTTTTTTTTTTTTTTTTTTTTAAAAATGTACAACTTCATGATGGCCACATCTGTGTTCCCTATTTTTCCAGCCATCCTTAATAAACTGCTTATCCAATACAGCAAGCCTGGGGCCTATCTCAGCAAACACAGAGCAGTGCGCTTCTTGGACAGAATGGCAGTACACTACAGGGTACACGCACAATCACACCGTTTCAGCCAATTATAGCCACAATTTCAGCTAAACCACACGTTGTCAGACTGTGGAAGGAAACTGGAGCACTGAGAGAAACACGTGAACATGGGTAGACCATGCAAATGCCCCATGTGGAGCTTGGGCAGAAATCAGATCTGCAGCCCTGCAATATGCTAACCACTGAGCCTTTTTTTTTTTTTTTTTTTTTTTTTTTTTTTTTTTTTTTTTTTTTTTTTTTTTTTTTTTTTTTGTTTTTTATTAAATGAATTTTATTTATAGTTTTTATTGATAAGTGAGAAGAGAACTCTGGAGGCCACGCA
>JAACJT020000032.1:6324635-6356732 GCA_009936485.2 Gymnarchus niloticus | reverse complement strand
CTCCTGTCTCACACCACCTCCCCCCTCGCCCCCGCTTCTAAGGATATTTTAACGCGCCCCCCCCCCCCCCCCCATGCCATTTCCCAACAAGTAACCACAGTAAATTAGCAGATACACACCAGCCTCCCCCCCAGTGCTGGAATCACTGTTCTATTAGCATAAGTGTAATAGCATATCTGGAGATGTATCACTTTAAGATGTGACAGAGGCCAGACTTAGCATGGTGTGTGTTGGTAAAGACACAGCAGAAAGGTCAGGGGTGGCTTTTTTGCCACCATCTCAGTCTATGGCCTTGGCGTAAGTTAATGGTCAGGTGTTAATAACCGCCTTTCCATGCCAGGGATGATAATTGTATGTGACGTGTCTGTAATTTTGAATCCCTTGCTTCTGTAATCAGTGTGCTTTGCTGGGCACTCCATGGCAAAACCGCACAGAGAATTGCGGCGAGTTCTTTGTCAACAGCAATCTGCGGCGGTCTGCTCAAAGTAATATTTATGAAAAAATAATGGTGCTCGTTAGCTTCGAGGCTCTCTTTCGATATTTTTTCCAAGCGTAAATAGACGTATTAAAAGGGAAACAGACTGCATACACTAAGCCATCTCTCAGTGATTTATGGCAGGCACAGTGCCTGACCTTGAGTGCATTAATTGTGCTATCTGATTTCACCTGTTGAATTGTTACATATCGGGCACTTTAAAAGGAATGGTAATAAATGTTAAAACATGATCCATGGTTCATAACAACATCACCCCAGCTTAATCAAGAAAAAATTGTCTCTCTTAATTACAGAGCAAATGAGAAGTAAGGTTGGCATGAATAGCTAGAGAGAGCCATCGCTCCTAATTTTTCCTCTGCTCACGCCCTGCACACTCACGCTTTATTTTTATTATGCGTATAAATTTAGAAAGGGCAAACATAGCCGCATAACTGTGAAGCTCGTTCTAGCTCTGATTGCACCCAGAAACAAGTGGAACTAAAACAATTGGTTTCATAACCATTTTTTTTCCCACAATTGACTTTACCCTGCAGGCAGTCTGTTTGAACCATAAGCTTCATACTATTGCTAGTTAAGAGTGCTAACTTCACCGTAGAAGAAACAAGATTTGAATGTGGCTTAAAAAAGAAAATAAATGCAATTATGAAATTAAATAATGATACATTCAAATATTATATAATAATGACATGAATGAAATTATGAATCATATTGGCAGATAACATATCTAAAGAAAAATATTTGCCAGTCTGGGATTTTGTTGTTCAGTGATGATTATCTAGGCTGTTCTGCACAGCTGTGTTATGTAATATTAACCCCCAACACCTACTGTACCTTCCTTTCAATTGATAGGGTTTCAGTTTTAGAAGTACCATGCACAGACCTTCTTAGTCCTTCTTGAAACTTTTGCAAATACTGCACGATTAGGCAAGGTATAGTTTTTATGTTTACAGTTCGGTGAATTGTGTTGTGTTGGGTATAAACTGTTAGTATAAAAATGTCGTTTTTTCAGAAGAAAATGTGAATGGAATTTGAAATGTGAATGTATAAAAACAGAATTTAAATACGGCTGAAGTATTTTAAATGGAAAACTGCCGGACGAATGTTGAATGGCTACCGGTGAGAATCTTCTTTGTACAGTCATCTTCTTTCTCAGTTCCATTCACTTCTTTGTTGGTATTTATGCAGAGAAGCAAAACTCAGTAGTGTGATGAAAAGGGGGGAGTCCGAGTTTCACTAAGAAATTGTATACGCTGTGACTTTATGAAACCGGGGTCCATTCCAGAAAATAGGATTTCCAACTTTGTCAACTCAAGGGTTTGTTAACTCAAGCTGTGGAGAATTGACAAATCCTGAAGCCAGGCTTTCAGTTTTCTCCAATCAGAATTCAGGATTGACTATGGTATTTGTTAAGTCCGCCTTCTGGAATGGACCCCAGTTCACGGGTGAGTGAACACTGGCATTTTGTGGTCACCAGTGTTCAGGGTTTTGTTTTATTCTCTGAACAGTGATCATTTTGTATTATTATTTCATTTTGTGCATCAGCAGCATCCTTTCTGTAACAATATTTGCTATATTCATCAATGAATTTTTACATAAAATACACCTACCCATGTTCCAGTGGTTTAAGCTGATCAGGGTCAAGGAGGCGGCCAGGAGTCTGTCCCAGGTAGCATAGGACACAAGGATGGGGTACACCCTGGATGGGGTCCCCTTTCATCACAAACATGCACATTCTCACACACGACAGGCAATTTAGAAACACTGTTTAGCCTAAAATATTTACTCCGCAATTAAGTAACGGGACTAAGTTGTTTTTAGGTTGTCAGAATCTGTTTAGCCTATGGGATATTCAATTTAGTAAAAGGTGTAGAGACGAGATTTTCGCTGTTTTTTCTGTGATTAGATTTTATGGCTTTCACAGAGGTGTTGATAAAGGTAATCCTTTGGTTTTACCCCGTATTTTCCCCTAAAGGTCTGTTCAGTGTCTGTGGAAGTTGGTCACCATTGCCATGGCAACAGCTGGCTAGTAGTAAGACAAAGACTGCAGGAATCCTGGGTAGTAAGGGTGCATTTACTTACAGTAATTGTCCCATTTACTAGAAATGACACACATAGGTCTGAATATAGCACTGCCCCAGGCATTCTGTTTTAGATGGTGTAGTGTTCTTGGCTGATATTAATTGGTATGCACCACTGCATTCAACAGAATGTAGCCAAGAAATAATTTAGCAGTGTTACCTAAATGTTGCCTTACATCAAGAAAATATTGAGTCAGAGTATTGTAAAGGACACGACTTTTTCTGATTGCCAGGAATGTGATTATGTAGCAGCAACATTAAAAAAAACTTCATGCTTTGTGTAAAGTAAATAATCAGTTCTTACTTTTCCAACCATCTTGTAACTGCTTATCCTGGTCAGGGTCACATGGGAGGTGGAGGATGGGGCGGGGGGGAATTCTGGCTTTTTCTCATGAAACATAACTGCGTTGTCATGTTTTGCCATGCCATTTTGATTACAGTGTTGTGAACGTGTTATGAAAATAGCATCAAGTCCTGCTACAAATATGGCAATGAATGATGTTTGATGTATGAGAATTGGCAGTTACTAGTGAGTAGATAAAACTTAATGTTTATCACTGCACACTGGACTCCATCATTCCAGTCCCTATTTACTGTTAATCTGTATTGTCTGTCCAACATGATGTAGTGTTTGGATAATCCATCTCCTTTTTTGAGGAGCTTTGCACGCTATTGGTATTTTATTTAATATCTCCCATTGTTTTTCCTCCAGTGCCCTCAGACTGACTCCATTTCCGACCCACATAAAAATAATAAAGACTGTTGTAAACTATTACTGGAGAGAGGTTTGGCTGCAGGATAGCAGGGATTTATCACTGACACAATACACCTAATTGCTCATATTATCTGGAATTATATTAAATAGAAACAAGGGTGATTAATCTCTGGAGAGGGCTTGTCTCTGCAATAGTGACCAGAGTATAAACAGCTCGGATTGAAATTCTGCAGTCTCCTGTTGCTGTGTTGGCAGGGTCAAGAGTCTGTTCCTCTGCATCATCCATCTCTGAAGTGCTCCCACTTCTCAGCAGTCTTTGGAGAGGAAAGGCGCCAGTCTCTCTTCATATCAGAGACATTCCTCCACAACGCAGAGTTACAGTACTTAACTTTAGTGAGTTTACTGTCATCAGCACCTTGCCAGCCTACAAATGAGATTAGAAAGGCCGATATCGCAGGCTCGATTAGAAAGGCCTGTATCGCAGATACAGCAGGGAGTTGCGTGTGGAAGTTGCATGTCATTTTCAGCGATATTTGATAAATTTGCCATTATTCACCACTATTGTTGAAATGAAAATGAAACCTATGCAAATGTCTTGAATGACATGTTTTATGGGGCGGGCATGTTTTACAGCACTATATACCATCCTTGCCGTACCATGATAAGCGGGGAGAGCATGTCATTTCTGAGGCAGGGGCTGTTACTCATACTGCTAAAGTCAAAACCAAGACCACAGTTCATTGTTGATTACTTACAGTGTTGTTTTGGTGGTGTTTTGTCTTATGTGTTACACCTGAAGGACAATTTCATCATACTGTGCAATAAGCTATCTCAATCCAAGTATGACAGAATACAGCGGAACAGCATTAACGCAGTTTAAAAATGGTTTGGGCTCAGGACCAAGTACAGCTTATGTAACGAATTATAAGCTTTTTCAGCTAACTGCTGACATACCTGCAAACCATTCCAAGGCATACATTGCATGGAGCTTACTGTGAGTAAATTGGCTAATTTTACAGAACCATTTTCTTGGATATGGAGGTTTATAAAATACACACAAATCCAATAGGACCTCGTTGGGCTAAGTGGTTCGAAACTCCAGCAACAAATAAGTTGATTGTAGCTGCCAATCGTGAAATGGCACCTTTGTTATGCTAAATTGGCTGGAGCAGTCACTGAGATAAGGTCAGATGTCATTGTGAGTGATAATTAAAAAAGAATAATAATGTAACACATCGAGTTTCTTCACTTAAGATGGTTGGAGTGCCACAAGGTCAGGTGGATGGGGAGAGAAAGTAAATATATTAACGACAGGCTTACATGGATTACTTGAATAACTGCACATTGCTGTTTGTTGGAGTCAATAAACCAGTAGGTCTATGATAATATATGCGATATTGCTTAATATTATATCATTCATGCATGCTTTGTTATTCCACCAGAATGCTAAATTCACCAGTTTGTCTCCTGGCAGCCTTATCTATCCTGAGTAACGGAGAGGATGCTATCACATTATGAGAAAGGCTTTTCCTCTTTAACAGTTTGGGACAGTATACTGTAATCAGTATTATTTACAACTTCCTGAAACATGGTTTCTGCCAGTATGACACAGGACTGTAATACACATGAATTCTGCTCTACAGCCACAATACCATGCTTGACTCAGTCTCATGAGTACATGAGCACAGTCACCCAGTGGAAATGAGTCTGATTAAAGAACATTTATATTTTTAATTATAAAATCGCCAGCTATAAGTGCTACTTCAGGCCATTAATTTGCTTGGATATGTCACTGAGGACAAAGACAAATGTGAACATCGCATTTCAGTCCTCTGTATCTTTCTTTGACCTCTCTGACAATGTCCCTTTATGAGATCGGTCCAACATTCGCTCCTTTGGTTGTAGCACGGTCGCTAACAAGCTGACCACCTGCCAGGAATGTTCTTATTATTTATGAGGGGTGTCAGTCTGTACACTTCACGTATTTGAGAGTTTATGTTCCCCAACACATCAACCTGTATGCTTGTCTTTTGTGTTGTTGTGATTTTCAGCCCACGCGACTCCATTTGATTTGTAGGCTATGGTTTCCTGTGTAGACGAGTAACCTGTTTTAGTCACGCAATTTACCGAAGTGTAGAAAGAGTAGACCGAAGCTTTTTACACATTTGGAGGTGTTCTTTCAGCTGTCCATAATGAAAGCATATTGAGAAATTAAACACTGGCATTCTGATTGCATTGGATTCAGATGGATGTCAGAATCATTGTGTAAGCAAGGGCACTGCACTCAGTGCTTGAATTTACTTTGCCATTATCAGCATTGTTATGCAGTGCTTAATGTAAACACAATGCTGCCAGATTAGAGCTGTAGAAATTTGTACAGGCCTGTTTAGCGTAATTCACCATTCTAAATAGCAGTTATTGTCATAAAAATGTGTTTATTCACATCATTGATCATTCTTATGCAAAAATGTAAAACATGTAAGAAATCAAACTTATTTGTGTAATTGTTCATGTGAGGAAATGTGTTTAATTGATTAAGCAATTGAATACTTTTCCTAGAAATTTTCAGCCCAGAAATTTAGGCAAATTTAGGGAAATAGCATTCAAAATGGAAAAAGGACAAGCCTAAAATGTTTAAGGCCATTTATCTGGGCAGTAAGTGTATTAGCATGATTTACAGAAGAATATATTCAAATAAACAGTAATACAATAAAAAAAAAAAATTCTTCTCCAAAATGTTATTGATATCTGGTTGGATGGCTAGAACAGCACAGCTTTGGTTCTCAAACCTCTCCTCAAGGGCATTCCACATATTTGTTAAATTTCATCACCGGCTCATCTAATTAGTTTGGTTAATTAGGTTGTTAATTTTATGAGGTACTCATTAGCCAAGCAAGGTGTACTCATAGTTGAGTTCAAGGAATACATGGGCATATTGTTTAGTAAGTACAAATTCCGAGGTGACTTAAGGAGACATTTTCAAACATGTAAACTACCACACTTCAACCGTGGCCACTCTTGTGATTTAATGGTATGGAACAGCGATCCACTTGTCAGCAAAGATATGAACAGCTGTGTCTAGCTCACGTTAGGGCAGGGAGTACTCAGCTGTGGCAGATTCCGATTTTTTTATGACATGTTCGGACCTGATTTGTTTTGGCACTTATCTTGAAACTCATTACAGGGGTATATGCATTAAACCGCCTTCCCACACTGCCCTTTAGCAGCAAGTAATACTGGACAGACAAGCAGTTCATGCTGGGGAGAATTAATGGCATCAAATAACCAGTAAATTTTGTAAGCCTGTATGTTTTTATTTTAGTACACTACATCTTCATTGCAGCAGTTAGTTTCCGCTTGTTTTGTCAACTGTTGAAAAATTGTGAAGGATTTGCAAGAGTAATTAAAATAGTTTTGCGTATTTATCACCACAGCTTGTCAGATCCAATGAATTCTCACCTCATCATTCAGGCTGCACTACGCTTCTTCTCTTTGATTACAGAACAGATCTGGCAGCTGCTTGGTCATTCAGTGAGATCTTTCCCTGGTTCTTGACAAAGGCTCATTTGCCAAAATATGTCAGTGTTATTTCCTCAGCTCAGTTGTGCATGTCTTTGCGGGTTTTGGAAAGCACATCTAAGTCTGAAGGTAGGTGCTGGCTCATTTTGAACATGGACAGAAGTCGGATTATGATTTTGAGTTGGGGGTTGTCATGCCTGTAGGATTGTCTCCATAAATGAGAAAGAGGCCTGGCGAACATATCTATCCATCGCATTTACACTTATCCAATTTTGGAAGCTTGGTTTTGCAGTTGGGACTTATTAGCTAAGCTGAGTGCTATGTTGTTTCATAATTAAGACAAAGAGGACAGTCATAAGATGATTTTAGTGTGATGTTCATTTCAGTTTATTTTTATAGTGCTTTTTACAATTCGGTTGCCCCAAAGCACATCACAGGAGTTTGCGATAATTTCAATGTATTTTTGTGAAAAAGGAAATGACGAAAAGGAAAGGAGCTAAACATTTAGCAAGGAGATAAAAAAAAGCCTGGGGGGGGAATCCAAAGTCAGCTGGCCACTCAACCCCCTTAGGCATGCTAGCAGTGTATATTGCAGGGAAAGATATTAGACTGTCATAGATACAAGGGATAAATCATGGTCAGTTCCATTTTTCTGCAAGCCACTACTTCAGTCTGATCTTTTTGTTTGTAGACCACATTGATGATGTCACACTTGGATCCATTCAAATTATTCCTCATCCAGTTTGGGTGGTGCCCACACTGGGCACCAGCCAGACCTGTGGAGAGATAAAGAAACAATGGATGGTCAAAACAGATGTTTATGGTTTCATGGAAAACACAGAGGATGAGAAGGGCATATACAGGAGCACCAGTGGCCTTAATTACACTGTGTTATGTTACAAGGTGTAGGTAAGCTAGACTAAAGTAGTAGGACTTACTCCAGCATTGGCTGGAAATCAGTTTCATAATCTAAGGGTCCTTTTATCTGCTGTATTTTGAATACGCTGTGTTTAATGTATGGTGTGTAGTGTCCTGAAAGTAGAACATTACAGTAATCTAGCCAACTAGACACAGAAGAATGCACTGGTTTAAATAGTGAGAAATCACCTGGCCTTTGCAATATTCTGTGTCAGTTAGAAGGATGCCTTTGATGCTGCGTCACCATGCTTGAGTCTAAAATAACGTAATAGCTTTTGCCACCAAATGTAAGAACCATGTTAAACCAAATATAAAAACCGTGTTTATATGTTAAGTGACAGAAAAGTTTTCACTCATCCAAGTCTTCATTAAAGCAGTTGGCAAAAGTGACAATAGTTAAATTGTATTTGTTGTAAGTGTGCCTGAAGTATAGATCTGAGTGTCATCAGCATAAAGATGAAAGTTTACATTATGTTTTCTTCTTGCATTGCCCAGTGGTAGCATGTACCAGGAGAACAGTATGAGTCCAAGCAGTGACCCCTGTGGTACTTCTAATCTGAATGTTGATATTGATGAAGAATTGCCATTAGAGATCTGAACATAGTGATAGTGGTTAGTTAAATAGGAGGTTAACACCTTAAGCATTCTTCCATACAAGCCAACAAGTTCTTGCCATATTAAAGATGTGCTTCTGCAGGTTGGGAGAGAAACATATACTTTACACTTACTTCCAGGATAAGTCACGTCTAAGAGGAGCTAGGACCAGCTGCTCAGTTCTCCTGGGTCACTCTTGCTTTGTTGTCTAAGAGCTGTCTTCTTAGAAAGACATACATTATACATGAAGATTTGTTGTCATGTTGAAATTCGTGTGTATGATCTCTGTTGTACTATAGCCAGAGCCAGCCCCAAAAGCAGAAACAGCTTTATGGTCTCCCGGGTCCCTAATTCTCAACATGAACCACACCTCACCCCACGGGAGAGATCCTCAGATTGAGTGCTGAGTATAATAGGAATCCAGCTGGGTTTTGATTCTGAGCTGGAGGGCAAACAGTCTATTGAGTTTATTTGAAAAGATGTGCCCAATTGAATTGCAGACCCCACTGAACATTTATTTTGCTTGAATGGTTGAAGGTTTCCAATATGATTGAACACCATTTGCAGTGTGTAAATTTATCTTGTGAAAATAATTTTGTTCTGCAAAACTACAGTAGTTACTTGGAACATGGCTTTTTTCAGATGAAAATGCTATATTTATAAGTTCAGTCTGGTCCTATTAAAATGGTTAGCTATTTTACATCAGCTTGCTGCCTCAAATGCATATCGTCGCATTTTAAACGACATTAAACAACTGTTTCTTCTGCTAGTGTAAGAATATTTATGTATTTTATATTTTTGTCTCTGTCTCTTAATGGTAGCTGTGTATCAGATTTGCATCCCAAACAAAGTGTTGCTGTTCAGATGGAGTGCAGTAGAAAAATGTTACAGCATAACCCGTGTGCTTCTCTCACACCTTAAGGTGATGGTGTGTGAAACTCAGAAAGCAGCAGGATTTAATGATCTATAATGCCAGGGCCAGAACCGCTGCATTGCTACATCAAGCTCCAGATTTCCTCTGTTTTTTAAGTTTTCTCTTACATATTTCCAGATTTTGACTGTGTATGTCAGTAAGTGTAGCCCCAGATTTATGATCCTCAGTGAGGCCATCGATATTCCTCTAAACTAACGTCTTTAACGTTCCACAGTTTAAACGGGTCTCCCGAATGTCCTTTTTAATAGCCTGTACAGTTGGTACCACATGCCGTAAGATTGATCAAAGTTTACTTCAGTTTCCTTGTTAAACAAAACGAAGCCATTGTGACACCAAATCTGACTTCAGTAACAATAGAATAGTTTCATCTGAATTATCTTTGAAGAAATAAAAAAGTGACTATAAAAACTAAAGCAGTGAAGACAACTGAAACGTCTTGCTTAAGCCTGATAAAAGTCTGACACAAAATGTGTTCCTTTTCTATTGTTCTGCTTTAAGACTCTGGTGACACAGGGAGAGCATGCCAACTCCACACTCACAGAGTGGGATTCAAACCCTCAACCATGGAGGGGTCTGGCATTAGTACTACTCACTGAGTCACCTGGCCACAATCTTCAGATTATTTGTCAGAATTCATCTTCTGTTACATTGTGAGTTTTTTTTTTTAATTGAGGTAGGCTTAAGTATTGATCACCTTTGACTCTTATAGGACAGATTTACCAGTAGGAGAGAAGAGGTCTGTGACAAAGGGACAGGCTCGGAATGATCAGGATGCACTGAGAACAGCGAAGTGGTCATTCATAAAATGAACCTTGTATAATGTAAACTGCTATAAATCATCTAGATCAGCAAAGCGAGGCTGTCAGCATACTCTGCTTTAAGAAGATTTGTCTTAATAATCAATAAGTGGATTAACCCACCATGGCAGATAAACTGATAGTGGGGGGAGGGTCATAAGTTAAAGTGTGCTAACAGGCTGCAGACAAAACCACTCTATGGCAATGTTATGGGATTTGCAGTTAAACTCTGTGGTCATGAAGTTTCTCACATGGGAACTTAGCAACCTTGAAGTGCCATGCTGTGGGTTGACACATTGTACTAGTGCTAATTACTGTTCAGCTCAGTCACCCTTTCCCAGTTTTAGGGATCTAAGCCATTCACCACTTAATGCATCATTACTTGTAATGCTGCTCTCTCAGTACTTTGGAATACACCGTGTACTAGTAGCATACAAATATGTTGCGTCAAAAGGGGATTACTGTCACTGACACTGAGTCATCACCAGGGACAGCAGGGCTCTGAAACTATCTTGTTGTTAGGCCGACTCCCTGCCACCAATAAGCCATACATCCATCCATCCGTCTTCTAACCCCTTACCCTGACCAGCATCCTAGAGGAGCTTCAGCACGCATGCCAAGGCAAACCCTGTTTAGGATGCCAGTCTGTCATATTCATTCACATACTCACACCTCTTTAGTGGTGTCTTTAGAGACACCTCTTAGCCTAAATGTGTGGCTTTGGACTGTGGAAATCAAGTGGACTTACCACTCAATATGAAGAGAAGACAGGGAGACTGTGTTTTGTGTGTGTGTGTGTGTGTGTGTGTGTGTGTGGCCGCGTTTATATTACGTTTTGCGGACAAAATGTACCCACAAGGTAATAAAAACCTGACATTTTTTACTTGTGGGGACATTTTTCGAGGCCCCACAAATCAAAACTCAATTTTATAAAAATCAGTGAACACAATCAAAAAACCCAAAGAGCTAAAAGTCTTATATTTTGTTAGGTTACTTATGGTTAAAGTTAGGACTGGGTAAGGGTTGTCTTTATTAGTTTTAGGGTTAAGCCCATAGAAATGAATGGGAGGTCCCCACAATGTTAGTTTTGCCTACACTGTGTGTGTGTGTGTGTGTGTGTGTGTGTGTGTGTGTGTGTGTGTGTGTGTGTGTGTGTGTGTGTGTGTGTGTGTACACACCATGTTTATATTACGTTGTGGGGACAAAATGTCCCCAGCAGCTAATAAAGCCAGACATTTTTACCTGGTAGAGACATTTGGTCACAAGGGAAAACGCTATTTTTTGAAAATCTGTGAAAGCAATCAAAAAACCAAAAGAGCCAAAAATTTTGTATTTTGTTGGGTTACTTATGGTTAAGGTTAGGTCTGGGTAAAGGTTAGGTTTGTCATAGTTAGGTTTAGAGTTAGGTCCTTAGAAATGAACGGAAGGTCCCCACAAGGTTAGAACTACATACGTTTGTGTGTGACTAACTTGCTGTTGTTTTTTTTTTTTCCTTTTTAGTCTGATTATAAGTCAAAATAGAAGACTTTCAAACTTCAAGGTTATAAAGGAAAGTGACTTGTAATTCGGCTGCATGGAAAAGGGTGTGAAACAAGCCAAAACAGAAGAAATCTTCTTGACACAATGAATGACCCACAGATGTCAGGACACAATGAATAACCCAGTAATGATTTTATTATCTTATCAAATCCAAGAATGAATCGCATCTGCTGAGACTAGACAAGCATTGTCCTGAACCGCCCTTTAACAGATATGATGACATACACATGCATGCATGTACACAGCAAAATGAAGGCTAAGAAAAAAGGCTTTGTCTTGGATATATTGAAAAAGCTGTAGCTTTAATTAACATAAGATGTGTTTTACAGTTCTGACGTGTACGTAAGTGAGAATAAGGACCATCTTGCCATTGTGAGCTAAATTCAGGTGGCATACTGCTCAAACAAGACTTGTGCTTGCTTGAAAGCTGAAGATAACAAGCGAGTTGGAGCCAAGCTTTAACACAGAAAACACTCCTGCTCTTTAACTCTGGTGTATTGTTTGACATAACAGAGTTAGTCACCTCTTGATGCCTGGGACAGAATGGAGCTTAATGGGCTAATTTTGATTCAGTGTCTACTTTACCTGAGTTTGCCCCACAGCTATAAACTTTATCACTCTGTTAATGCAGCCAGCTCCCTGGGGTAAGGTACACAAATCCACAGACACATTCTACTCTTGTCATATCTCCCAATAGATCAGCCGCAAGCCAGGTCTTTAAGGCACACCGCAAGTCTATGAACCATCAAAACCTTGTTTGGTGTCACTCTTAAGCATTAAAGCTATTTGTTCCGCTCAGCTGTTCTCTGGTCTCAGTGGATACGGAGAGACCTTGAAGTGGGAAGGCTGGCGAGTGTAGCTGTTCAGCCTGAAGTCAAGGTGATGGTCATGGAGTTATGGTATTAGCACCTATATTTTTGAGGAAGCCTGCAGCATAGTAAAGCTATGACATTTATTGGTGGGACATGTGTCGCAATCACACTGCGGGATTGCTGTCCTGACATGGAGATAACTGTACAGAATCTTAATGAAATTTACAGCTGCACATACGTTCATGCCTGCCGTACCAGAATTCAATCTTCCAAAAGTTTACATGGCAGGTCGAGTCATCTCATCGTTATTATGGTACACTAGGCTGCACAGCGATGACAGCTAGTGAGTGGATGACTTGTGAAATGTGCATCAGCCCTACATGGTGACACCGTACACACATTGGCCCTCATTTGTCAAACAGACATTGAAAGCAAAGATTCAAAGGAAACGCGGCTGCTTTATTTCATGCTTACAAACAAAAAAAGGATTTCAGTCGAATGATTGTTCCTGATGTGCATTAGCACGAGTATAATGTCTGCAATGAATTATATCTATTTGCACTGTTAAAATGAAATCTTGAGATAAATGAATTCGTAAATGACCATGAATTGATTTTTCCTCTCATTGCATGGGTGCAGAGAAAACTAAATAAAAAGCATTTTATGGAAAAATTCGTTTTTATTTTTTAGCAAGCGTGTTTACTGATAATTGGTAGTGGAAACAGATTTGTCCGGACAAACACGCTGACACTATTTTGCCTTTTTCTCTTGGCTCTGACTTTTTCATGTGTCTTCCTCCTCTGTGTTGGCAAGGTGATCAGCATGCCATTTAAAAGGGAGAAAAGTGTGGCATCTACACCGCCAGCTGGGCACCATGAATCAGCCTTGCCACCCATGAGGCGGGCACCGCCGTCTCCCGTGGTCAGCCATATGAGTCACCAAAACAAGCTTAGCTAATCTATTGTCTGCTCTACGTTGCTTGCCAGCAGACGCATAAGCATTTGTTGATGGTCGAGAGAGAGTGCATGTGGATAATTTGCTTGGTACAAGTACGTGTCGTATGGCACGCTCTATGGGTGAGACTCCTTTGGGTTGTTAAATCTTGCTTTGATACTTTACCAGTTATTAATTGCTTTATGTTGATTGTGTGGTGTATTTCTTATATCTTTCGGACTGTTCACATAGAGGGGTCTGCGGACATTTTTGGCACTATGCAATCAACAAAATATAAAAGAAGTTATTCTAAATTAGGTGTTTCCAGTGCTTTTAATCAGTGTTCAGCTCAACTCAATTTTTAATTAAAATTAAAAAGGTGGATGAAATATAAGCAGATTTGAAATAGAAACTTTCTTCACATGAATATTGCTGTCCAGTGATATCAGATATTAGATATCGAATATTGCGCTAGCCAGAATTGATTGTCAGTTCTGGATACTCCCACCCACCATGGATTTTGAGGCTTCATTTAGCCCAACATTGATTGGTAGTTCCGGATACTCCCACCCACCATGGGTTTTGAGGCTTCATTTAGCCCAACATTGATTAGTAGTTTGGGATATTCCCACCCACCACAGGTTTTGAAGCTTCATTTAGTCCAGCATTGACTGGTAGTTCGGGATACTCCCACCCACCATGGATTTTGAAGCCTCATTCAGCCCATCACCATGTTCTGGATGTCAAGTTTCTGAAAACATCCTGTGTCTGTTAACACGTATTGGCAGACCAGTGAAAGTACATTAACCTTTGGGAAAATTCTGTTTTCCAGAAATCTCTCAGTTAAGTATCTTCCTTCTTAATTAAACTGCTTAGTTACTGCTGATGGGTTTATTTTTTTACTATTTTAACTTTTGATTGGATTTAGGACCCAAAATGTACATTTAATCGGCCAGTTATGTCAAATCAGCTTATTTTTCGTTGTAATTCTTTTACTTTCTCACACATCTTTCACATTTGATTATGCTAATGTTAAAAAGCATTTCGTGGCCATTGACCATATCATTCCTCAGATCAGTTCTAAGTGTTGATTAACATATCAATCATGGACATCCAGTTCAAATTGCATTAGCTAAAGGAAGACCCACTCAGTTTTATATATCATTTCTCTGCCCTTTTGATCTCGATATTCAGAACTTTGGGCTGATTCCAGCTTATTTTTGCTGATGCTGTGTAAAATGGCTGTCTTCTATGAATATTTGGTTATTGAAATGTGTTCCTCTTTGTTTTAGCAGATGCAACGTGGCATTCTTGAACTTGTAACAAGGTAAGGTTACTTCCGGGAGTGGTCCAGTGTTGACTCCATAAGCAGTCATATATGGTGAATATATTTCTGTTCTGTAACCTTTCTGATATGGCCTGCAGATAATATTTCAAATTCTAAATCATTTGAAAAACTGAACCTGTAGGCTTTCCAAAAGCTGATTTTCACACTTAGGTCTGAATTACAGGCTTTTAAAATGAATCATTTTGAGAATGATTTTGAAAACTCATTTAGAAAACATTCATTTAAAATTGCCAAATCTTATGTTTTAACATTCAGTTTCATTTATTTGTAGAACTTAACTCTATCCATATTTCTGGAGCACATTATGGAATACGTAAGGGTGTTACCGTTATTTTGGAAAATTAAACATCACTTCTGTTAAACATCACAGTACTTTTGACCACAGATAGCTTTGTTTTTGTCTTGGGGGAGATATGTTACAGACAGCGTAAATGTGTGCAAGACAAATCAGTATACTTGTTTTGAAATTTGAATTGTGTGACCACGAAGAGTCAGTAGACTTGTTTTGAAAGCTTATCTCTATCTTGGGTCGTTTTCTTCTTGTGACTTGTCCTGAAAAAAACCTGCAAATGGGGCAAAACGCTGTTCTGCACTTTCAGGCTCCAAATGCACCATTGCTGCTTATTAAAACATTGCTAGTGGGCCTTTTGGACTGCCGTTATGCCAAATGTATATTTAATAATGCCAGCCTTCCAGCATTTGTTTTGTTTGTGATTAGGATGTTATGACGAACAGATTTAAATATCAATAAATATAACTTTCAAAAAATCCTGTTTTTATTTATATGCAGATTCTAGCAAAACTGTGTGGTAATGTAACGTGCCTCCTTTTGCGTACCCTAAACTGAATATGAATTACTATACACATTTTTGTGCAGGTTTTTAGTTTACAGTGTTTGATGTCTGTATATATGTACGGACTGCATTCCAGAGAGTTAGTGATATCTCTACCAGCCCATTTACAAATAGCTTAACTGTTTTTTTCTTTTGCCTGTCAAAATTCAAAAGTGAGATCATACTGCAAATTAATTTACTCAGCAGATCGATGTCGCAAAGCACTACGTTCATAGCATGCTGACCACCGGACCTAATTCTGACCCCTTAGACAGATGTGCCTTATCGCATACTAATAGCCTTAATTGTGTAGCTATCCATTCATTTTCCATGGCCACTTATCCAGTACAGGGTCGTGGTGGTCATTGGTCTTTTGCAAAGTGTGTGAGAAGCTCCTTTTATGCATCTTGGCTTGGCATTAATAGTGTAGCTGTATTCAGTCCATGAGGAAAGTATACTTAGGGAATAATGTGGAAATGCTGTTTTAAAATCCAAGCTGGCTTTGAAAATGATCCATTCACTTGTTTTGTTGAATATTGGTAATGTTGTTTGTGCTCCCCCTTTTCGGGGAATGCTTTGCATAAATGAGATATTTGTCAATTACTGGGGGTATTGATGTTCTCTATGGCGCACGTCAATTTTCGTAAAAGCTAGGGTGTCTCTTTTTCAGTCGTGATTCACGGCAGTCCCTGATGTCTGTGTGATTTTATATCATCACATTTGGGACGGCTCCTAGTAGGTCATTTTCATACTTAAAATTATATCGCTAATGAATCAAAGCCATTCAACACATCTCCATCCATGCATATTTCGGGCAGTCATCGTTGCCCTGTGTGGGACGCCTCGCCAGCCTTTGTGGAAGAAATGTCTGGACTATTCCATGTATGCGCCCTCAATTCTTGAATCATTTGTAGCTGTAAAGCAGTCAAAGAGCTTGTTGGTTCTTCTCAGCACTTTGTATACACGGACCCCACTTCCACCCTCTTAATTGAGGTCTTAATGGATTAAAGCAGCTATGTACCTTTATGTGTGTGTGGGAGCGTGTATTTTCAACATGCTAAAGTGAAGTTCTGCGAGGTTCTGAAGGTTCTATATGGTTTCGTATGGACGTACCGGGAAACGTCAGCATGGACACAGAGTAGCTTGCTGGGTATTCTACGGTATGTCCTGTTTGCCACTTTACGCTTTTTCCTTCACCGTGTGACTCTGCCGAACTGTTGCTTCCACTCAGGGTTTTTAAATAATATTATGAAAAACCTGCAGAATGCCTTTAGAAGCCTTGACCCATACGCTACGTTACTTCCCAACATTTACATGCAAATGTTTTGACTAAATCTCAAGATAAATCACACACACTGCGTGTCACTACAAAGACTGAATCGCTACTGCCAGATAAATGTGTTCCCTGAGATGAATCAGCTAAAGTGCGTTATCCCTCTGTGTATCGTTGTCTGCACTTGACCAAGTTATAGTCTCTGCAGTTCTTAAATTTAAATCCGTTGAAGTCAGTCAATATTTATATTGTATGACCTGAAGGACGTAATTACTGATATCCAGTAAAGAAATTCAGTGAGGCTGCAAAGCTAGAAAAATGAGCCGAAAACATCTGAGTGTAATTCCTCTGGCCGCAGGGTTACTTAGGGTCACTTTAGGGGCTACACAGAACTGCAGCAGAAACGAGCGCGTTTGCCATTTATTGCCAGCGTGTTCTATACATCCAGATAAGAACCAATCAGATGCAGGGCTGGCCTTTGATGTGCCAATGAACCGCTGTTTTGTTTCTTGCTCACGATATTAATTTATGCAAATGTCCGTATTTCTGGACCTTTAGTCATGAAGTCATTTTCTCTTTGCTGTTTTCAAGACCCATTAGTTTGCTGTTTCCAAGTTGAGGGACGAAATGGGATCTCTATTAAAATCCGTTATCTTGACATTTATATTCTCGTAGCCAGATCAGACCCCATAATTATCATATATATTAGACAATTTCAAAGAATAAATTAATCATTAGATACAACCCTTTATATGACATGGTTAAAAAGGAGGCATTGTTGTATTTGAAAACAGAAATGCAAAAGAAAAGCTCGATGGAATTTTGACGGGATGAAATTAGTGGTGTTAAATAATGGATTGGAAGATTTTACTTAGCAGTATCAAGATGAGGTTTTCTCTTCTTTCAAAGTGGGAAATGACATACAAATGAAATTGGTAATACAATGAGTCTCTCTCGAATGCAAATGCTGTTTCCCCTCAAGGCACCTCGGGTCACTTGTGCCCTAATTTGCTGTGCAATGTCAATTTTAATTATGCAGATCATATGTGTTGGTGCTTGTTGAATGTTGCCATCGTGCTGTTTTCTTCTTGCAAATAATTAATTAGGAAGATTAGAAAGAAGAAAAAAATTCTGCATCTCCCTATCATTTAGATAACCATATTGATATTCGTTAGGCATACTGATAACTCTAAATCTCGTAGTATGTGGTTTGTGTGTGTGTGTGTGTGTGTGTGTGTGTGTGTGTGTGCGTGCGTGCGTGTGCGAGCGCGCATGCATTTCCCTGTGGCACCTACCATGACTCTGACCAAGGGGTTAGAAAATGGTCGAATGGTTGTTTTTTTTATTACTTGTGGACTTTGAAGAGGAGGCTCCATGCTCCCCCTTGACCATGCATAGGATAAGTTATTTAGAGGATGGATGGATGGACTTTGAAGAGGCACGATGCAAGAGAACAACCTGGACGACATGCCTGCCCATCGCAGGGAAACTACATCGTCATCATTTTATTTCAGCTGCTCTCATCAGGGGTCGCCACAGAGGGGAACCACATGCACATTTTTATAAAGATTAAACGCCTTCACAACCAAAAGAGTGACCACCCCAAACCTTCTTCCTCAGTAAAGAGACATTGCTTGTAGTTTAACTGCTCAGTCCTTGTCCCCAGCTTACAAATTCTCCATTTGTACAGTTACGCTGATGCCATCTTTATTTAAAGATGCGGTTTTTAGTCATAATTTCAACAGTCTGTAAACAGCTATAGGAGTGAGTGCTTCAAATGTTGACCAGTGAATTTCTGTTGGTTTTTAATATGAATTTAAAGTAATTCATCAAGAAAAAGGAAAAGTGAGAAAGGAGAGGAGCAGGAAAACAATTTAATTTTATCTTTCCATACACTATGTAGCTATTACAGGTCACATCCTAGACATGTTCTCATGAAGTCAGGGTTTCCATAGCAACTGCTTGGAAGCCCAGAGATGACCGAGTATTGTAGGGAATTGGCTTCTTGCCATTGTCTCCACGGCTGGAAACATGCTGGACTGGGGACTGTAGACAACCATCTGGGTACAAGGGCGAGACATGCTGCCGTCACCTTGATGCTGACACAGTGACATGCCCACTCTCACCTGAGAGGAGGTGGTCACGTCCAAGCTGACTAGAATACAACACAAACTCTGCGGGGATTTCCTGGAAGTCAGTGCAGAAGGGGAAAATGAGGCGCAAGGAAATAACAGGCAGTTACTTCCTGTAAAGAAGATCCGTGTATAGAAAGGCTAATCACCATGACTGCTCAACTGCTGAATTTATAGAACTCCCCAAAGAGTGAACTGGATGCCAGCAGAACAAGAATCGAGAGCAGGGAATCTTCAAAAATCTGATTTTAAGCAGTTTACTTATTCCCAGACTGTATAGATAAGTTCTTTTTTATCTGTTGTGAGTTACAGGTTGACAACCTGTATGTAAACGTCTTTTGACCCCTGCTGTGTCATGTAACTAGTAGTTAGATTATCATAGATTGTGTGCTGAATATAATGAAAAGGACGGTCAATGATAGATAGGAAAATCATTTATTCTAATTGCTAATTAGAATACCATTAAGCGATACTGATTAAGGGTTGATTGGCAGCTTTGGTGATTAAATAATTACTGGTGAACAACAACTGCTTTCAGTATTGTTAGGGCTCCAGACGTGTTGAACCTCATTTGCATCTGTTTAAATGGTATTGGGGCTAACTAAGAAAAGACGTCCAGTTGATCACAATCTTAGATCTCAGTTTTGAGTCGGAACATATCAATACATTAAATGAAGGGAATAATGATTCCAGGAATGAAATGAATTGCATTGATCCCTAAAAGACCAGAGGGCTTCTAGCAAAGAATATGAATTATTAATGACATGTTATTATCACCAGAAGTTTATGGCTGTCCTATACATTTGTAGTATAGTAAGTCACTAAGGGAGAGAAATTTAATTGAAATATAAGCCTGAAGGTTTAGTTCTTCACAAATTTTACACAACAGATTTCCATGTTCCAAGACTGACAGCATAATGACAGTTAACCTTGTTTGTTTTTTATTGAGGCAGGGATTATGCTTTTCTAATGACTCCAAATCCTCTAAGTGGAATGTTTCACCACACGTACACCGACTCCAAATCAGTTCCTTGTTTTTAAATCTCACTGGTCCAGTCTCTTGGCTCAAAATGAGCAACATGCCAGATCAGGTCATATGGCTGAGCGGCTGCTTTGATTTGTGCAGATGGATTTTGTATAAGGAAGCACCCCTGTAGAGCCTAGACATCTAAGTTCCAGGATGTACAGGGTTTCCCTCCTTCTGGATCACTGTCTTTGGGTACGTCAAGCCCACCTTCCTATTTAGTTATAACAATCCCAACACTCTGCACTCCTATTCGTGCCACCTTGAAGAGGCTCCTATAAACTGCCATGTTATCTGTAAGGACAGATGTTTTTTTCACAGCCTTTTCTGCTTTAATATGCTAAGGGTGCCAGTAATTCTGGAGGACACTGTACACAGAAAGAATAGCAATTGTACGGGATTGTACAGGCACAGTCAGATTATAGACTTCTGTTCTATCGATTTAGTGTGCGGTCATCACAGCCGCTGATTTGCTTGGTGATCCATTGACCTAATATCTGCCTCTGTCTGCTTATTGCTGCATACATGAGGTATAATGGCTCAGCGGGTGGCACCATTGCCTCTCACCTCCAGGGTTTCTGTTTTGAAGGCTACCCCTATTGTAAGAGTGGAGATTGGATGCTCTCCCTGTGTAGCACAGCACAAATACATGCATCTAGAATTCCTGCCTCTAGATTCCCCGTAATGTATACTAGGTGATAGTCTGTTATCCCCTCTGGCTTCTTCCTTGTTTTTACTGAAATGGGCACCTTCCATGATCCTATCCAGGATAAGCATACAGATGATAGATAAGATATTCTGCACTGTAGATTTCTTTGATTCTGTGCTAAGGTTTTTCATGCATCCCACTCTTTTCTCAGGGTCTGGGTAAATTCCAATCATGCACCTGCTCCAACTTTTGACTTATAAAAATTTCCTTTGTCGTCAGCTGTATATCTTCTGACAGTTTGCTTCATCAGCAAATGAAATATGTGATTTTGAATTGCAGTAGTCTTGACCTTAGAGATTTGTTTGGACAAGTCTGTTTCAGTCTGGATGGCATTGTTTACAACACTACATGCTTAATTTCAAGGAATGTGCTAAAAACCTTGGTAATTGCTTCTGGGTGACACATCAAGGGGACACAAGCAGTAGACCAGTAATAGCAAAGGGTGTAAAGCAGAGGTGTAATTGGCAGCTTATAGAGAAAGTTGGCTGAGATTAGAAATGTAGGCCTTCCAGAAGAACATAGTGTTTTGTGTAATGTGTTATATAGTCATTACCATCCTACTGCATTTCACTTTGCTATTAGATTTTCCACCATTTTATGTTGCTGAAAGATGTCCAAACTTAATGAAATGAAAGATTAATCTCTTGCCTGGTCTCACTGATACCTGGGAGACCAGATGCAGGTTTGAAAGCTTTGGGCAGATGTCATTATCATGTGTTTTGTTTTCTCTGTGAAGAAAGTACAGTGTCCATTAGTGATGGGACAAATGAGGCTTCAAAACCTGTGGAATATCCCGAACTGGCAATAAACAACATTGATTGGTAGTCTGAGATACTCCCGCCCACCATGGGTTTTGAAGCCTCATTTAGTGCCAGTGTTCATTGGTAATTTGGGATACTTCCACCCACCATGGGTTTTGAAGCCCCCTTTGTCCCGTCACTAGTGTACACAGTATTCAATTGCTCCCACGAACATTATAGGGTATTGTACTGCAGGTGGCTGTCCCTAGTTTGGTGCTGTGTAAATTTTTATTCATTTAATATAATGTCAAGATTCAGTCTTCTTGATTGTTTTAATTATATTTGTATATATTTCTGTAAAGTCAAGAAAACATATGCTGCCACCTTTTTATGCATGGTATACTATATTTATATATGGTACAACCATTTAATCCACAGGGATACACAATGCTAGAAAATAATTTAAATTTGGGCACCATAGTGGTTCAGTAGGTAGCCACTGTTGCCTCAAGCCATTAGGGTTGAGGTTTGAATGCCACCTCTGCTCTGAGTGTGGAGTCTGTTCTCCCTGTGCTGCACAAGCGTCCCTCAGGCACACCAAATTCTTCACACCATCTAAAGACATACACTTAGTAGGTGGCATCTTTATGTTGCCTGGAAGGTGTGAGTGTTGATATGTATTTATACCCTGCGATAGGATGACATCTTACCCATGGTGTATCACTGCCTTATGCTGTTTTTTTTTTTGTTTTTTTTTTACCTGAGGTACACTCCAGGCCACACCTGTGTCCCTGTGCATGACAGATGGTAGTTGGAAGATGTGTGAGATATCAGCATTAAGATGGTCTAATCCTGATTTAATCCAGGTGTTGCTATTTCACAAAAAGATATACATTTTTATTTTATTTTTGAAATGTTGACTATGGGGTGAAATTATGGTATTTGAAACTAAAGTCATGATATACTGTTGTTTGATGGGTGGTGTAGCAGTGCACTTGCTAATAAATTAAAGACATTTTTATATATTTAAATATGTATCCAAGTCATAGCACTCTATTACTAGCAAAAATGAAATAAGCAATATTTGGCATGGATTCCCCAGGCAGTAAAAATAAGTAACAACAATTTGTGTAAGCTGACAAATTGCAATCTTTCCTTTTGTGGACAGTATGGTTCTGGGAGCATTAAGCTGTTTTGTGAATCCAGTGAGTTTAATTAATTTGACTTGTTTTATTTGTGACGTATGTATGGCTGTTTGTATATATAATTTGGGAGGCTAGGAATGGTAAGGGTAACTGAGTTGGTGCTGCAGATCGGCACATTACGTGCCTTGGCAAACAGAAATTGTTTAAACAGGTTGTGAAGGTCATCTTATCTCAGTTTTGAAATGTGTTCTAATGAAAACTTGGTGGCAGATTCACAAAGATTAACAGAGGTACAATTTTTTATTTTGATATCACGTAGTCATTTAGGTGAAACACTATTATGGCATGAATGATATCCATCCATGGCATGGAGAGATCGGAGGCAGATCTGTGAGGGAGACTCATTGGAGAGAGCATCCCAGGAGCAGGCTAGGGGGCAACAGGCAAGCGAAACACTGGGCTGGGGTTCGGGAAACTAGAGGCAGGCATAGAAACAAGGGGAAGCAAGAGTTATGAAGAAAACTAGAAATGATATCAGGAGGCAGAAACCAGTTCAATGACTGAACGAGGATGGGTACACACTGGGGCTGGGTAATAAGGTGATTGCATGGGTAATGGAGAACAGATGAGCAAAGAGGAGATCAGTCCAAGGTCTGTGTCAGGACCCCTTCCTCTATGACTGGCTTTCAAATGAACCAGGGTGAGGACCACTGTGTGTTGTGGGCCAGCCAACAGCAGATACTGAATCCACCAGTGAAACAGCACAAAATTTGTTCCACTAATTGGTTAGAACTGCCTGGGTACTGGTATTCAAGAGGGTAATGAAGACCCACCAGAAATGAGAGACAAACTGTCCCTGGTTAGAAACAATGTCCCAGGGAATTCCAGGCAACTGCACTATGTGTTGTAACAGGAAGTCACTGGTCTCTGGGGTGGATGGCAGTCTAGAAAGACGAATGAAGTGGGCTGCCTTAGAGAAATGGTCAACAGCTGTCAAGATGACCTGTAACTTTGGGACTCTGGGAGGCGGTGATATGGTTTACAGTTGTCAAGAAAACGGTAATCGATGCAAGGATGCAGAACCCCATTCTGTAAGGCCTCAGCACTTCATCTTTTCCTGCGCAGGATAGGACGAGATCAAACAGCTCCTGGGTGGTGTCATGCCTAGAAGGAGGTCAATGGCACGGTAGTTTACTCATTGAGGAGGTAGAGTTATGGGTCTTTGCTTACCGAAACACTCTCAGATTGTGGTATGTGGGCAGAAGGCGGAAGAGTTCAATTGGTTATGAATATTTGTCTGGGGGCTCCTGGGGATGTGCATCAGGGTACAGGCAGCGGGTCCAAGAAGAGTCATCCCAGTCCAGGATGCATGCCATCCCACTTTCCATGACATGTGTTGGTTCTCCAGCTGCCAGCAGGGATAACTGAGGATTAGGGGGGTTTTCCGTAAGTCCAGGACATAAAACTGAAGAGTCTTGGTGTGATTACTGAGTTTGAAATGAGGTAGTCATGCAATATTCTCCACGTGACCCCGCTGTGGTCTTCTGTCCAAGGTGTTGATACAGAGGAGCTCCTCAGGGGGCACAAGGGGAACACTGAGTCAGCAGACCAGCCCTTGCTCTGAGAAGTTAACTCCTGCGCTGGAATCAATAAAAGCCTCCAGGTCACGTTGTTTGGATGTCCAGCTCAATCAGGCAGCCAAAATGGCACAGCTGTCCAGCCTGGGGAAGGAGAGAGTAGCTCCTGTCAAGGAACCCCAAAGCTGTAACAGGAGGAGACATTTCTTGGCCAGAATGGACAAGTAAGCTGGAAGTGACAGGTGTTCACATTCCTGAGTGTTCAGATGTGCACAGCCCAGCTGCCTCAGCTCGGAAACTGGGATTGTGGATTAAATAGCTGGAAGTGCATCAGTAATCGCACTCTCAGGAGATGCTGAATGGCGAAGGGGATGTCATGCTGGGCGCTCTCATAACCTATTGCCACTGTGGATGGCTAGAGTGATGAGGCTCTCAAGGTCATCCCCAAGGTCATAAGGGGCTAACTTGTCCTTAATTCCCTTTGAGAGCACATGGTGAAAATGAAATAAAAGTACCTCCTGTATTCAGTCGGTCATTGCTACTCCAGAGAGTAATCCACTACTAAACAATTGCCATTTTGGTGGTGGAGCAATCGGGAGGCTTCCTCTCACCCGCTCATTGGTTAGTCGGGCACTCCCTTGAATTCCTTCACAAAGATGGTGATGGACACACTGAGGGAAGGCTGGATGAAAAGATGGCAGACTAAGCTTTAAAACATCAGGAGCATTGAGTGTGGAAGCTGCAGCAAACAGTAGGGTCATCATTGTACCACTCAGGGTTCAATAGACATATGCCAGGAGGAGGGTAGGTGGCTCCAAGGATACCCAGTGTATGGATGAGAGCTTGATGGACTGAAACTGTTGAGCCTGGAGCTGAACAGTTTGGTATTGGTGGTGAAGTTTTGATAGCGGTTTGTTGCTCTCTGTTCATGTCCAAGGGAACCCTCCATATAGGGTTCAGTCATTTCTGACACAGTTTGGTCAGGTTGTAGATCCAAATTCATAGATGACTGTAGATGGAAGTTGGTGAGGGCGATTTAATGGGAATAGCATCGAAGAGCAGTCTGGGGGAGGTAACAGGCAAAGGAGACATCAGGCTGGGGCTAGGCTGGGACTTGGGAAAATAGAGGCATGGAAGCAAAAGTGAAGATGAATACCAAAAACACTGTCAAAAGGCAGAAGTCAGTACAGTAATTGAACAAGGATCTGAGTGAGCTGTGTGGAAGTGGGTAACAAGGTGATTCAGTACAGGTGAGTGAATGGGTCATGAGGGAACAGGTGAGCAAGGGGGAGATCAGTCTAACGTCTGTGAAGGGGCTCCCTCTGGTGGCAGAAGGGGCAACAGTTCAAGCAAGAATATAACAGAAGTACTTACATGTTGGAAAAATAGATGATTTGCTGTCCTCCTGGTTAGGTATTCTAATAAAAGCTTTGAGCTGATTGTTTCAGCCGAAGGTTAATAACAGAAGACGTCTTAAATTTATGCAATAAAGTAAAAATTAGGTGTCCGATATGCTTATCCAATGATGACTGATGGCAACACAACAGTAATTGCTTCCCTTAGAAGTGCCTAAGTGCCCCAAGGATGCTGATATGACATATATTCATATTCTCCATGCCCATGGAACCCAGATGTAGGACAGGAGAGGCCATAAGGCCACCCATATGGCTGTCATTCCCTGGCTTTTCTCAGCATGTGTGTTTGTATGATATGGTATAGTCATACCTCGCAGGAGCAGCAGTGCTCAGCTGCATCCAGGCTGCTGCCCCGCAGTTGGTGCTTTTGTACAGGTAGTACTGAGGAAGGCTTGCAGTGGTTGCCATGGCGTCTGTCACTGCCCCAGAGCAATGGCAGTTTTTGGCTGCTGTCATGGGACCACAGGGCGCCCCATGCTTGTAAAATGCTGAGTGGGGAATAGCACAGCCCCTTTGAAGGCACAGGTTACTATAGGACTCACAGTCACAGCCACACACACCTGGTTCCAAGACAGCCGTACATACATAACCTACAGATAATGCCATGCATATATCTCTTTTGTAGTAGACATTGCTTGATGTACATCCATATTTTTCTTGTGCCTTTGTTTTTATAGCGACTGCATTTTGCAATTTATTTTACAATTAATTTTTTAATGAATTCCTTCCTTACTAGTGAAATGAGACATAGTTTTTAAAAGTGTTCCCTTTGCAAGACACGTGCGTGTGCAAGGCTATATCATATGATAGATGGTACAGTTTTTATCGTCGAGTCCAACATCCGTCTAATTTACAGCTGGTCAGCAATTTGGAGCTAGTGGAAAGTTGACTATGACTTTGTAATATAATACGGTGAAGAGTGTTTCAGCATTAGTTTAGCTGTCTGAGACTGTGAAATACTAACACTCACACGAGTCAGAAATCACTCAAGACTTCTGGTACAGAGAGGCAACTCTCAAAGCTCTGCGTTATATTATTTCTGGACACTTTGGGCTGGTTGCTAAAACACTGATTAAACGCAGTCTTAGATTAAATCACCCTCTTAAAGGGAATGTTTGGTGAAAAATGAAATTTGAGATCAACTTGTATCTTTGTTTCTGTGGCTGTTGGCAAAATTAGCTTATTACAACTCAAAAAAGCAAAAGAAAGCTACATTCCTACACCAGACATGTACTGGTTGATCAACTGCATGTGTATTTCAAATTTTTTACCAGGCTTTCCCTTCAAGCAGGTGATTTACTGTAAGATTAGTTTTAAAAACCAGCCCTTTGTCTCATTCACATTATATGTATTTGATGGTTTGTGTTTTTTCCATTCCTTCATATGTTTTCACTTTACAGAGGAGCAGAAAATGAACATCATTGGCATTGTGATGAGAACCACTCTGATGGACCAAGATCAATTTATAGACCATTTCTCATTTGTTTTTGCTGCAATTCCACCATAAAATGGTTTTGAAAAAGACTGAGTATGTATTTTATAATAATAAAGTTTCCCTTCTTAGGTTTAAATTGGATGAACAAGTCTGTGCATGGAACTGAAGAAAATATCTTTAGCGATGCAAATATCTGACATTTTCTGCTCACGCAAACCTCCTTTACATTGGCGCTGCATGTCAATTTGCATGTCTGTCCTGAATACGTCAATATGACTGAGCAGAGAATAATGCGTGAGGCAGTGCGGTATGTTAGTGCCTAGTCCTGGTAAGCAGCTCATGGTGGACTATACCTCTAGCCGCTTTCAGAGCACCTGAAGCTGGTGTGTCACCTCCCCAGCTCTGTCAGCTGTCGGCTCTCCCCACCCTAATCCCACAACAGTGACACACTTAATTATCCCCACGAGTCAGCCAGAGACAATATCGAAGAGGCCTGCCAGCACCAACCATCACAGGTGCTTCTGTCACCACTCCCCCCCCCACATTGTGTTTTGGCCTGGCATGGTTTAACCTGCTCAGATAGCCCACCTCTCCCAGGCGGCCCCTGTAAAACCTCAGTCGGGACTGGGGGCCTCGAGTCCTTGTGATACGGCCTTTCATTTGCCAGAGTTCAGATCTGTTCCCTCTGCCATTATTCAGCGCATTGAAATTCAGGCAGAGTGCCGTGATTCACTCACCGCTCCCGGCTTTATAATAGTTTTTGTCATGTCCCATTGCTTGTTTTGCATTTTTCCTGGCAATCATCCCTTGGTACTATTTAAACGCTTGTGAGGCAAATTTAGATTGGTTCACTGGCACTCTTCATTTTAGATGAATTTGAATGTTAAAGCTAGTCAGAAATGTATTTTGGTAAATATGCATCTCATTCCCCTGGTCATAAGCTGTTTAATCAAATTACTGTAATCTCCAGTTTACTTCCTGACAAGCTCCTTTCTGGAGCTTTCAGTTTAATTTTGGTGTGTGTGCCTACATCATAAATTTATTTCTTCTTTGTAAGCAAGTTTGTTTGAAATACTTTTTCATTATTGAAAAAATGAAATGCGTGGCTGCTGTGGCAGCTGAAGCAGGGTGTTTGATTAAATATGAACAACATAGAAATGGGAGGGAAATTAGGCTGATTAGAATCAGGAATTCTGATGTTTCGCTCCAGTTTATTGTTTCCTGTGTTGAATCTCTTTATTTTTGTCACTGAACAAGAGCAAGACGAACCGACTTTAAATATGATCCTTAACAATCAAGTATGTTTTTAATGCCAGTGGCTGACCTGGTAAATTGGATAGGCCTGTTACAAATGTGCCAGGCCTTCAGGCAACAGCACGTTAGTGCTGTATGTACTGAAATGTACTGCTAGGTTTCAATGATTAGCGTAGCACTGCTGTATGTACTGAAATGTACTGCTAGCTTTCAAAGATTAGCGTAACACTGCTGTATGTACTTCTAGTTTTCAAAGATTAGCATAGCACTGCCATATGTACTGAAATCTACTGCTAGTTTTCAAAGATTAGCGTAGCACTGCCGTATGTACTGAAATCTACTGCTAGTTTTCAAAGATTAGCGTAGCACTGCCGTATGTACTGAAATCTACTGCTAGTTTTCAAAGATTAGCGTAGCACTGCCGTATGTACTGAAATGTACTGCTAGCTTTCAAAGATTAGCGTAGCACTGCCGTATGTACTGAAATGTACTGCTAGCTTTCAAAGATTAGCGTAGCACTGCCGTATGTACTGAAATGTATTGCTAGTTTTCAAAGATTAGCGTAGCACTGCCGTATGTACTGAAATGTACTGCTAGCTTTCAAAGATTAGCATAGCACTGCTTTATGTACTGAAATGTACTGCTAGTTTTGGAATAAGAGTGTAAGACTGCAAACTGAGTATCAGACTTAGTTATATTGTGATTGTAAATATAACCACATGACTTTTGGGGTGGGACAGAAGAATAAGAACTTGGAGATGCGAATGCAGATGGACTTTATGTAAGCAGTGGAGCGTAAAAGATAAAATGTTATGCCCCTTTGCAGAAGACAGCTGTTTCAGCATGAGACTCAGGCATATACCTTCACAAAGGCAATGCACGCATTGGGGCACAGAACGGACCACAACTAGTCATGGGGTCAGGCTTCATGATCTGGGCACAATTTCTGGGGCCACAGAAAACAGTCTTAAAGATTGAAAACATGAATACTCTACAAACACACAGCAGAGAAGAGATTTCAACCCTCAACCCCTAGCCTTTTATAGAATTAATCATGTCATTTTTTTCATATAAATTATCCAAATGATCCAGAATTAGCCAAAACAATAATTTTGGGAATGAATAGATGGATGAATGAATCTTGCATTCCTGCTCTTTGACCACGTGTGCTCTGTATATGGCCCTCCATTCTGAGGGTTTGAGATGTTGCATCATACAGCTCTTTCCCTGGCTGGCATCACCTTTCAGACAATCCTTTGTGACACCTTAGCAATTCAGGCAGCTTTTGTCAAGGAGGCACCTGTCAAACAAGAAAGCTGCTGAGCATGAATTTGCATATTTTATAGACCACTCACATATGCCTGACTGTCGATTTGCATGCATTCAAGATGTTGTATTGGACATGTGCAGCAAGTGGACTGGAATGCTTACTTTCTCAACTAAATAGACTATAGACATGAGTAGTGCAGTAAAAAAACTCGGACGCTGCAATTCACGCATGGCAAAGTGTTTGGCCATAATCTTGATGTAGCTGCTGGAAAAGCCTCTTAGGCAAGATCTTTTTTAAGTTTGATATATTCCTTTCATGTATTTTTGGCAATCTGTCAGCATCATAATTTCTCAGATTCACACTCGTAGCATTCTATTGCTCAGCCACCTGTTTCAGGTAATCAGCCCCTGTTTTCATTGAGTGCCGCTGTCTAAGACCTTGCCCTGCTGTAATCACACTCTCGGCTACCTCTGACCACCTTGTGTTCCTGTTCAGCCCTCACCTACTTCAGAGCTTCCGGTCTGAGCGGGTTTGATCAAGCTCGTACACAGCGTGCTGCCAGGGACAGGCCGTAATCTGCCATGAGGCTGGGCACCGCTTCCAGACAGTTCCTCCTAGAATGGGAGGTTTAGGCAGACAGGTGCCTGTCTCTCACTGTTCAAAGGCAGTTACTCAACTGATCAATCAAACACCCGTAACCTGGTAACCACTCCTCACGGACACAGCCTGCACCACATCATCTCCCTTCAGCTGTGCACCTATGTTTTTTTTCTTCTGTAGTGTTATTGCTAAAACTCATTATTCATCCCTATTTATGGTCCATGAAAACTGCCAGATGCCAGCAATTGGAATTTGATTTAATAGTTGGTTTGGCTGGTATGTCTGAAATTAAGACCAGTTAAACTGAGTGAATGTGGCAGAATGAATGGAAAGAAAATGCTTGCTTATTGTCAAATGTTCTGAAGCAAATTTGACTCTTAATCCTTAGTTTAAAGGATTTTTAGGGTAAAGATATAATAAGTGAGCTATGATTTAAATAAATAACCTGACATATAATTCTCACATGTATTAATTCACTTTGATTAAAGTAGCATACACATACACTCACAATAATTAGACTTCCTCTTCACTTACTTGAAAGACCTAATGTTTTAATAACCTTTCTGGTGTAATAATTATCTGGGGAGACTGGGTTTGAGTCTCATACAGATTGAGCAGGAACTTCCAGTTGTCTGAAATATTTAGGATGACGGCCTAAACCATGTCAGTAAACATGCAGTCATAAAAACAGAAACTGTAAGCACACATTTGTACATAAGTAAGATATAATTATATAAGTGAATTTCAGTCAGTTTTATTAACAGCCTGTACAGTTTGGTGGTACGACCGTGGTGGTCTTAAAATTGAAGGTGTGAGAAGAGGGGGCGTAGCCATCTTGGAAGAGGGAGTCAGGTGACAGTGTTTGTTTGTGTTAATTTAGTCCACCTGTTCCTCCTACACATCTGAAGGGTGTCTGCTTTTTGTTTTGGCCCCCTGTTAACTCACGGGCTCCCACTGGAGTTTCTTTTCTTTCCTTAATACACCTGTTTGTTTGTTTTATTTCTTCTTATAACAATTTCTCTGTGTTCTTCCCCACGATATCATGTTGGCTTGTCCCCGTTGAAATTCGGTAAGCCCTGAAAAAGGAAACCACATTCCCCACTGAATCTCTTCATTTAGGCCCAATTTCGCCTGGATCTGCTCACAAAGACAAACGGGTATCGTGAAAGGAGTAGGTTTGTCAGTCAGTATCTTTTTAGAGAAACGTATGTGATCCGTGGTGGTGTCACGGACTCTTGGGGGGGGGTTGGGTTGGGTTTGATCAGGCATCTGCTCTGTGTGTATGCAGATTGCATGTTTCTACTGCTTTATCCTCCTGCAGCACAAAGACATGCAATTAGAGAGCTAGCATCTATAAATGCACTGTGAGTGTGGGCATGTGTATGTCCCCCTGCACAGGACTGTCCCATCCTGTCCAGAGTGTATCTCAGCAATGTGCCCAGTTCTGTGTGGGATAGGCTCCTGACTATAACAAGCAGTTAGATGGTGGATGAATGTATGCAATCAGGGTTTTTGTTCCAACGTGTGGTCTGTGAAGTCTGAATAATCATGCTTGAAGTATCTTCCTGTAACTTTTTATTGGCTGGCCTGTGTAATTGGGTGGACAATGGTATAAAATTAGCCACTCTTTAGAAGAGTGGTGAGCAGAAAAGCATCTCTGAAATCACAACATGAACCCTGAGGTGGATGGGCTAATAACAGCAGACAATCCACATTGGGTTCTACTCCATTCAGTTTAGAATAGGAAACTGACACTACGGTGGGTATGGGCTTCCCAAAACTGGACAGATGAAGATTGGAAGAATGTCCCCCGATGGTACAGTTAGAATTTGCCAGAGACACTCTGTAAGACCTTTGAATGTAACCTGCCTTGTGTCAGTGGTTCAGCCTGGTGGTGATGTAATGATATAGGGAATGTTTCATTGGCACGCTTGGGCCCCTCTAAAACCAGTCAAGTGATGTTTAATTGCCACGGTCTCTCTGAGTCTTGTTATTTACCATGTGCAT
>JAACJT020000032.1:6293615-6323556 GCA_009936485.2 Gymnarchus niloticus | reverse complement strand
TGCTGACAAATCTGCAGCGATTACGTATTCAATCATGTCAGCATGGATCAGGAGCTCTAAGGAATGTTCCCAGCACCATGTTCAGTTCGTGCCACGAAGAACTGTGGCTGTTCCAAGAGCAATGGGGCCCCTACCTTGCCTCTAACAAAGTGGTAAAGTAAGTGTAATTAAAATAGCAGTGTAACCATGGTGACAGGTTCCTTCAATGGAAAAAGTTATAACATGTAAAATGGTTATTGGTGACATTTGAAGGAAACAGTTATTCTTATATGAGATGTTTTTCCAAGTTCGCAGGCTAATTTACATTCAGCAATGAGTGCGGTCTTACATAGAATTTTCTCATGTCGAAATGTAGTTAGGTAGCGTAATCCCAAGCTGTCAGAACCCACTTCTATTCTGTCTAAATGTATTATTTACTGCTAATGTCAGTAGACCTTCACACAGTTACTGCTGAAAAATATTGATTAAAAAATGATTTTCTGACATTCTTTTTCATTTGACTTTGCATTCCCTTCCAGCTACTGCAAATTACGGCTTGTTCTTGGCTCGATAGAAGTGTGCTTTGTTCTGTTTTCTCTGTATAAACTTTGTGCATGGTGAGGGAAAAATGAAACAGGACCCTTATCACCATGCATTTGCAAGTTGACAAGAACAAATTAAGAGAAAATCCACAGCAGAACATTTATACTATGGACCTGAAGGATGTGAGTGTGTGTTTGGTATATATCGGGAGAGCACTAAGTTTTTACACTTGGGGGGGTGGTATTATATAATAAACTCCTGTCATAAATATATCACAACTACTGCAAAGATTACATTGCTGCACCCATCCATTTTCTACGTCCTCTTATCCAACATGGAGTCACAGTAAGACTTGAGTTTTTCCGGAAGGTGGGCAACAACGCAGGAGATACCGCGAACGGCTGTTTATTTTAACATTTTACAATTTCCCAATTGAAATTCTGTGTTTTTTAATCCACACGCGTTCTCTGCAGATTAAGCAGAATGTTTTCTGCCTGCCCAAATTAACTTAAGTCATGTTGGATTTGACACAGTTGTGATGCGGATGAAGGAAAGACGATGGTGAAAATCAGGAGCCTTCGTATTTTCTTTGCTAGAGTAACGTCTGCAGGTTATTTCTGCATGTGCATGGCCGGCTGCCGGATAATGAAGAGTTAGAGGCCCATCAGTACCCACTTTTTTCTTCCAGGAGTAATCCATTTAAGGCGTGGCAGTTTCATACTTAAGGGTTATGCTCCTTGAGCGTGTCTGCTGCCAGCTACATCAAGACTCACGGAGTTCGGCTGTTACTCTGCAATGCCGTTAACGAAGATGTACTGCACACTGTGTCACTACCACCTTTGTAGTGATGGAAACTTGGCAGAAAAACAAGTTCTACTGTCAACAGCAGTGTGATAGAGTGTGTGTGTGAAGGAAGGAATAACACTTGGGCCGTAACAGCAATGAAGCCTTAATATGTCAACAGTGATTTGAGAAGAAATAGCCTAAAATCTGACATCTGTGTTACAAGAATTGTTTATAAAAACATAAGGGAAGATCTGTTTTTCTATTTTCACACCTGTTCTCAGACAAAGTACCTCAAAATGCACATGTGGGTGAGGTGCCACTTGTCTTGGCCAAGAAAAAGCCAAGCATGCTCTTCACAGTGTATCTATGAAATGATTCTAGTCATTTTGCTACACGCTGCCTAAAGGAAAATCAAGCCGTGCTCAGGGAGTCGTGTTCTCATGAAAAGGTTTGATTTTTATGCTCTCATGAAAGGTGGCACAGTATTTATTGAATTAGCCTACAGCCAAGTTGCTTTTCATGTTAATGTGATGGAGTGCGGCATTTAAAAACAAGACAAGCATTCGAAGGGCAAATCAGAACCAAGTTTAACTAGGCACCATCATGTGGAAAAAAAAATATTTCTTAATATATCTCCGGAGGAGCCTCACCTCTGTAGACGGCATACGTGGGGAACGTGACTGCAGCATTGATCACAAATATTGATTTCTGTGGGTGGTGGAGATATTACTGTTCCCCTGTGTAGTCCGGCTGAGACCCCCCCCCCCCCCCCATGATAAAGCGGTGACTTGGACACCTCCCTTGGCCGCGCGGTACTGATGGGAATGAATGTGTCAAAGGTGTTGATTCAGCCAAGAAGAGGAATTGGGGGCTGAGTGTTGTGCTTGTACGTGGCAGCAGGTGGTATACCAGTTGAGGACACTAGCAGGAGCCTGTGCAATGTAGTTTGAATTGTGAATAATGCAGCTTTTTGATGGCTAAACGTTCTAAGTGACTGGATGATGGAAAATGATCGAAATAAAAATGTAAATGACTTTAGACCACATGCTCCAACACCAGCTGAAGACTCTTCTCGTCCTCCTTCTGCCATTTCAGGATTAGAAAAGATGAGTGATATGTTGGCTACTGATCCTGTTGTACAATTACACCGTCTGACATTTAGAGTGAAATTCTTCCATCAGAGCCTTGATCATAATGAGTTTTAAAATAATGAGTCTTTAGATCTTTTTAAAATACCCTGCTCTTTTCGCACTGGAGTCAGCACTTATTCCAGTTTTCTAAGTTCTCCCCCTCAGCACATGCCTTTGCAAACTCAGGGCGGAGAAGATTAGCACGCACCCCCTTCAACGTACGTGCTGTAAGCGCCCAGCTCCTCACCATTTGAGGGCCCGTGGGCTGAGTGGGCACCGTTTGCTCAGCTCCACCCACAGGTCTGCAGGCACCCAGCCCACTGCAGACGTCACTGTGGCTCAGAGAGTAGGACAGGGACCCTAGCCATCGAGCTGACTGAAGAGAGGCCAGTTTGTTCTTTCTTCAGGCCTCCTGACTCGGGATGGCTTAAAGCAGAACTGTGTGGGTTATTATAATTCTGGCTTTTTTTGTGTGCCTTGACTTGTTGCTGTTCTTTTGGCTCAAGGCTAATCTTGTGTTTGCTGTATGCTCAGTGGAGAGGCTTCTCCCAGGCAGAGACCCAGCAAGAGAGCAAAGGTCTTACAGAGTGGGATTAGGAAGACCCCCCCACTTCAAAACACTTACTCACAGTGACTGCAGATCCTCCCGCTGACAGATGGCGGAGACTAATAGTACAATTAAACACCCGCACCAATGGTTCCTGTTTACTGCTCGGTTGCTAAGCAGTGACATCAGTTGGCCCCTCCCCCCACACTCCTTCTAATCCCCACCCTCCCTCTCTCTCCACCCTCACACACACACATTCGCCGGCAAGGTCTGGAGCGGAGCTCTCGGAGCAGCCAGTTACTGCAAGGCAGACAAGCATGGTTGTAGTGAGGTGGAGAGCAGCGTAGCGTCTCTCCATGTAGCCCAGCATTGCTTTTTTGCGGGGGGGTGTTAGAGGAGCAGTAGTGGACGGGCTTGCTGTCAGGGGGCTTCCTCTTTTTATTAAAGCTTAGGCTAGAAGAAAACAGAACTTTTTTTTCTATCTGGTGTTTTCTCTTTTTGAAACTTTTCATTTTTTTTTTTTTTTAAATTCCTCATTTGGTGGGTTTGGGCTTTGTGTCACAAAAGGGCTGCATGCATGACACTCCGCAAAGGCGAGAAGACGGCTATCAGCATCCAGGAGCACATGGCCATCGATGTCTGTCCTGGCCCCATACAGCCCATCAAGCAGATATCTGACTATTTCCCCCGCTACCCGCGGGGTCTCCCTCCTGCAGCACCCCCCACGCTCAGTCGCGCGGGTTCCCTGCACTCCTCCGCCAGCCAGCAGTCTGGGGGCCCCCCCTCTGACCAGCCCCATGATGACGAGGACCAGGACCGTGCCTTCGGGGCTGCAGCGCCTCCACCAAGCAAAAAGGACGAGGAGCCAGATGTGGAGGGTTACGACTCAGACGACTCTAGTAAGTGATCCCCCCCCCCGAATCTCTGCCACCACCATCACCTACCCTTCCCTCTCCTGTGTCTCTGCATCTGCGTCCAACCAACTGTTGCAATGCTGGTCCTGTTTCCATAAATCCTGTGCCAGATGCCACTTTTATAGAACCAGCACTGGAAAAGGGATGAGGTTGTGAGGTCACGGTATATGCTTCATTCCACTACATTGTAATTTCACGGTCAAAAAAGTGTATTCTAACGGTTGTTTTGTTTGCTCCGTGCATCATCATCTTATATGAGTCCTTTTTTTTTTTCCCAGTTTATGCCTTTGAATATCAAACAGGAAATGAATCAGATTTCGGTCAGTTCGCACACGCCTTGCACATCTAACAGGTTTCATTTTTCCAAATGACAGTGGCTACAATCCTCCGTCATGCTTGTGTCGAGTGGGCACTCGCAGTAATGTATGTCTGTTTAGCTTTGCTTTTCCATCCATTCTAACTGCTTCTTGAAGAACAGCCTACTAATGTGTCCTCTGAACATCCTTTCATCTAATGTATAGCTATAGTATGTATTGAAAGTTCATTTGATACCTGGAAATTGCACTAAGTTCAGATTTGCCAGGATCTGAAACTGAAAAATTCTGGGCATTACTATATAGATTACAGATACACTAATAGTTACTTGAATTTTTCATTACCTTTGCAAAATGTGTCAAGGGTCAAGTTTGGCCTTTTATGCTGCATACTGGCATTATGAATTCTTATTATTATGCTGCATCTGATAGCATAGCTTCAATAGAGAAAATTCTGTACTGCAGTTATATTTTGGCTTGTTTTCTCTTGAGTTCTCTGCCGTTGTTACTTGTTGAGTCTGCTCTGCTGAAGCATAAGTGACCCTTAAACCCTGCCTCTCACGATTCACCTGTGACAACCAGGAAGAGCCGACTTTGCTTTGAGTTCTGTAGAGCAGGCGGCAGACCACTAACTCCAGACTGGGATTTAAGACTCCCTGTGTTTAATTACCCGCCACCTGTGAGACAGAGATGATTTTGATGGAGATGCATCGAGAGTTGGGGGTTAATCTAGGAAGCACATTCCATGTCAAATCGCGAGGGACTCTACATTGGGCTGGTGCTGTTTTTTTAATCCTGAGCACAGTTGATGCCACACACCTCCACAGATGTTTATTGGTGACACTACAGTTATCAGAAAGTCCTGCCTAAAGGAAAATAAGATGCTCTGATCAGGGATCTAACAATCCAGTACTGAAAAAAAGATGGTTCGCACAAGGATTTTTCTAGAGGTTTCTTTTTATTGTCTTGTTTTGTTATTGATTGATTGATACAATATGATGGCCTGAGTGTCAGAAGTCCAAAGCCTTTCCATTCAGATACTTGGTAGCAGTATTCTGACATGTCGATGCAATATATTCACTGGCCTGTTTCACGATCAGGCTGCCGTCTGAGAGACTGAAGTTCGAATGTTCAGGTCAGTTGTCACCAAATGTTCCCAGAAGGTAAATTGTTATTGTGTCATGTAGCAGACCTCGACACCAGGATGTTGCCAATCACAATCCCTGATGGGTTTACCGCTCGAAAGCGCCCATCTCTCACCAGCTACAGCCATCGGGTGAGAAGCCACGCGTCAGCAGACGGCGAGAAAACAATTAGTCACGATTCGTTGTTTTCGGCTCGAGTTGGCAATTAGAGAAGAGCCCGCCTGGTAGCTGGGGAATGGCCCTAAGGAAGGGACTTCATGAGAGGCAGCAGTGAATGCGATGGGAAACCAGCAGGGGGATTGTCAATGGCTGAGCTGGCGTACACAAGGGGTGCCCCCTACAGGCAGCCTCTTGCTCACCGATACACCATCCTTGCCAACTGCCTTTGTGAACAAGCTAGCTTTGAAAAGCCCAAACTCACTGGCCCATTGATGGCGTGTCGAGAACAATGCAGCATGTAAAAGGCCGTTAAAGCCTGAGCACATGTGTTTGGCATGAATACCCCAGAGAATCTCCATTCTGCCTCCCTTTCATGAGTTTTCCCCACTCTGGTTTTGTTTTTTTTTGTTTTTTTTTTCTTTTTTAAACATATATTGCCGTGAGCTGATGCTGGGGGTTGTCTATTGATCATCAAGTCATTCGCAGTGCCAGCATATGGTCTGAATCCACGTGCTAAAGAGCATTAACTGGGTAAGCAGGCTTCTGAGATAGGTAATGTGGATAAATTACATGACATGATTATAGTATTCATGTTTTATTCAGTGTTTTGTCGCTAAATATCTAAATAACAGCTGGATCCCGCCGTTAGAATAAATAAAATATATTTTGTAAATACACATATATATGAGCATGTCCCAAACCAAGAAAAGCAGTTTGAGGACAGACGGATGTACGTTGTTATTATATATTGAATAAATATTCCAGAAATAAACAGATGTATAAAGCATAACACACAACATTGAAGTGAGGTGATGGGATGATACAGTCCATGGAATGAAGTATGATTGTGAGGTTTTAATTGCACGATGAGCTGACAGCATGCAATTCCAGTTTGACCATACATTGCATTTGATTTTCATTTTTATCTAATGCATGACTACCAGGAGCTGCCTGCTTCAATGGGAATTTCATGCTCCACTCCATGTATAGGCTCCCTATACATTGCCCCGTTAATGAATTTAAAGGTTGAGGTTATAATTTAATACTTGGCAATTGGTTTTAACATAATATATTAAGGCTGACTGATGCAGAATTTAAAAATTAGCAGGGCTGGTTGTGGGCTGTGCTGTATACTAATAGTCTAGTTTTTGTAGGGAATGGGTTTGTCATGCATTTTTTAAGTCATCATTAAATGATGGATTACTGTAGAGCCAATACGATTCTGACCTCATTATTTTCTGTATTGGCTTTAAAGCGGGCAGAGGTAAAATCCCTGCTCTAAAGTTGAACTCCTATACATCAGATGCTGTACAATACAAATCAGTCTGAAACAGCACAGAAGACCCGAGGAACCTTTACATCTTTCTGAAACTATGTCTCTGGGTCTCAAGCTGACATCAACAGAAAACATGACCAATTATGTTGCAGAGAAAAGGCATCCCTATTGTGTTTGGTGCTTCTCGATGCTTCTTGTTGCCCTAAACTGGGGTTTTTGTGCTTTCAGTAGAGAGATTTTGAAATGGAGTTGAGCCTGGAGTGACTGGCTTCGGGAGAACCCGTTAAAGGAAAACACCCATGTTGTACTTCTAGTTTACAGTATGGACTCGTGCATGTTTATTATTTAAAATAAAAACATCATGAGCAACATTCGCTCTATTTTTCTCAACCTAGACTTTAAATGAGAAAAAAGGTGTGTCATGTCCCCCCACTAATTGCATTCACAGCATTTCCAAACACATTCTGCTTTTCATTTGTTCATTAGTTATGTGCCTCATCTAGTAAAATGTTTTTGCAATGTTTCGAAAGTGCCAACAAACAATGTTATATGCAATTCACTTACTTCATATATTTGTAATAACTGGATTCACATACAGGCACACGCCTGCATGTATGGTAACATGGAATAGCGGCTCCCCGTCAGAAAAAACGGACACGAGTCATGCATTGCAAGTAAGACATTTCTGAGAAATTTCAGCAGAATGGTTTTGCCTTTGTTGCTACAGTTTACCACACTTTCATATTCCAGAGGACACTTTTTACAATATTTGTCATTCTACGATGCTTCGCTGAAAATTACTGAGGGAAATAACCAGTCACACTCAGACCTTTCAAAGCCAGAACATAGTATCCTATTAAACATCATTCAAGCTACCCTCTGTCAATCAGTAACTGAATATGCTATACCCTACTTTTCCTTAGCTTCAGGCAACATTCATCAGCCCTATTTTGATATGCCACTTCTCTGTGTTGTATAACCTATTTGTTCATGAAACTTTTCATTGATGATATGGATTAGAGAAAACTGAAAAGTACATCACTAATAGCCATAATCACTATTAATAGCTAGATAGCTGGTCTATGCATGTAGAGTGAGATTAACAACAGTTAGATTTTCGCAATGTATTTTCCAACTTAATTTACATAAATGGTTGACTTGTTTCACTGCAAGTAAAGACTTAGTTTTTCATTTTTTTTGTCCCTCTACTCTGACATATTATCTTGTAAGGCATTTAAAGAGTGGGCTAGTTGATTTAATGTCTCGGTAGACTAATCATAAAACTGTTCGTTCATTGGTTTCTAATGTTAGCTAGCTTGCATAGTATCACCAGAGCAGTGTGAATAGGAAGAAATTTCTCACGAATGTGAAGTAAAGGAGTTTCAATACATAGAAAACCACGTTTCTGCATGGATTTAGTGAAGTGGAGTCTGTGGTGTTGAATATAGTAAGAAAGCCAAGAGCAACATCCGTGATTGAAATCTCCAGACATATGACATTCTTTATATGTTGGCATACTGCAGTGTTGATGCTGTGAGTTTTTACTGCTAAGATTTAGTGAAATCAGTGGGCCTTGACTAGCAAGTGTGGACTGTTGAACTACACGGCCCATTTAGAAGTTATTCTCCTAGCTGTAACTTGTGACCTGAGTAAAGCAAGCTCAGTTATAAGGTCAATTTACCCAACTTGTCCTCAGAAACTGAAGTGACCTTCAGAGTCCTGCTCTGTCCTTCCCTGGAAGTGTGTACGTACTGAAAGAGTAGAATGAGTTAAAATTGGGTATAACATTTGAATTTCATATGTTTAAACTTCATTTAATGGTAACGCAATTCAGATTTTATGTTAAAACTTAAAATGTCTAAATGTAGCTACATTTTACACTAAAAATTCCTGTGTAAAAATACTCGTACATTCTGGCATTAAAGTCATTTTCTGCACTCCCGCCTTATTTTTGTTTTCCTTTTGTCTGCATGTGTTTGTTTGCTTTCATAACTGTGTTTTTCTGTTTGTTTGTTTGTTTCTATTTCAATGGGCTGTGACAGGAGCAAAGTTATTCCCATATGAATACCAATATCAGAGTGAACACATCTACATCTCTGAGGATGACTAAAGCACAGAGACATTGATTCTTATTACACGCAGTTCTTCATGCATCACTTTGGTAATAAGTTGTTTACAATTATCTTAATATTTATTTAACAAATACATGCTTTTGTCCAAAATTAGATACAGGTCACTGAATACAGCACACGCATTAAAAACATGCCAAAACCACCCAAATCTATTTTCTGTTCTTAAATTTTAATAAAAATATTTTAATTTAACATAAAAGGAGAAAAACATGATGGATTAAGTTTAAAATATATATAGTTTTAGACTTAACAAAGCTCTTATAGCAAATATCAGATATTCTACAGACAGAAAATATGTTATTCATGGTCATGTTTGCTGGAAGACAATAAACACCACATTCATGCTAACAAGGACAGTTATGAAAGTAGACTGGTGTTCTGGAATTGTCATCTGGAACAGGATATGAATAAGGAGTGATGTTTGTTGTTTTGTGTGACTAATGCATGCAGGCTCCACATTTTATTTTGTGGCCTTTAAAGGATGGACAGTTATTGATCCTTTTCAGTTTCTGTGGAAAATGGCTACACCACACTGATGCTAAATGTGAGTGGAAAAAAGCCACGACTGTGTGTACGGGGGCCGTGTGAATGAGGTTATATGTACCCTTCCAAGAAGGAAGACGGAGAAGAACCACATTTGGAAACTCAATAGCATGTTGCAAGTGCTTAGGAGGAATTGTGGGCTTAGCGTGGCGTATTGGCAGTCATAATATTGACAGAATCTCACTGTGCCAGTTTAACGAATTTTGTTATGCTATTTGTTTCTTTTTTTCAGGGCCATTGAAATTCCTCTCTATTGTTACAGCTCCAATACAACACGGACGTTTATTGTTTGCAGTACTGCAAAACAGGGGTAGGGCTTGGACCTTGATGTGAATTGCTGGTTAATACTTCTAGTTGTGCCGTAATAAATATTCACATGCCAGAAAATCATCTGTTAATCATTTTAGCTTCACTGTAATGAATATAAAAACATAAGAAAAAATAAGCTATTCCAAAATAACCACAATGCAAATTTTGGAGGAACTCGTGGTCTGACCAGGCAGTGTTCCAGGATTCTTGGTTGTTTTTGATTCGTAGGCTTGCCTGTTCTCTCCCACTTGCCAGCTTTTTACCATCAACATAAACAGGATTTTATTTTGGGATAATGTTTCCTCGTCAAGAAGTCCAAACTTACATGCCTGTTCTATATACCATCTGGGGTGTGGCCCAGAGTTGGCTACAACCTGACCAGGACCCCGTGCAAGAGGTTGGATGGATGGATGGATGGATGGATGGATGGATGGATGGATTCCTGTAAAATATGAGTTACCTATAAATGTGTAAAATTTCCATTTCAAAAGATATAGATTTGAACTGGTTATGAAAGATGTTATGGTATTATTAAAAGTCAAAGTAATAATAATAGTAATATGGTAGCTAAATATGTTTTATAGTTTCAATACAAATTGAAAAAAGTTTCCTGGCAAAATGCAATGAAAGCGTGCTATGGCATGTCAATCTCCCTGAAGTACTGTATCAGTTTACATTAGCAGAGATCTCTAATTTCATGTCGCTCTTCTGTAAATAAAACGATTTTCTATCCATTCTAGACCATTGGACAAATCGTACAATGGTATTCCTGCATTAAAAAACACAACATGTTTCTTTTTGCATCATTTAAAATGTAACTCTAAATCTACACTATTTACTGGTCTTGTTTTTAACAGGAGGGGTGAACAGAAAGATCATTTGATTTGTTTTTTTTTTCTACTACTCCAATGCACAATATGTTGTAGTCATTAAGTCAGGATTTAATTCAGGGAGCAAGAAAAACAAAATATACTGGATATTTTATTCCCTGATGAGTGGTACAAGTGGCACAGCATGCCAACTTTAAATAGAATTATATGCATTTAAAGATATATTTAAGAACTTAATATTGTATTTTACAAATTTATTTAAAATACTGATTTTTAGTGTAACTGTTTTGAGTACGGTGTTGATACATCACCCTAGCCATATAAACGACCCTTGCATGAATATTTCAAGGTCGTTTAAATGGAAACATTTTTATTAATACTTTTTATCACTCAGTTTTTTTTATTATTGTTGTTATACTGTAGAGAACACTTCCTTGACAACAAAAACTAAGGCCCGTCATTAAAAGTGATTTTTTTTTTTTTTTGCATGAGATTTGTGCAATCAAATGTAAGAAGTCGCTGAGTGTAACATAGGATGTGTCCACACCTAAATTTGGGGATCATCTCTTCCTAACACCAGGCGTCGTTGTTATTTATCTGATACTGTCTAAGCAGCTGAAACATTCAACTGACAGCACGTACCTGATATTAGACTTCTGAGCATCACTGCGGACGCTGTCCTGATCCGTCAGTCAATCTCCCGATACACTCTACCATCACTCGTGAATAAGATCCCGAGATACGTTAACTCCCCCGCTTGAGGTAGTAACTCAAGATTACTTATTTTTACAGAAGGAGGATTTCTAATGAATAAATGAGAATCCTGAAAGATAAAATAATGTGTAGTATATTATGGAAATGGGATTGTCAGCTCAAAGGTTGCGGTATATTCTGTTTGGCACAGTTGTTTCTTAATGTCTTTAATTTGCCGTGTATCTGGATTTTGCTGGAGGGCATTTGTTTACATGTTTGAAAATTAAGAGCAGGTACCCATACCCTAGCATTTTCCACTGCCGGCTCTGCTCCAGACGCTCTGAAGTCCGGATCACTCGTGAGCCAGAGATGAGTCATCAATTATGTTAGCAACCCCCAAACGACCAGTTAGCACTCGGTATTCCACCACACCAAGCCTTGTTTGCACAGCTGTTCTCACTTAGCTCACTCAACCGCTGTAGCTAAGTGAGCCATTTCACTTTACCACCCTTAACCTGCTATAACCAACCCACAATGTCCCTGCTGCACAGGGGCAATGAAAGATCAACCCTTTAATGGCTGTTACGCCACATCAGTGAGGAAGGGAAAATCTGATCTGAGAGATGGAAAAGCATAGTGGTCTTGTAGCAGCAGATCCAGACTGCTGTGATTACGATTAGTGGTGTTAGAGATGGAAAATTTGGATAATCCTGGCTCGATATTTCACAATACCTTGAAGTCCTGTTAGGACTAAACCATGGCCCGGAGGTTCACATAGACTTTTGTTCAGTACTGTTCTCTCTGTCTAATGTTGCACAATCAACCTTTAAATAACAGCATCTGCTGTGCCTAATTGCACATGTTTGACTTGCCCGTTAGGAAGTTTCGGGTCAGGAATCGCCTCTGAAACAGGCGCTCCAGGCCAGAGCCTTATTGTGGCACTGTCACTGAGGAGAACTTTGTTTGCAAGAGTAGCATTTAGCCCTGACAACTCCCCACAGGGAAAGTGAGTTAGTCTAATCTAGTAAATTTCCAAATAGTGTACATGTTGAGCTTGTCAGGCTGTACATTGCTCCTGGGCATACCTACCCAGATTCCCTCACCCACTAGGGTTTTTTCAGTATTGCTTAGTCATTTAGGCAATTGTTAACTGGCACAAGCCTGTTAAATTCATTCCTAGTTAAGTGGATTGCCATGGCCATCTGTCAACGGAAGAACAGAGCAGGTAATATGGCAAGAGGGATCTTGAGCGCATTTGAAATTGGTGATGAAATAATTAACATTGCTGGCTTAGTAGAAAGGAAACTCATGCTCCTTTTCTCTTGTGTTTGGAGTTGTGTTCTGTCTCCTGAAATGATGCAATCCTGTCAGCTAAAGTTAAATTCTTTAAGACCCAAGATAAATGGCTCTCAGAAAAAAACTTAACCAGCAAAACTTAACAGCTCCAACTTACAGATGATGCGTGTTGTCTGACAAGGTAGGCTGATGAAAAATTGTAATGATTTTTGGAAATGTATTCATATTTAAAAATCCTTCAGAATTTCTTCTCTTACTCATTAGCTTAGTGGATTGCAGCATTTGGGGCCCGTGACCCAGTTTTTTGGTTATACCCAGTAATCTCCAGGAGATGTAAAGTCTGCAGTTTTCACATGGATGCCGGCTGTACTGAATGTCATATATGAGAAAACCATGAGGTCAGAAAGAGAGGGTATTCCGTTTTACCCGCTGCCAAACTGGAATATCTACTACAAAAAAGTCGCTCTCCTGAGTTTAATAATGTATGTATTCCCACTTTTTCACCAAAGTCGTTCACCCTCCTATATAATCTCAGGAAATTTCCTGGCATTATTTAGTTGTAAACTTGTCCAACGTTAGCACTGGCTCTCTTATTTGGTCATCTAGCCTGCTGTGCTGTGAGTCCTCCTCTCCCAGAATACTCAGAGTTCTGTGAATAGGGAGAGATGTATTTCGTATACCTTAGGTAAGGATTTGGATTATTAGAGATTAAAAAGGAAAAGGCTGTTTCATTGAAATTTAGCCACGCTCAAATTTCTGAGTTTTATGAATGCATGCAACCTGTTAAAATTGTGTTGGAGCTGAGAGTGATTTGCACAGGTTGCAGGATATAGTTCTTTTGACTTAAAAGCACAATCTCTTGATTTAATGTTTGACTAAAGTACCGTGTTTTGTTAGTTAATCTGACGTTTTCAATCTGGAAAAAGGCACTCAGTATGTCATATCTTGAAATGCCTTACTTAAACGCTGGAAGAATACATCACATATGGTAAAAGCATAGGGCTCTGTATGATTTATGGATGAGCTGCATGTAAAACCAAATGATGATTCCTTTGGTGTAGTGTCGATGATTAGATTTTTTTTTGGTAGCTGAGCTGAACAAAGTCATATGGGCAAAAGTTGTCTGCATTTTTCATAATGTTTTCAGTTTGATATGGACCTTGGGTCAGGTGAAGGAACTCAGCCATTTGGCTGTAGCATGAGCAGATAAATGAAAATGTCGTCTTTAATAAACATTGCAGTGTTTCATTGTGCCAGATCTTCATTGTGACTTGTAGTGTTTATTTTTTCAGACCGGTTGTTTGTCCAATTTTGCTTGTAGCATTACTCCCGTGCGTGCTGGGAAGCGGAGGACAGCTGGCGTGTGGTCTTTCAATTTATGTTCCCATCAATCTGCTTTCTTTCTTCCTTTGTCCTGTAAATAATGTCGTGTGAAGCCAGAAATGTACGCACGGACTGTCACAGTGGCATAACCCCACAGCTGGGACCTGAACACTGCCGTGACCCAGACAAACCAGACAACAGAAGGTGCCTTTTTGAGGTGCCCACCCTAATCATCTTAAAACCTTCATTTGTTGGAGCAAAACCTGCAATATATTACTGTGAAATAACATTTGAAAAATCGGAAATATTTTATGATTTCTACATGCAGAGCATGCCTGCCGTGCCCTTCCCTGTGCATTATTTCATTTCTTACTGTTCCTTTACCTCCGATTTATTTATAGGCATAACAGGAAACATCACTAATGATAGGCTGTGTAACCTCTGGACAGCTATACCGATGCATGTAGATCAAGTGTATGTTAGGTGAAACGTAGCAATCAAGGGCCTTCTGAAGCACTCTGTTTGTTGGATCTGAAAACTGCCCTTGTTATTGCAAGTTAACATGCCCAGCAAGGCTAGTTTTCTAGCCCCACTAATCTGGCAAAAAATGACAATGCATGAAACGTTGGACTGAAAGCACTGTTCAAGCTTGGTGAGTGTCTAAATGTCAGGGGCTTTCGGCACACAGTGATCCTTGCTCAGGCATCTTTACACGTCATGTTCATTAGTAGGGCAAGCTGAAGTTTGCAGCACTGTTGCTTTGAAAACAGATTTACTGACAGCAGCGAATAGATCTCCCTGGAGGTTTAGGTCCTGATTAAGGCTAATAGTGTTATTATGAAGCCAGGATTTAGAGCAGATGCAAACATTGTGCAGAAATGAGGCCTCTGTACATGCACAGTCATTGTTCTAAACACAGAGAATTTTGTATTTTCAATGAATCTGAAATAGATGAGGATGAACGTGTCATTCAAACACGGTCACTTAAGAAGGAGTGACTCACGTTTCTTTGTGTTGTGCAGTCATGCTGATGTTCAAGACTAAGGTGTAAGCAGCACAAAATATGACATGTTTATTTCAGCACATTTTGCTGAGTTATGCCAAGCCGGCTCTGTATCATTATGACTCTCATTTAGGGCAGTACTGTGGCAAGGCTGTTACCGTTGAACTCAGTTCTTCTGGGTTTAGGTGTACAGGAACACTGAGAGGTGAAAGTGTGTACGTGTTCCTGCAAAGGACTAGCTGTCCACTCACGGTGTATGCTGCTCTATCCACCACCCTCTCAAGGATCTCTCATCGCAGACTCGGTATGTCTGTGGCGTTTCTTTGATAAGTATTTGCCAGAAATGGATGGGCAGGCATGAGCATTAAATGCTTCATTGCACAGGTTGGTGGCCTCCACCTTGGCCAAGTCACAATTTGTCAACAAACACCTGTACAGACCCCTGACTGTGCTGCGTCTTGACGGCAGAGGTGTATTTAACCATTCCACCCAGCCTCATGAGGAGAGACCCTGTTGTGTGAAGAGAGATTCCACATGGACAGCATGTGAAAGACATATCAAATTATTATGCACTGTTATATAAAATTACAGCTTCTAATTCCCCCGTTGCGTTTCCATTTCTGTTTTTAAACATGACTGTGGGAAACAACAACAACAGCAGCAAAACCCACTGCAGAATCTTAAAACCGATGTGTAGCTCGCAACATGGAGCTGAAAGAATGAGTAACTATGATGTCATGAAGATTTTTCTACAGTGCTGTTTTTCCACTCGACGAGCAGTCTCTGCATGCATGGAAATGGATTAAGGAGTCAGTTCACAGATTTGTCTCATTAGTCTGCGGTGTTGCTTCTCATGGGATTTCTGTACATAGCGGTAATTTCTTTTAATTGCCTACTCATTACCCACCTGAATCCATGTATGTTTGTTTCAAATGTACTATGGTTGCAATTTACTGCATTCTGTACTAGACAGAAATGTTAAATATCAACTTTGTTGGTGAAGTTTTGATACAGATTATACCTGAATGTAATTCCAACATTTATTAGGATAAATATCATAGGTTTAGAACGAATGAGAGGACTTTGTATGAGGGAAAGCAGTATCAGATGAAAAGATCAATAATGAGTACCTTTCTTCAGGTTTAAACCAGAGTCTGAAGTAGTTTGCATCGCCTTTCAGAATATACATAGAAATGGGCTGTCATACTTAACGTTTAATGGTGACATTTTGTTTTTAGCTGGAAGTATTCATTCAGTCATTCATTCCAATCCATTCAATGTGCACCTAAATGGACGCTGCTGACAGTAACGGAGACGGAACTGGTGTTTTTCACCTCAGTATGATCTCGGTGATATGGTGATGATTATGATAGTGTGATTAAAGAGGGAAATGGATTCATGCCATGAAATGAAAAATATTTCTGTGGAGAAGTTGACAGATTTATAATTGCTCCATTTCTAAATAAAAAAAGAACAGCCTCTGAACTTCGTGTAGGACCAGAAGGCTAAATACACCCAAAAATAAAGAATGGTGCATAAGGAATCCTAACCTTGAATTTTGATGAATTCTCCTATTAGAAATTGTACTTGTGGTTACAAAGTGAATGAAAGTGGCCAATTCCAAAGCCAACTCTGGTTCAGCCCGATCAACTCAATTAAATAAAAATCCCAACATTAATTGTGCTTCTTTTATTCCCAGTCAGGCTGTCTGTTGATCGTGGTTTCGCATCTCCCACTCTGTGTCTTAGTCTGGAGATGTCACCTGCCTCTGGACACGTCTCGGCACCTACAGATCCTAGGCTTCACCCACCAAGCTGAGGAAACTTACCCCACTCACTGTCTGCCAAGCCAATATCCCCACCCCAAGCAGATAGGGGACATGCATTAAGCATCTTTCTGCAGTGAAGAGCGATTGATCTCATGGTGAAGGTGTATTAGTGTCCCCTGGTTCCAAGGAGAGCAGTCACTCGAGAGGTCCTTATGTCGGTCCCTTTAACTTGGTGGCTTTTGAGCAGAAGTCTTTCCTGTTGATTGGCTTTTGCTCATCCTGGAGTTAATATCTTCAGAAGACAGAAGCCTTACTGAACTTATTTCCTACTGTGTTATGCAGTATCAATAAAAAATGAGACTACTCAAATGTTCCTCGCAACAACTGCATTGCATCAGTATCTTTAGATAACATTTCAACATAATGCATCACAAAATAATAGACATATAAACAAAAAATATGTAATTCCCATTGAAGACAATGCTGAGGGTCAAACCCTTCAACCTACCCAGCTATTAAAAATCAACTGTTAAAAATCAGGCTTAAAATACTACCCCTCTTGTCCACATTTTGTCACTCATTTCACATTTTTAGGCAGACTTTGCTCAGTTTCCTCTTTTCAGTGTGGGCTTGTGGCTCCACTGAGGCATGGCGGCTGCATGTTAAATTTAATCTCATCTAATTTGGCCCAAGATTCCAACTGTAGATGCACAACTTGATCAATGTACCGCATGAAAGCTGATGATCCAGCCACCATTCTGGTATGCTGATGCCTTCTCCTTCTCTTCCCCCATCCAGAGGTTTTGGTTCTGCAGCAGTAGTTACCTTCCTGTGAACCTCTGTGTGTAACCAGCTGTCACTTTGTAGTCGCAAAACTAAATTCCATCAATGCTCATGACACCAGTAGGCACAGATTGAACTTCTGCACTGATGTATAAATTCACATGTGTTATGTGTTGCATTCAGCATACACCAGAGATATTACTGCTGTAGGATACATGAATGAACTGACTGACATGGGCGTTGATGAACATTGAGAAGGTCTTTGGTTTAGTTGACATTAATCATGTCTCCAGACACCAGTGTAACCCGTTCCTTCTCCTTGCCTTGGCCAGCACTGAGTTATGTCTGTGTGCTGGAAGTGTCGGGACAGTGAGCATTTCAAGGCCATACCCTGTTAGTCGGGTCCATTCAGAGCACCACAGACACTTCGGCCAAACATGGGAATAATCACTTAACCTATAGTGCACCACAACGCAGCACAGATGAAACATGCATCCCTCAGATTCAGTTCTCCAGTTGCTACCATCAGAGAAAATATATATATATATTTTTTTTCTTGGTCAATTTGAACAAGAGTTAATAACAGTCTCCTGGTCAAAGTTGGCTTTGGAGTAGTTCGATGTTAGTGTGTTAGTGTAGCATGGATGTCCACCGACAAATAATATTCTACTTATTTTTCTATATCTAAATAATAGGATTCCTTCTAAGGTGTGGTCCTACAACCTTGTCATCACAGGTCCACTCCCTTATTAAACCTTTGCCCATCACACTGAGGTGGAGATCACTGACCCCCCCCACGGATGACAAATGACAATATTATAGCCCTGGCTTCCTCTGTACTATCGTTATGTGGCACCCCATCTGTTTTGTGCCCAAGTCATTGACCAGATCATTATTCTTTATCGCGTCCAATCTGCTCGTCAGCGTGATGCACGCTGATGTGATATTATTCCTTTCTTCTGCTACACAATTTCACACACCTCAGCCTGTTTTCTGTTTACACACTGAGGGTCTTCCAGACTACAGATGGAAGGGAGCATTAGGGTTGCTGTCTGATGGAAACAGACAGATTTGCTTTTGACCTTCAATTTTGATTCAATTAAGTCCAGCGTTTGCAAGTGAGTCGCATCCAAATAGAATATCAGATATTTCTGTCTTTGATCGTGATCAGGGTTCCACCAGTTGTTCAGTGTGATGCAGAAGACATTTCTCAGAACCTGAAAACCATACATGCAGGTAGACCCCGGAGACGGCTGCAGAAATTGGTTGAATCATCTCTGCTTTTCAGTGGTTTCCTGGTCGGGTTGATTCTGGACTCTCTCGAATCTAGTAAATCATCTTGAACTTGCTTTGTCACTACTAGTCTGTTCTCTCGAATTCTAGTCCGTTCACACTCTGCCCTGCCTCCTTTGTTCAACAATAATAAAGGAGGCAAATGATTTCCTGCCACTTGAGCTAGTGATATCGATAAATTGTCACTGTTCCTCTACCCCCACGGTGTTCGTGAGGGAAATAGGTTAGATAAATGAATTGGCTGTGGGGAATGGAATGAGATTTATATTATTGTATTGTATTTATATGCAATACTGTTTATGATTTGGATTTTTCCAAGTATAACTTGGCATTGCAATTTAGACAGTGTAAGTATTCTATTGCATACTGTTATCAATATGCTTGTAATATTTAACATTAGGTTAAATCCTAATCAATTATCAGTGCTGTTGGACAGTGATTGAACTTAAACTCCTGTTCTTCAGACTCTGCAATGCAATGGCAACACTGTAGCTACCCAAAGGATTAAAGCGTATGTCAGCAAGTGAAGATGATACAACGACATGTCGCAGGGGAAAAAAAAATTATGCTCTCTCTCCTGCAGTGAAATCTGTTTTTTCATTGTACATCCTCCACATTCTGCCACGTTAATGGAGACCTGCAGAGATAAGTGCTTTGCAGTCGAACCCACCTCACATACCTTTAGAGAAATTTTGGTTATGACTTCCCTAGTAATTTTAACTGCCTGTCCTAATCTACTCGCTGTCATTACTCTGACTCCAGTGGTAAGTGTTGACGTTTTACGTTGCGGCATCATGTGACAGAAGCTCGGAAACCTTATAGTACAAAGAAAAGAGCAAATCGTATTCACAAGGGACAGAGCATGCGCACATGAAAAATGACACACTAAAACTTCTGTCGCTGTATCAACATGAGGAAGAGTGTCAGGGTTCACAGAAAGCATATCTCACTTTAGCACAGTGGTCATACACCTTCTATGTTTCTCGTCACTTCAGAGATGCCTGGCTAAATGAGGCCAGTCACTCACTTTTGGTATCTGAGCGTGCAAAGGGGCAGGCGTGGCTTAAGGAAATACTGGAGCGTCTATAATTACAGCATGGCAGGACATGCTGGCCCGCCGGACTTCTGCTGCCCAAGCAGTCCCTAAAGCCACCATATCAAAATCCTAGAAAGGCGGCAGACTTGCGGTTAAATGTGGCCTATTAACACCAACTTTGTGGGTTTGGTGCAATGGTAAAGCTCTCATTGCACAGATGACCCCCTTCCCCACCCTCAGCTCATCTCGTGTGACTGGTTTCCAAAAACGTGTCATTTTGGTGGGGGAGCTTGTCATGCCCCCCCCCCCCCCTTACAATTCTCTTTGTCTTTCAATTTCCTGCCTTTTCTCTGGCCATCTGTATCATTCTATCATAGTATGAAAACAGTACATTTTTTCTTTGAATCTATTCAGCAGTGAGGTGAGGTTCACCTGCAGCACATAAAGGCCAGCTGAGAAGAGTCAGGTTTTCTTCCTACTCATATGGTGAGAATTGAAGCTGGGAGCAAGAATGGGGCAGGTGCAGGGAAATATGCAAGTCATTGGAGTTACTAAACATTTCGCTGTGTTCGACATACAGAAAGAAATGGAGAATAATGATTTTGGTTAGTCTGGTTTTTAGTTACTCTAGTCCCCAGAGCTACAGTATCTTTAAGGAAATGTTTTTTGCTATATGCATTTATGGTTCTATATTTTGTGGAAGTGATTAGAGAAAAGAGCTATGAGACTATGAGTGATTAAATGTGATTAATCTGACAGCGGTTTAATCCTGTGTAGCTGTACTATAAACCTCTACCTTTACTGTTGCAGGCAGAACTGCTCATCAGGCAAAGATTTAATGTAATGTCTGGTTGCGGAGGGCTACATCTGTGAGGTGTATGTTTTTATAAATGATTACTGCAGACGGGGCAGCCTAGTGGTTCGGGGCTGTGGGTTCAAATCACACTCTGAGATTGCATGTTTCCCCTGTGTTGTACGTGCTTCCTCCATGTTGTTAAAATAACTAGTGTCTCCAAATTGTACCTGACGTGATTGGGAGTTTGTATGTGTGTTCCCTGACACAGAACCCCATCTAGGGTGTAGCCCTGCCCTGTGCTCTGTGTTGCCTGAGACTCCAGGTCCCGCTACAGCCCTGTCCTAGATAAACAGTTGGAAAAGGGATTCATGTAGAGGATAATGTGTGGTACTGTGATATGTTTTTATATTCTCATCTTGATTACATGTTTTCACCGTTTTATCATCTCCAATTTATTATGGTTGAAAGAAGACATATGATTCTCTGGGACCCTGTTTAGGGTAACTGGATGGACGGATGGACAGACGGTTGGTCAGTCGGTCGGTCGGCTAGATGGTTTTGAATTCTGAGGGTTCTCAGACTGGATAAAACCCGCTATTGTTTCATAGACTAAACGTTTGGTACAGAATCATTAGACTCTGAAAGTCAGACCCACTGTCAGCTGCCCTCTGTCACCAGTGAAATAGTACTCGGCACACTCTTGTCATTTGTTTAAAAAAAACAACCTCAGCCCTCCTCGATAGAGCATGTTCATTTGATGGCCTCCTGGCCATTACTCCAGTGTCCGTTCATCATAATTTGGCTTCATGTAGCCTACCTTGCACAGATATCCATTACAGTTTCATCAAGTCAGTTGCTGCCCATACATTTGTCCAGATGTGCTGCAGTTTGGCCTCAGATATAAACATGGTCTTGGAGCTCTGTAATAAACCCTACCCTGTTTCTTTGTTGTGAATTTAATTCAGCCATATTCCTCTGTGAGAGGAGAAGATCCGAGCCTCTGTAAAGTCCCTGGAAGGTGAATCAGGTGACTGTGAGTCATGTGACTTTGACAGTTGTCAGGTTTTTTTCTTTCCTTTTCTGTTTCCTCACACACCTGCTACCAAACACACTCAAACCCGGTTGCCTTACTCAGCCATCAGTTGTTGCCTCCCGACACCACTGTGGTTACTGTGTTTGCCTTCCCCCATGCTGAAATCAAAACTGTTCTTCATTTCCATTCTGCCCGACTGTTTTGTTTCGCTTGCTTTCACTGCCGTCCCCAAATACAGTCCATTTCCACCTCATCATATTGTATGGCTTTGTTCACAGTCTGAAGTAAGAGTATTTTTTCTGAAATACACAATTCTTTCTGTATTTCAATAGTCTTGTAGTCATGTAGCTACCATACTTGTGAAGCCAGAAGCCACATTTATGCGTTAAGCTGATGTTTATGCCTTGTTAGTTGAGACACAAAAATGCCTATGTAGATACTGAAGAAGCCCAAGTATCTTGTGTAAAATCGATGATGTGCAAGCAACATTTTAAAAACACTACACTGTCCGCTTTGTACTCTGTGATGCTGACATTGAGGCCAGTTTAGTTGTCACGTATGTATAAATGGGCTAACTGTGCCGTGTCGGCCACCCGAGCCTCTCAGGCAAGCTATCATATCAGCGGTCGTCAGCTTTACCCACCTCTCGGGGGGGGGGCTCCGTGGGTGTAATCTTAACAAGGGTGTTCAAATGTCCTCAAGTGACACACAGTTAGAAGGTCATGGTGTCCAGCTCTCCTGGAACCTCCCAGTCAGGGCCACATCAGTTCTCGGCCTCCTTGAGTCATGCCAGCCATAGAACTCAAGTTTTCACATGATCAAAAAAATTGGATGATCCCATTAATTCATGCTGAGCTGTTTAAAGTCTTTGTCCACGCTTAACATGCATGTTCTGTGCTTTTATTTGGTTTCACCTAGGATTTTATTTCTTTCTCTGATTGTCCTAATTTAAACAAAAATAGAAATGTTTTTTAAAAGGCAATTAGTTTGACGCTTGGCTAAAGGCACAGCAGTCACCATAGGGAATGATATGGCAGATGTATGGAAGGTCAGTCACTAAAAGCAGCTTAAATCTCCACTCACAAGCTCAAGCTACGTTCAGTTCGTTTGACCACGGAACTTCTTTTGACATGTACTATAAAATTCCTTGAGGTCATTTTAGTTTAACCATTAAGTGTAAATGATCATAGATTCATAGCCCTTAGTAAAAAAAGAAGCCGTGAGTATTTTCTGAACTCTCATGTATTTCAGCTAATAGAAATGTTCTTCCAAAGTGTGTACCTCTTATGACCCAGTTCAATTCTGCTTTATCAGCCAGCTATGAGCACAATTTTTTAAGTATCTGACATTTATCCAGTTTTACTGGTAGGGCTTCAGCAGAATAAGGTACTTGCCAAACACTTGCGGCTTGCCCAACTGTCGCCTGTAAGAAACCTGATGCTCTGATTGGTGAGAACTGCTCCATGTGACAGCGTGTGACGTGTGGAGGGTAAAGAAAACTAATTTTAACAGGTGGGGATGACATGCCTTTACTGTAAAGCACCATGGTGCTTTAGGAGAAGATTCAGAAAAATGGTATCAGATCAAAGGGAAATTGAGCTATTCCAACAAGCAGATTTTGCAGTAATATGATGACTTAAGAGAATAATTATTATAGTCTGTTTTAAGCAAGACTAAGCTGTAAAGACTCACTGCTCATGTTTAGCAGGTCTAATTGTGGACCAACTTGAACAAATACCACATGATTAAAATATGGATAACGGCGTCATTAAAAGGTAGCAAGTGAAATTTGATACTGAAAAATCTGAAAAAAAAACCCATGATTGTTTCGTACTCATTGATTGACCTGCATGCTTGTTCTCACTTTGAAGCTTAGAAATATAACACATTGAATTCCGTTTTATTTTTAGTGCACTTTTAAGTGCAGCATAGTCAGAAGGTGCCTTACATAGCCCCGGGGTGAAGGTCCCCCCTGAGAGTAAGCCTAGGACAGCAGTGACAAGGGAAACCTCGGGAAAAACCGCACTCAAGGGGGAAGCCCATCCTCCTCTGGCCCGGCAGCGGACAGCTCAAGTTCAAATAACATTGGACAATGTTAATTCGGACAAATATAATATACAATTCACGTGGGCATGAACGGATATGTACCAGAACAAAAATGAATGTTTAGGCCTGCAGTGTGTGTGTGTGTGTGTGTGTGTGTGTGTGTATGTGTGTATATATATATATATATATATATATATATATTTAACACAAAACACAACAGTTGAATATATAAATGTAAGCATCTCAAGTTTAAAGACATTTTACATTGAATGTTTGCCAGTATTTCTCAATCTGAATGCTATTTTTAGTTGTTTATTTTTCAAATACTGACTTTTACTGTGCTTTACATTGCTTCTGGTGTGGTGTGAGCAAAACCTACTCTGTGACCCAGGATCAAATAATCCCTTGCCAGTCTGCATGCATTAGCAAATTCCGAAGAGTGTCCCATTCTGATTGGACAAAAAGATAAGCCTCCGTCACTCGTGGCATATCGACACAGTCCGGTGTGCTGGAGGTCTTTCATCTTGCTATGGGTTGCGTACAGCTGTGCACTATGGGTGTGTGTTCCATGTTCTAACAAATCGAGAGAGCTGATTCTCCACTGCCTGAAATGAGTTTCTTCTTCTGATATACCATTTTTATTTTTTCAATAACTGTGTTGATCCTGAGCTGGTTTTGATCACTTTTGGCTGAATGGCTGCAGGCCTGTGTGAAAGCTAACGGATGGCACTTTGAGTACTTGCTCTAACTATAGGACTTGTTTTGTCGGCATTTTTCCTTGACTGTTACCCCAGTATGCTGTCTAATCTTGATGTTTATCATTGTGAACATTAGCCAGATTTGTTGCACGTGTTTCAAGGTATAGAAGGAGTACATAAAACAGCTGTGGTGGGAAATAAAGTACAGGTTTTGTTACAATTTTCAAAGGCATTTTGGGCCGTCCTCCTTTTCAAACTCGTCTTTTCAAACTCATCTTTTCTTTGAAGGCCTCATTTCATAGGACGACCCTACTGCTGACACAGAAATATGAAAAAGCCAGACTGGAGTTTCCCAAAACTTACCCGAGGAAGTTAAAATCCTTCTGGGAGAATGTTCTGTGGAAAGACGAGACCAAAATAGAGCTTTTTGGTAAAGCGCCTCATTATACAAAAAACGAAATGAGGCCTTCAGAGAAAAGAACATCGAGGAGGTTAACAGATGTTTTGGGGTTGCTTTGCTGTTTCTAGCACTGGATGCTTTGACTGTGTGGATGGCATCATGAAATCTGAGGACTACCAAAAACTTTTGGAGCGCAACGTTGGGCCCAGCGTTAGAAAGCTGAGTCGCTGTCAGGGGTCATGGGTCTTTCAGTAGGACAATGACCCAAAACATATGTAACAATGGTTTAAGACAAAGCACTGAAGAGTTCTGAAGTGGCCAGCAATGAGTCCAGATCTAAATCCCATAGAAGACCTGTGGAGAGATCCCGAAACAACATTTGGGAGAAGGTACCCTTCAAATCTGAGGAACCCGGAGCAGTTGGAAAAAGAAGATTGGTTCATCGTTCCAGTAGAGAGGTGGAAGGAACTCATTCATGACTACAGGAAGCAGGTGATTTCATGTTATTCTTTCCAAAGAGTGTGCTACCAAATATCAAGTTGAGGATGCCAATAATTACGTCCGGTCCATTTCTGGAGTTCTGTGTGGAATGATATCAGATTAGACTTTTTTTCTCTACTTTTTTGTGTTGTTCCAATGTAAACAAAAGAAATAAGCACATGAATACCCAAGCATTTGTAATTGCAACAATTTCCTGGGAGAAGCGGTACATTTTCTGAAAGATGTGCACGGGTGCTAATATTTTGGCCATGACTACATATCAGGATTTAACAGCTCTAACTTTCTGTCTTCTACCTCTGTGTGTACTTGGGCTGTACTACTGAAAATAATTTGCAATCATTGGACACCTATAATAATAATAATGATGATAATAGTGGTAGTAGTAGTATTAGTGGTAATAATTACAATCACAATACTTATAATAATAATCATAGTAATAAATAGCCATTGCTAACATTGTTAATATTATTAATATTAAGTTTAATGAGGCCCATTGATGCAGTATTGATGTTTACTCTAAATAACTGTAATTGGAGTTGATTTGCTGACAGAACCATGCAATTACAGAACGATGTGTTTCATGTGTATTTTCCTATTTTACCCAGCTGTGAAATATTTGTTGCCAATTCTCCACAGCCTCTGGAAAGCATCTTTTGTACTGATTTCACAAGGAAACAAATTAATATTACCCAGTGCTCTGAATGCCTTTAATGAAGCATTATACCAGCTAATTGTATTTGTCTACTCCAAAGCTTAAAAAAAAAGCATTTCATTTTGCTGGAGTACTTGCACTGAAAGCAGACCTAGGAAATAAGCCATAAGTGAAAGTGTCAAAGAGGATTAGTAACTATGTCAAATCTGAAAATGGGCATAGTATTAGTTAGTATTGTCATCTATAGAGATGTCCTGTACCTGCGGGGGCACTGCCTAGGAAACAGGGAGGATAGGAGAGCCATAAAACATGCCAGATGAGCAAGTTAATAAAATTGAGAAATACAGCTGCACACAATGCCTCTGAATCTGGTTGTCCACAGTGCCTCTGAATTTTGTCGCCCACAGTGCCTCTGAATCTGGTTATTCACAGTGCCTCTGAATCTTGTTGCACACAGTTCCTTTGAATCTGGTTGCACACAATGCCTCTGAATCTTGTTGCACACAGTGCCTCTGAATCTGGTTGCTTAGTATTGCGAGCAGATTTGAGCTGGTCTCAGACTAATGTCTTGATGGTTGTTCATATTGCTGGCAGTTGCTGACCTTTACACCATAATGTTTAAATTCTTTTTGCTTCTATAAAAGTTTCCAAAGGTATAATGATTTTTTTTTACTGGGGATTGTTTACTTGTAACAGATATTAAGCACAGTTTTTAATGTTGCAGGGGATATTGCTTCATTGGCTACCTGGTCCACTCAGTACAAACTTTGATGAGAGGAAGAACAAATAACTTCAAGAAAACTGTAAATATGCCTCTTAGAGATACAGAGATGGCAGAGTTCTTTCACTTTTGATCACAAAATAAGGATCTCCAGGTTCTGAGAGCCGAGGAATCAAAGGACAAATTTAGCAGAGTTTGTCCTGCTGTTTGCTGAGCAGGGAAGAGGTGCACAGCCTGCTGGGATATTGATTTGTAAGGGTGGTAATGTCCCCATTGAAGATGTACATGCATTTTGGAGAATGGTAAAGTAAATAAGGACAAAAAATTAATTTCTGGTCATTTTAAGGGAAGTTAGATGACTGGAAGCTTTCAGTGAGGGTCTCTGCAAATGAGTAGAGGGTCTCTACAGACAATTCCAATTTGGCAAAATATGCAGTTGCTCTCACCAGTGAATTGGCCTTAATGACTTGATTACCTAACAATTTTAGTCTCTTTCCTGATTGCTGTCAAGGGCATTCTATGAATTTATTACTTTTCTGATTGTAAAAAATAATTGTACATCACCGAGTAATGGATTTGATTCAAGCCTCTGTCAGAAGTCGAATGAGGCAGGGGAAAGACAAGCAGTTTGTGAAGCACATTGATTCAATATAAGCTAACTGACTTCTTGCGTACCACATGAATATATTCAGAACAGCCGCTCTGGTTGTAGTCACAGTAGAGAATGCTAGCGTAATCCTGCAGGACTTCCCTTTTGAGGCTTCAGGTTGCTTGCTGTGGTTCCTGCAAGCCACTCGGAAGGTAACCCGGAATGTTTATCCCACAAGCACAACATCGTCAGCAGAACGGCACATAACGTCAAGCTCACAAGCACATGTAGTGTGGCACATCGGGTGTGCGGCCCCCTTTCCGACGGGGAGTTCACTCAGTCTCATCTCATATCCGCACATTTTCAGCTGCCTGCCATACTGCCTCTCGGCAGCTGGATCTCAGTAAAGATGCAGATCAGTGATTCTGAATCCAATTCCTACCGTTGATCGACACGGAAACATTTGACTGTAACGTGTGACCAGCCTCCGCTGTCATGATACGGCCTTCGCAAAGGTGCAAAATGGGTTTCCGTCAGCTCGTACGGTTTCGGCCTCACTTAATTCCAAATTCATGGGTATCTTTTTCTTACAGCCACATTGGGGACATTGGATTTCAGTCTGCTGTACGACCAGGAAAACAACGCCCTGCACTGCACCATCAACAAAGCAAAGGTAGGTGCAAGTTAAGATTCGCTTTCGGATACATGGCGCACACCTCTAGCACCAATCAGGGAAAGCACTTTTTCACGCCAGGCTTTTTTCGTTTTGCATTCATTTGTGTTTCAGTCGTTCTTTGCTTTTTGTCTCAGAAGAGTAATTTGACCTTCAGACATTCCAAGCAGCGGAATAAGAGCTTTGATAGCAGTGAATCCTCCCTATAAATAAGTGATCAGAGAAGCATTCCCACATTGCATGGGAGAATCTTGCCCAGAGGCAAGCGTTGGAAGATGGGGGGCAGCTTTGTGCAGGGTGCACCCTTGCATTTGATTAAGCTACCTGTTAAAAATGCGTACAATAGAGCTGACATGGCCTTCAGTTTAAAGGACTGTCATGGCTGTGATGAGGCCTCCCCTGTTGCAAGTCATTTGTAACTTTCAGCCCTAGTCCCCCCACTGGCTGCAGGGCAACATGTGGAATACAAAGGCACAACAGGCATTCTGGGATACATTCATGTGCCAACCGCGTTCCTAGTCATTCTGCCATTCGGCAGAGTAAATCATACATCAGCCACACCGATGTAATCTTGGGAGTGAATCCTTTTTCACAGGATTGTGTTGCCCTAATCAATTTGAATTTCTGCTTATTTTTTCCATGGGGTTGTCACCCTTATCATGTCCAGTTTTGTGTAAGATGTGACTGAGTGCGATAACCCCACCCCAAACACCACTCTGCAAAATGTATGACTTTTTTATTTAACCAGGACAGCTGCATGCCCCTAGCTAAATTTCAGTTTTTTTTAATCAATACAAATAACTGATTGGTAAATGAAGTTTTTTCTCTGCCTGTCCTTCAGTATAGTTGCTTCTATACCCTGCAGCAGATGCCCTAAGTTACAGATTTGCATTGAACATTCACTCTTCGTACGTGTGCATTTGTAACCAGTTTACGTATATATACAGGGTTCACAGAAGGCTGCCTACCTGATTAGTCATCCATTGCCGTAAATCAGTCACATGAATGTATGTAAAAGCCCACAGAGCCAGGGAAATCAGGTTTTCTGAATCCTGTTATATCAGGCCATCATTGAACATCTTTCAGTCTGTTTATGACTGTGATTGTTATGTATAGAGGTATACAAATGTACACCAATAGAAACACCTAAATGTATTGCTTTTTATGTATTTGAATTAAGTACTTGTTCATTATATTGAATTATTGTGGCATTTACCCTGAGTTTTCAAAAAAAACCAAACCCCCAATTAGTTTATAAAAAAAACAGGTACACTTTGGTTCCTACGGTCCATCTATAGAGACTCTTTCAGCTTTGCACTGCAATTAGTTATAGCAACATACAGTATATGGAGCCAGTTAGACCGCCTCGGGGCCTCTGACCCTCTGCCTGTTATACCACACAAAAAAACACTGAAGAACATAGAAAAAAATACTGGCAGGAAAAATAATACCAGACCTAATGTTATTCAGTATAATGTCTCTCTGCTCTCTTTGGAGACAGATCACTAACTGAGAGGCTGGCTTTTACATGCCCCTGTCCCCCGACCCTTTCTGTCAGTATCACAATCAGTAACACTTGAAGGGATTATGGAAGGAACCTGCAGAGGGGCGTGTCCAAATCCATTGCGTCTCTGTCCTACTATCACAGACATCTCGTGAAATTGCCTTTGGCAGTAATAAGTGACACCATTAAAGTGCAGGAAGTCTGGATTTCAGGAATAATTTACATGTTTTACTTCAAGTGTGTTTTGCTAAAACCCCGTTGATCCTTTATTTGAGATTTGACAGACTAAATATGCAATAATATGTCATAATATATATAAACGACTTTAAATAGCTAATGTAGCATTTAAGCACTGTTAGAAATTTTGCCTTTAACTTTACGTTGCATAATTAGCATACTGTTGTTGTTTAGTCACGCAGTCGTGTCCGACTCTTCGCGACTCCGTGGAGCACAGCACGCCAGGCCGCCCTGTCCTCCACCGCCTCTCGGAGCCTGCCCAAACTCATGTTCATTGTCTCCACCACGC
>JAACJT020000032.1:6271131-6290568 GCA_009936485.2 Gymnarchus niloticus | reverse complement strand
ATGGGTCTAGATTTTATTCATGTACTATTGATTATCTATCTATCTATCTATCTATCTATCTATCTATCTATCTATCTATCTATCTGCCTGCCTGCCTGCCTGCCTGCCTGCATGTCTGTCTGTCTGTCTGTCTGTCTGTCTTTCTGAAATCCTGCCTGTCTGTCTGTGGTATTCACTGCATACATTTGATTAATGTTTACCAAAAACCGCATTACTACCATGTTTTTCATCCCCTTCTGTCATCACTACAACATTGTAGACTACAGAGTGTTCAGATTAACCTCCCCTTCCTCCTCCTTCTGCACATGGAACAAGAAGGTCATCAGCCTCTGGGAGCTGGAGAGTCAGACATCACCTCCAGTCATTCACTTATGCATGTCCATGATTCACTGTTCTGCTGTGACCTTGGTGACACATACTGCCAGTTTGGGTGTTTTATGACTTGCCGTTGAGACTAAGAAATGCACAGCCACTCTCATTAGACTGTGCCATGGTGCAATAGAAGCTCAGGCCTTTCAGACTCAGTAGCAGGCATACTTGTTTTTACAGCCAATTTCATTCTGCACCACGGAAAGGAAGGCATTTAGTTGAAGTTTATGTACCTTCACCCTTCTGTTAAAGTCCAACGCTTGCCAAGATAAAATCTCAGAATTAACTTATTTTCTGACAGCTGGGGTTCTGTCTGTGGTCTAAACTGTATTCTATAAAGCTCAGGTTAAAACTACATGATTAAAATATTTAGTTTTAGTGTTGCATAAGTGTAATTAATTTCACAGTTCCTGAGGGTCAGTAGCCATGTTGAATCTCAGCAAACTGACACTTGAACTACCTCGTCTTGAACTTTGATATGGAAACTGTTCAGAATTCACTTGAGGCTGAATCTCTCATCCTGCTGTGCAGCTGGATGCAGTCGTAAAGAATGATTTATCACAGGAGGAGAATTTACCTCTGATTTCCTGATTCATTCCAGAACACAGGAAGTGGTTGGCGGAAGGAAACACTCGCCTGACAAAGTGGCAGCTCTGCATAAATAGAGCAACGGGCATGAATGAGTAGGTGTGCGCGGCTGGCATGATGCACGGTGCCCATCTGCCTCTGGCACTGGCCATTTCTCCCTCCTCCGTAATTATGATCAAGCACCTATTCACAGAAAGCAGACCGATCACAGGGGTGCCGTAGATGCTTGTTTTGCCCACGGCATCTCAGAGCAGCCCAGCTCCTAAATTAGTCACCATTCTCTGAAGGGGTCAGCGGAACGAGGGACTTTGGTGTGCCGGAGGCATCTCTAAGCTCTCTTGCGATTTTCCTGATACTTTAAACAGTGATGTACTACTCCCACACTTTAACCCATGGCTCACTCTAACAGTTGACATGGTATGAAATTACTCTTTAACGTTAAGGTGACAAGATCATGTAAATATTGCAGAGGGAAGTGCTCAGAAATTCATCCTACATATCTCTGCCAGGAAATATTATTTTCTGATTACAAAAATCAATCCCAATATCTGTGTTTAACTCCAGGCAATTTTATCATGTTTATTCGATTTTATTTGAAATGTATTTCTTCCTTCCCCCCCAATACCCATTGCTAAAAAAATAAAATTTAAGGTGCTGCTTATCTTTTTAAGCTCACAAACTGTATGTGTGTAATCACATCTGGCTGAATGAGCTGATGTGTTGTAAAATAAAGTCGCATAGAAAGTCAATATACCTCAGTAATTTAGGGAACAGCCTTAGTCTAACGACATATTCAAAATCTGCCTTTTTATGAACTGGTATTTTAAAAGCACAGTATAATGCTGACCTTCTCATGGAGTAATGGGGTCAACTTCAAACCCTAAAAATGACTTTCACAAAAATATGCGCAGGTCCTACGTGCGTCCGCACATCAGATGACAATACACACAATGCACTTCTACTGAGTGCCCATTGTATTGGCACTCAACTTTGTTTCCATGTCAGAAATGTCACACACATCCTAGAGATGCTAATCAGTGTGAAACACTGTCAGAGGGAATGTCCACCTGGAAGGCCCGAATGATTCTTGAACCACATTTTTAAGATTTCGATTGAAATGCACAAATTGAGCGGTACTTTGATCCAAATGCATCTTCAAGCAGAGAAAAAAAATCATGGTGATGAAGAGGAGGATTGAAGAACTGAATGCTTCCCTTAAATATGAAGTCATCTTTCTGTTTCTTTAACACGTTTTCAAGGAGAGGATTACCAATTCTGCAAAAATGAAGCTGATGCGTAGAAATAAGTTATTTACATAAGCAATTGAGATTTTAATTACATTCTTTGTTCTGCCTCATTTTCTCGGCTCCACAGTCCTTTTACGGTCATCCCGCACATGGCTATGCAGATGGACTTTCAGGGTAACACACATATAAAAACTTTACAGGCAGGGAGAATGAACAAGTGGCGGGGGAGGTCATAGAGAGTTGATGATGAGAATAATTACATTTGTGTGCAAAACTGCCTGAAGGTTTCACTCACATTGCCATCTTATTACTGGTTCTAACATCTAGAGTGACTCATACTGATGTCTGGGAAGGCCTGGGGTTGTTTTACAGTCTGTTACTTTTATGGAAACTGATGGAAAATTGTAATAGAATCAATAACCAAAGTCAAAAATTTTTTCCAGGAGTATGTGAGCATGTGATTAATGGGACTGCCTACCACTGAAAGCAATATATTATGTAATAGTTTTAAGCACTTGAGGAAATTTCAAGACAGTGTGGCTCTGCTAAAGCATTTTGGATGCTTTGTGTGGTGTTTTGAATCTTGCAGGTTCTCAAGAGGCACTGATGACTTTTTGGCAGATTTAGATAAAGTCAAAACTAACTAATTAAACTGCGGGCCCCTAATCCACAGATCTGAATAGCATCGTCGGTTTTGATGCACTGTATTTCTGTCGGGATTTCTGATTTGAAATTTCAGCAAACGGTACCTTAGATATGGAATGACGGTCGAAGAGCCTCTCAGCGTCTTCTCTCATTGATCTTGAGGAGCAGACCGATATCAGCTGAGTGAAGGCCCATCTCTCTTGCAGACAAAGATCCAGTCTCGATTGTGGCCCCATGATTTTCATCTTCCAAAATGTTAACCTAGAGATCTCTGCCCCACACTCACAGATGTGAAACACAAACTTCTCACCACAGGGATGCACGTTGGATTGCTTCACCTGCTATTCTGGCTTTTCTCTCTCAGCAGGAAAATGCAAACTTCTCAGGAGACGGTCATTCAGTGATTGATTTTGGCTGGTGTCATTAGTAGTTGTCTCTGAAAGAAGTGAAATTTGTTCACCTTCTTTGGTTGCCCCTGGATATAAATGTATAAACAGGATTTAAAAAAATAATCAATATTACCACCTCCAATGAACAGACGCAAGAAAAATTCTTGACTTCAGTGCACCACACCTCTCTAGCCACAGATTCCGATTTCTGTAAAAGTATCTAATTTTACAAAATTTGTAATGTTGGCCATTACGATGGCTGAAGAGATGTTGCTCAATTTATGGAATATGCAGTAATTGAAATAAACCAAGTCAGATTATATTTGTGTACATTTTTTGAAGGTGGTCAGTTTGAAACTTTTTGTTATTTTAAAATGTATCCGGGGTTTTAAAAATAGCTTTTTTAAAAAAACTCCCATTTAACATCACAATATTTCTGAAAGTGACCAGTGAAAACTTTTACTCGATGTTTCTTCAGGACGATAGTGTTTCATTTGTAAACATTATCTTTTTCTGTGACAAAGGCAGCTGTCTTGCACTGTTGTATCCTCAAATTTTACTCATCCAGCTAGCTCAGTTCAGCATAAGCGATTACTTTTCAATGTGAGACATCTAGTCAATATTGTATAAATATTATTGCTCCTCCCCCAAAGCACTAATGTAGATGCTGCGATGGCGTTTGATCGCCTAGAGTGGGATTATTCATTTCTTGCCTGAGGGGTATTTTATTTCAGCTTTTATGCTATCATCCATTTTACGGATTCCGTTTGTTCTGATCACCTCCCAGTGCACAGAGGAGCACAGCAGGTGCACCAATTCATGCTCTCCTGTTCTCTATCAGCCTTGAACTGCCGGTCATTACTCTGTGTCAAAGGGATTCAGAGGATTAACCAGCAAGGGCAGACTGTTTAATTTAATTTCTACAGTGTATAGTAATGCAGGCTCTTCAATGCTTCCCGCTCTTCCAATACTTTATTGGATGAACTGCATTTCGATCTGTACCTTATTTCCAGGTTCGCCATTAGGGGCTCATGACCAGCCGAGCACAAAAAATGAATTATGCCTGCGATGTGTCTGTATGATGCATGCCGTGATTGGCAAAATCTTGCTACAGAAGACACGTATCTCTTTAAAAATGTACACTGGGCCATTTCTACTATGTAATAATGGTGCCGATGACATTTTCCTGGTCCCTTCAAATATGTCTTGATATTTTGGTCAAATGTTAAATTCTTTCATTTTGAAAGATGGAAATGATATTAGTTTTTATTATCAAATTGATTCTCAAGTTCAATTTTAGGTTAACCAAAATGTTAAAGTAACTCATTATTGACCTTTCAAGCCATTTATGTATTATTTCATGATCAAACTAACAAATATCATTCAGATATTTTTTTTTTTTTTTACATTTGACCAGTATATCAGGACATATTTTTATGGGGCCGGGAACGGGCCCTATATACTAGGAATGGCCATATTGTTGACAGTGAAGACATGTAAATTACATATTTGTTTAATTCATTTACTAGATGCTAAATATCAGCAAGACAGAGAGACAGACAGGCAGGCTTGTGTCCCACATCCTCCAAACACATTTATTTAGTCAGTGAATTGGAAAACACAACGGCACGTCACCCGGTAATAAAAGGCATCTGATAATAATTCCAAGAGCAATCAGACGAAGAAATTTGTCAGGTAATTTTTTCCCGCATTACAAGGGACCTCTAAATGAGATGACTAACGCACCATCCTTTGACATTGCACCCACTGCAATAAGCATTTCCAGTATAATGTCGTTCTGATTAGTGATATTAATCAGTGACAGTTATAGACTTAACATTTGAATACTGCTTAGTGTTTTTTGTTTATTTGAATTATATGTATTTTTTTTTTTTTTTATCAGACTTGTATAGTCAAACACTCACATTGGTGATATAGCTTACTTTGTGGATTCCAGTTAGATTGCTGACTGGGCAATGAAAACAGGTGAATTTATCCGGAAACTAATAGTAAAGGACTCAATACCATCAAAGAGAATGTAAAGCATACCTTAATCATTGTAACTACAGTGTTGTCGTAAAAACACTGATTGCAGCTATGGTTTCTGATATCTTGCCTTCCCATTAGATACGTAAAGGCCATGGAGAATGCACATATGTGTCCCATTTAAGTGAGAATGATTCAGCTGGTTGGACTGCTTCGTGCAGATGACACCAGGCGAGTCATCTAGGCTGGAATCCTGAGATTTAGCTATGATGTTAGATAAGACAAAACAAGCAAGATGTCCCTGACGTGGTAATGCTGTGTCACAAGGTGTCTTTCGTTTTCATCATAACCCACTGGTCCTGTGAAGAAGTCTGCTTGAGAATATACAGTATACTTGTTTGTTGGCTGTTAGAAAACTGATGTTTTGGACAATCGGAAATGTATGGTAGGCCCTGAGTGTGTTGATCTGCCAAACCTCACTGTCAGGGAAGTGAATGTATAAAACATGAGGATTAATTGCATATGAGCCATGAGCTGGCTACCGGTTTAATAGTGAACGTAAAGTTTATAGAGTTCAGCAGGATTATTCCCTCAGAACTCCTCTCTCATTTTGTTCAATGCTATTTGCTGTAATCTCACTCATTAGCCCACAATCCTTGAACCAACGCAGATCTAGTTCCAAGAGTTCCCAGCCTGTATTAATTATATCCGCTAATATGTCTGACAGAGTCACTGGCTATCTGGTCCCATATCAGTGGTGTTCGCTCCCAATAGATTCAGCCAGTCAATGCTTTTCTTTTGCTTCATCTTTTTACTGCTATATGACACCTTTAATTAGATGTCAACATATACTTTCTAACCTGTTATTTAGTATCCGAAGAACTACCGCATTATGTTTTTAAAACTGTTGTTTTCTTACAGTTTTTATTGCAACATTGGCACAAATGTGTGGTGATGTTTTGCGGAGCAGTCACATGATACTATAGTATAAACCTGTTCCAGTCAATCACTTCCAGGTGAGATGAATCCAAGTTAGTGTATCGTAATCAGTAAGAATCCCTGATGCTGGACTATATGTGCTGAGAAACGTCTACCTAAGCTGTTGGAGAAAAATAATTGAAAAGAGCATCAACGTGTGGTTACCGAGAGCATCCACTGTAGCTGGAGTACTCATATGATACCCTGTCACCATGCATTAGTGCGATAACTCAAGATGACAAAACCTCCATGCAGGTCATTTTTCCTTTTCTTGAAGAAAGCAGGTTGGGTTTTGGTAAGTACTTTATGTGGTCAATGAGATAATGAGAGGCTTTCATGGTTAACAATTCATATTTCTTCCATGTTCATTCTCCAACAGGGCCTCAAATCAATGGATCACAATGGGCTATCCGATCCTTATGTTAAAGTGCACCTATTGCCTGGAGCCAGTAAGGTACGTAGACCTCTAAATAATGAAGAGAGACGCTAGCTTATAGCACAGCTGTAAGTCACATCTGTTTCAGGATGCGTGTTTCAAAGAGGCACTTGTATATTTCAGCTCTCTGTCATTCCCTCTGACCCAAAAGCTTTACTTCAGTCAGAGTTTGTCGTGTTTTGGTCACTTCATTCCAAGGGTTTTGACTCGTCTCTGTAGCTACTGTGAGATGATTTATGATCTTGACATAAATTGATGCAGAGATACTGAAATATTATATTAAGTAAATTGTAGCACAGCTATTGTCTTTTTGAGATAAGTAGGATATTATTGGTTTGTTTAATTTCTTTTTACATTTAGGTGATTTAACAATGAGGTCAATTTCAGGGGGACACCATTGTAATGACTTAAATGACATGATTATAATTGCTCATTGAATGAAAGCTGTACAGCAAATTAAATAAAATAACTTTATAAGACAAATATAACTAAAATAATTTAATTATATACCCTAGTCCCTTGCTAAGTAAATAATCAACTTTTGTTTTTGGTTTGTCCCCTTTAGACGAGGTAAAATGGCTTCTCCAACAATCATGGAGTGCTGGTCAAAGAACAGTTTTATTTATTTATAAATATCACCTTTGATAAGTGTATTGATTCCCTGGGTAAAAATAATGATGCCATCTTGGAAGTACGTTTCTTTTCGAGTGATGTGTGATTAAGTTTGCTTTGTTATGAAATATCAAAATTCTACAGACAACAGAAGTAAGTGCGGAGCTCCAGTAGATGTCACTGTGTGAAACTGCTGTAATTGCTATTAATTACAAAGTAGCTTCACATTAATAATTATCTTTTTGGCAGGTTCCCATTGTGCTTTAGTGTGTCTGTTTTTAAGTTGAATTCTGATACTCAGACCCACGTCATTACTCATACTGTACAGATTAACATATTACACTGTGTGAGTAGCTGGACAAAAGCTGTAAACGCAAATTCTGAGACAAACGACAAGTGACACAAGGCCAGAAGGAACAAAGGTACCTACAATGTACATGTGAAGATACATTACCTATTGTGCTCTGCTGTGTGCATTAAAAAAAGAGTTAATCAAATCCAGTGTACTCTAAAATCAGCAGCAATGCAGTTGTTTCAGAAATGAAAGCTTTTTTTTACTTTCAAAATGGTTACAGTACATCAAAACCAAGCTGGCTTCATCACAAGCTTGCTGTGACTTTGATCCCTGCTGCCCGTGTTTTGAACTTCGGCTGTGCAAGGCACACACAGATACTTGAAAATAAACATACAAGCAAACAATACTGTGTTTGTTCAGTAGGTTACCCTCCCCTTTATTCAACCTGAGCCTTTTGCCCACAGGCCAACAAACTGCGCACCAAAACTCTGCGCAACACCCTTAACCCTGTGTGGAGTGAAACGCTGACTTATTACGGCATCACCGACGAGGATATGGTCCGCAAAACTCTCAGGTAATGCAGCAGGAGACTTCGGCTCTGACAACAGGAAGTAGGTCGTCAGTTGTGTTGTAAAAGATACTGATTGTGATCGTGGATTTAGTTAATATCTAAATAAATCACAACTCTGGGTGTTTTGGAATTCACTTGTCCCCCCTTTGTTTCAATTCATGTATATTTCATAAATTGGGTAACATCTCTTCAACCATCTTAATGGCCAATATTGCAAAAAAGTTCCTGCTTTTATCCTGCAGTTCACGAATTTGCAGTTTGATGAATCATCGTGCGCTAATTGCTCGTCATGCATGTACCCCATAATGGGCAGCCACCCCATTCAGGATGTCCCCTGATTTCTTTGGCGGCATTCAGGCTCATTGTGAAGCTATGCTGGGGAGGCGGTTATAGAAGATAAACACAGTAATGAAGGAGCATACCACAGCTCACACTAAGTCAGAAAATGTAGCTGTTTAACATATGCTAATTCTGACAGTGCAATTTCCATTCTCTATATTTCTCTGTATTTCTTTGTATGGAATTAGGAATCTGCACTATGTTTACTGTCTTTTCTAAGAGCGTTATTGAAATTGAATAGCGACTGATGTTATTATAAGTACTGCCCAGTTCCTTTACACATATTTATCGACAGTACTCTTGTGTGATTGGCTGACTGTGTAGCATGAACACACACGTGATTTCATTACCTCAAGGACCCATGATGGCTGCTTCGCTTCACTCTGCTGCATTATTTCACAATCTTCAAAGTCTGGAGCTGTGTTTGCAGAGTCAGTAGGCAGGAGCGGTCATGGGGCAGGGGGTTAACAACATTAAAGCAAATAAGGCTCTTGATATTTCGAATGTCAGCGTTAAGCTCGGTGGGCTTTTTGCTGCTCTTTGACACTTCATTAAGATGCAGCGATGAATGGAAAAGCCTCCGTGAATCCCCAAATACAGGAGCCATCAACAGCTGTCAGCAACTGGCCACTTTCAGTCAGTATAATAACAGATGATGGCTCAGGTAATTAAGCAGCTGATGGAGCTTCATTTGCCTGCCCTTAGCCTAAATTTTTGATTCAGTTTCCAGTATAAATAAGTCTTGTCCGCTCATTAATTGAGTGTGATCGTGCCTAAAGGAAGCCCTTACGATCTGCACTGCTCACTGCCTTGGATGGTTGAGTCAGGTACACAGCTGCCTCTAAATTTAACAGTCATGCCGCTCATAAGGCTTTCACTAGTGCTAGTTTTCACCACTAGAGGGTACTTGGGCTAATGACCATGCACTCATCTGGCTACTGGTAGGGAGGTGGCAGACACCAGGCCAGGCTGGCTACTTTCCACTATCCAAGCCAGGCAGAGGTGAGAGGTCCCCGTACTGTCTCCACACTGGGAAAGTAATGAAGAGTCTGAAACCTGTCCGAGGGGCAGAAGCAGTGCCCAAGCTCTGACTCACAGCCGCGTGCCTCTCTAAATTCGCACCACAATGATTCTGCCCATTTTATAACTTTTAAATAAATACAAAATGAAATGAACAATTTCTAATAAGTTTACAGTTGCATTGCATGTCTTATTGATGTAAATTTACCAGGACAGTTTGTTTCACCTATCTGAATTTTGATTTGCTGTATGAAAAGGAAAGAAAAAAAAATTAAAAATGAACAGCACTCCAGTCAGCACTGAACAAATTAGTCCAAATTAACTAAGCAGAAGATTATGATTTCATAATTATAAAAATGTGATTGTGCTTTGCACCAGTAGGCTACCCCAAAAACATCGATGTATTGCCACCCCCTCCCCAGTTTACAAATTACACATGGGTCAGAAGAGCTGTTCATTGCTTGATAGAGAACTAAAATTTTCAGCTTTGAAGTTTATTTTAAAGGTATTGTTATTCTATGCAGTATGCACAAAGCTAATGTAGCAATTAAGAGATTTTGACCTTAAACATTGCTAAATCATTCAGTCATTGTTCTTATTTGTAAATTAAATTTTCTATACAAATACAGTAATAGGGACACGGACTGGCTCTGTTTTTTTGTTTATTAAATGTACCGTCTGTCTTCCAAATAATAGAGGACCGGTTGTTTTGGAATGCAACCAAAACTTAAGCATAAATATCTGACGGTTTGGGCAACTGTGAACAAACAGAGCAACACCAGTCATCCAGGATCCCATTAGTAAAGGCAAAACAAAGTAAGGCCTGAAGTGGCCTGTACAGTTGCTTCCAATGTGAGCAAATGCATGAGCAGCATACTGATGAGGGAGGGACCACCTGATGATCCACAAGGCGTTTACACAGGAGGTCTTCTTTCAGCTGTCTTTTCTAGTTGCCATGGATACCAAAGACTCCATTGTTGGCATTGCCTCCAGTATAGTTCTTGTCATTTATGCAAAAAACGCACTATAAAAAATTAAAAGCAACCCAAGCACTGACAAATTCATACTTACAGTAATACTACTCAGAGAATTTGGAATCCAGTTAGGGTTCAGTAAAAATGAAGAAAGATTATCGTGTCTGGTTTCCTCCTTGAACCACTGGGTTTGTTTACAGGTATATCAAATGAGATGAGATGGGTTTTGATTGGAAATGAAAGGAATGAGAGTTTCACAGTGCCCAGATTCATGTTAGCACTGAAGCTTAAGAGAATCCGCAGACCTAAGCATAACTCACCTGGGATTCCTTTATTTGCCTTTAATAAAGAAAATACAGGTATATATTCGTCTGACGTTTTACTTCTGCAGTTCACCCTCTTCTGAACGTGAGACTGGGGTTGTTCACTGCCAGTTCAGGTTAAATGGCGTTGACCTTCAAAAGCAAATACACAAATACTGGAGATTAATTGGTGTTGTTATAAAATGGGTTTGCAGCAGACCCAGAGGTGAAGGTAGTCAGGGGGGCGGAGGGTTTAAGGGGTGCCCCTGGTCCAGTAGGAAACAGAGCAGTTCTTCCTGTGAATTTATTCTGATACCCTAATTTGTCGTGGCTACAATGCCATTCCATTTCTTCTCCCTGCACTAAAGGTCTGTGCAAATCCTTTAACCTCCCGGTTAATCATCTTTTAGAAGCTGAAGGATCTTTGACTCTTCATTTTTTTTGAGTAATTGACTTGAATACCTTTAAAAAACTGTAGTACCATGAAAAAACTGTCGCTTGTTTTGGGAATAATGAATACAGTGTTGTCTATCCAGGCTGAACTAATAAGCTCTTATCCTAAATTAACGGGTTGTGCATTCAGGTGGACAAAAGCTTGGTAAGCTGGATGCCCATCTCCTCGAAAATTGGTTGCTGTTTATTTTTGTGGATTAATGCTTACCTTTATGCGGATGAATCACCCTGACACTGGCATGCTTACATTGAGCCCAGATACCAGACAAATATGATCTTCATTTCTGCAAATGGAATAATTTGATAATACTTACTATTGGTGACTTCGTACAGTTATCTGTTTCAGAGTTTCTGTATTTCAAAAGTCCAAGAAGAGTTGCCCGTTAATTTAATGGATATGTTCAGGATATATGACCTGGATAATGTAATTCTGTATTCAGACATATGATAACTGTCAGCAATGCTGACTTCACTGGCCTTGCCATTGATTTCTAGCTAAGCCATTTTCCTGGTTTAATGTTTCATACATTACAGTGAGGCGGCTTTAAATGATGTCTGTTTTATGTTACTTCATTTTACAGAAGTAGAATGATTCCAGTGATCAAGTGGTCAAATTAAATTTAGGAGCAGATTAGTGATTCTCTTACAGTCCCCAACTCAACTGAAAATGACCAGTTAAATAAATCCAGCCAAGCCAAACAAAAAAAGCTTATAATATTTAATTGAGGGAAAGCATGAACCATTGAGTCATCTCTCTTTCAAACTGGCCATATCAGTGCAGCAAAGCAGAATGTGGAAAAGGCAAATGGCAGAAGAAATCACACTGAAGCACCCTTCAGCTCCCCAGCTTCAAGCTGCAGGCATTGCATCCTGCCACTGGCAGACGTTCCATCCCAATGATAAAATTTCAGGTCAAGTGCCCCAGTCTCATCCCCTGGTATTAAAAAAAAAGAAATTCTGTCATTTATGACTTGTCTCATTATCAACCATTCACTGGCTTCTTCCTCGCACTGGGAGCATTTTGAATGAACATCAGAGCGACAGTTTAATTGAAAGCTGTGTGAGGCTCAATTGAGAGTCACAAAATGCTAATACCAAGTGGGAAGTTATCTGAATAAAGAAACGGCAAGCTAACTTCGCCAGTCAGTCAGATTCAGATGCCCTTTGCAGCTTTCTTGGAAGCTGGATTGACTGCGTGATTTCCCGTCTAAAAGGCGTTAAATGGATATTCTTCGTTTTAGTAGTAAGCCCAGCTGAATACTGCACAAATTTGTATTTATTCCTCATTCTTAAGCAGGGAAAATAGTGATTTCCAGGGATTGGAATACAAAATAAGAATATTCTTAGCGGTCTTCCATAATGTCCTCTGTTCTAAGCTTTTCCCTTCCACCTCTCCAGTCTAGTATACTTTAGACCCATTCTTGCTGACCAGTGCAACATTTGACGATACATAATACTTGCTTCCTGAAATGTTTTTTGTGATTAATGCTCATTTGCGAACACACCATCTTCTATTAATTTAATTTGCATTGACTAATTAAAATGAGGCTTTTAAGTGGCAGGTTATTTGAAGGATGAAGAGAATACATTGTGTTTCCTCTCTCATCCACAGTTAAAACCAATCAAATTTATATGACTTCTAACACAACATAATTATCTTTTGGCTAGTAACCCCAGCCAATGTTTTACATAAATTTTTATCACCCTCAGCTCTTCCTTTGATTCATTCACGCTACTTCTGATCTATTTCCATGTCAACTGTTCCACAAAGATACTTTTGCTAAAACTCAATTTTTGCCAAAACATCACGTACTACAGATATAAATATGAATTAGGTGTAAATCAATCTCTAAATCAGTGGTTATGTTTTAGTATCATGTTACATTTCTGGTCTTTTTCTCATTTAAGTGGAATTTTCCTCTATTTTTGAACCCTACAAGTCCTTCTGAAATTCATCCATCTGTTTTCCAACCCCTTATCCAGTATACAGGATCAGGGCATGAGGCAGAGTTAGACCCTAGGTAGAATGCCAGTCTGTAAAAGGGCACACACGTTCACAAGGCAATTTAGAGACAGAAATCCCCTTTTGGACTGCAGGAAAAAAGCCAGGAGTCTACTGGTAGGAGCCAAACCTCCAGCCCAGGTGGGGTTATAGTGCTAACAATTAAGCCGCTATTTCAGACATCTTTTTAATATGCAAAATGCAAATTTTATAATGATAGATGATGAAGAGGGCAGCCACTTGAAATGAATTCCACCGGTAGCTGTAACATCATGGAGTAATGGAAGGTACTTGGATGTTTGAGAACTTCAAAGAACTTCAGAGGAATGCAAGTATGCTGTGTTGATTTTAATTGATTCCTAAGTTTATTCAGTTATCAGTTTTCTAAAATAACTGGTTCAATTTCCATCAGCATTAGTTTAGAATAGCTTGTGTTTTTTCCCAAAGATTATATTTTGTAATCTTTTATAAAATGTGATATTCTCTAACTCTATATGTGCTAACTCTATAAAGGAGAATATCACAGTTTAAAACGAACTCACTGCATTTGTAATAATATCATTGCTAATATTGTAATACTCAGCGATAATACTGTTATTATTCTAATAATACTTTTGCTATACTACAATTTGATGTAACTACTGTAACCTGTGCAGCAAATTTTCCCAAAGAGGCACATTTTGAGTACAGCGGATTATTTTTGTTAGGAATATCAGAGGCTACTATAAAAGAATTATTATGACCCAGCTTTCCATTTTCATACTTTCCCAATCAACAATCTTGAGCCCAGGCTGAGTGGCTCACAGATCGCTCAGATTCACGTAGTGACTGGCACAGTCATGCAGTGAACAAGATTCACAGTCACTGCTCCACCAGAAAAATGTGTTTTTGACATGTGGGAGCACACCGAGGTGTTTTCACTGCATAGGATGAACACACAAACATTGCACACTTTGAGCAACAGAAGCATGCTTCTGCGTTAGCATTCTCGTTCATTTTTCCTTTGCACATAAAGCCTGTGTAAGGTTACTGAACGTGGTAGACCAAGCTCCTGGAAGAAAGAACATTACTATGATGAAAAAAAATTGTAAGTAGTTTGCTGAAAATTAAATACATGACTTTAAAAAGCTTGATGATATTAGTGGTGGACGATGCATTTTTCTAGGTACTTAACAGAGGAAATAACATCAGCCACTGAAGAGGAGAATAAGGCATTGTTGGACTTAATTAGATTTGTTTACAGTTGTAAAGTGAAAGCCTATGTTGAATAATCCATCCGTCTGTCTTCTAGACATGTAACCCTGTCATGGTCACTGAGCCTGGAGATTGTCTCAGGTCGATTAGGGCACAAGGCCAGGGTACACCCTAGACAGGAGTTGGGTTGAATCAAGTTGCCATATAATGTAATACTGTTTCAAAGGAAGTGATATACTGGCCCAGCCAGCTGTGTATTACAGAACTTGAGATGAAGATTATATGCATTTATATACCATTACATTATCCAAGAGGCATCGGGAATTCAGACCGATGGCTTGTCATTTCTGAATTGTGCCTCCCATCTGATGCAGGGAGATATGGTGGACAGGATGGGAGCTGAGACAGGAGGATATAATAAGTAATAGTCTGTTTTATGAAAAAAATACGGGTTCAAGTGGAGGACGTCTAGAGGCCCAGTAGGGTGAGTGAATCTTAGGTTCAGCTGTAGCATCATGTCCTTGGCGTCTCATACCCGTCTCAGTTTAACATGCTGGGAAAACAACAGGGAAAAGACAAGGTGTAGGACGCAATGAGAAAGGGATGGGGGTCAAAGCAACATTACAGGGGCCTGGAAGGCCCATTATTCCTTGTGAGATGAGGGAACTGCTCAAAGTAACACCTCCTTTAACCATAAGTACAGGTTTATTTATCTTTTTGCACCATTCTGACTTACTGCTATTGTGTTAGTACTTGTGAACTTGCCAGCTTCACTCAAAACAAAAGCAGTTCTTTTGGGGTTTTGTTGGGTTACGGGGTTTTAATTATTTTAGATTCCAGTTTTTTGCACAAAGGCAAACGAAGGCAATTGTAGTTCCATTCTTCTCTGTACAGCTGCATTGTTTGTATTCGATTATATTGACTTGGATTTACAGTGATGCACTTTGCAGTTGCGTAATAGCTGGCCAGATTACTTGATTTTTCATAGACTCATTCAGTACTGTTTACTTGAGCTCCTTATTTAAAGTAAGCATTGCTAGTAGGTATAATATAAAGGTTCCAGCCCCCCTCCGCCAACCCTGACAAGGATAAGTCATTAGAGGATGGATGGATGGATGGATGGATGGATGGATGGATGGATGGATGGAGTCTTAAATGACATTTCAATTATTATAAAAGTTATGAGATTTTCTGTTGTTTAATCTTATTTTAATTTTAGAAATATGGCACTTTATTCTGTTATATCCTTTGTACCAACACAAATGTAAATTTCTTCAAGAAACATCCTGTCAAAACTTATTGACATAAGCACAAATTTTAGCTGAATAAATGTGCCCCATTCTTAAATGGAAGTTTCATGCCAGTCTGGTCTTTGTGATAATTGCACTTTCCCAAACCCTCTTCCTGAAACCATCACAGAGGATAGACTGGCTGATGTGCTATATTAGGGCATATGATTACAACAAACGAGTGTTATGGTTAATTAGCTGTGGGAAATCAGCTAGAGCAGTCTCTAGTGAGCTTTATTGTGCCTTAATAGTATGCTACAGAGTCCAAGTATACACATATACAAAAGTATATGGACACTCCTATTAATTAGTGCAACGGGCAAATTAAGCTGCCCCCATTTGCTGACACAGGTGTATAATTAAGCACACAACCATGCAATCTCCAGCAACAAACACTGGCAGCAGAATGTGTCACACTGAAGAGGTTACTGACTTTTGAGGTGACGCCATCATGGGGTGCCGCCTTTCCGACAATCAGCTTGTCAAATTTCTGCCCAGGTCAGCTGATTGTGAAGGGAAAATATCTAGAAGCAACAGGCGTTCAGTTCATAAGCGGTAGTCCACACGAACAGATAGAGACCTGATCGCCGTACACGAAAACCCAACCTTATTAATGCTGTTTTGGCTAAATGGCAGCAAATCCCACCAACAATATTCCAGCATCTAATGGAAAGCCTTTCCAAAAGAGTAGAGGTTATTACTGTAGCAAAGGGAGGAGCAGCTTCATATTTATGTCCTTGGTTTAGGAATGAAATCTTGCACAGGCAAGTGTTCACATACTTTATGACACAGCTCATCCCTGGAATGACAATTCAAATTGTTGTATCATAACTTATCAATAGAATGTTGAATATGTTTCAAAATAAATAAATTACAAAGAAAATACATACATTCCCAGCTAATCATAATCAATCACCAAATCATTTTTCCTAACCATATTTAAGTTATAAAAGGAAATAAATATCTATGTAGTTTGAGGCCTAAAGAACAAACTCCCCCCAGTCACCTTCTTCCTGGTACTACAATGGCACTGCTCACACTACAGTTACTTAGCCTTAGCCTGAGTAGAATTTGTGTGACTTTACTCCACATGCCGTAGTGTCATCCCATACGCTGAAATGTCCTTCAGGTGGGCTTATGGGAATCAGGTTTTTTAACCCATGTAACTATCTGCGTATCATTCAGCAGGCTTAATCTAACATATGCATGTGCTTCCCAAGTTAGCAGATAAATTACCAGGATCCTAATTTGGTAAACAAATAGTAAAAATGAAAGGATGCTTCGATGGGGTTATGGATGGATGGATGGATGGATGGATGGATGGATGGATGGATGGATGGATATTATTTGTAATGATTTATATTGCAGTTTCTTAGTGATAGAAAAATGCTGGCACAATGAATTGCCACTTTACTGTGTTGATGTTTGTAATGCATGCCTAAGGTAATGAATTGCCCTGCTGGTAACCCTTGATTTGTAAAAGAACTGCTGTGCATCGAAAGCTGGTGGCAGCAGACTGGTAGCATTTGTGGGAAATTCAAACATACCTACTTTATTACAGCTTTGGATGTGACCCAGTTCTGATCATAAGAGTAGAGTAGGCTGAAGATTAAAGTCAATTATATTTGTACAGACTCTTTACTTTCAGTCAGACGACAGTTCCTCAACTGTGCCCCATATCTGAATTACTTATTGATCCTACTGTAAACCAGCAAAAATGTGCCAGGTCATTTCTGGAAGTAAATGAGTTTTTTCTTGTCAATTAAACTATGAAATTTATACTGCCTGTTTCAGTCCTATGTTGGAGATTGCTCTCATATGTTCTAGCCTTCTGTTTTAATTACAGTTTTCTCCCTCAAGTTAAATGTAATGCAGTCCCTTTTTACCTGTGTACAAATCTCACCATCATTATTCCAAACTAAGCACAAAATTATTACACTCTGAAGCTTAAAGCAAAGACTGTTCAGGTTGGCATTTGGAATTTTTAGAAGCTTACTTCTTAGGCGGTCTGTATATTCTGTGTGTAGGTATCTCATCTTCTGGAGCATTTCACAAGCTTTCCTTTCAGAGTAGCTTTTCATATTAAATAGAATAAAATCCACCAAAAATTTAAGTATAGAAATATATAAATATAGACTGCCTGAAGGCAAGTTGCTTGTGAGGCAAAGGAGCTTACAAGATAAAAGGAAGGAGGAGGTGGGGAGCAGTTATAAGGAGGCTATTCTTCCAGGCTGGATAACAAGGTGAGTAACTGCTGTGTTCTTAGACAGTTTTGTCCTCAGTGTTGCCTAAAGCCAACACCTTATTGGTGCACTTTTGTAGTGATGCTGCAGGGAATTCTGGGATTGATGCAAAGGAAGAAGAAAGTGGCACTGTTAAAGCAAAAAAAAAAACTCAACAACAGAAAATTGTCAGCGTAATGCAGCATACCCACTCGCTGCATGATTACTTTCAGCTCATGACCTTTATCCCCCCAGCCCTCGCTTGTCTTTTCTGTGTTCTCCATACGGCTCAGCTATCTCTTTGTCTCTCCTGTGAATCTATGTTGATTTCCTTCTCCTGCATCGCTTTCTCTCTTAGGATTTCGGTATGTGATGAGGACAAGTTCCGCCACAACGAGTTCATTGGAGAAACACGTATTCCCCTGAAGAAACTCAAACCCAACCAAACAAAAAACTTCAGCAACTGCCTGGAGAAGCAGCTCCCGGTAAGTCTACCGTTTTGGACTGGAATTAAAATCAAACATTTATCGGTTATTTCTGTGCCAGCACCATTGTGGGCCCAATATTAAAAATCCAAGTTATCTGTGTAGCTTAAAATCACACTTATTTTGGTCTCTTTAACCAATATCTAGCTGTTGACTTTATGCTCATAAAAGTTCTCTACTTTCTCTATACACCTACTTCTAAAAAGAAAATGATAAAAAAAAAAAAAAGATCTATAAAAAGATTTTGCCTGGGCCTTTTGAACAGCTTTTATTCGAAAAACCCAAAGGTAGACTGAGGGGAGAAATTCACATGCAATATTTGTGGCAGCTGCCTTTTATCTGTTTTATCCTGGAATGCTTTAAAAGGCCTCTAATTTGATCAGGTGACTTACATTCATAAAGCTGCTTTGACACTGTCCTAGCATTGATGGGTTTTTTTTTATCAGAGGAAACCTTTCAAAACATGAAGCGGATTCTGCCAGAAACACCGCTGACAGTCCAAATGCTGTCAGAGTGCAAGAGACGCGTCTCCTTCACTCAACAATTAGTAAAACAACAATCTTGATGTGGGACTTAATTAAGAGGCACTCCATCTGAAGCGCCTCATCGCCACTCATTTATACATGGTGAAAGGTGCAGCGTTGTATCGCTCTGTCGCCTGACAGGTGCCCACTAAGTGATTCCTCGGCACGTTACAGTTTGCTTATTGTACAAAGCGCATGCCTGTCACCAAGTCAATCCTGTTACGGTGAGAGTCGTATTGGATAGACAGGAGTTCATGGCATTTATGACTCTTTCCTACTGAATGACCGAGGATTAAACGTAACATTAACAGACGCCCTTGTCTGCCTCTTTAACCAATGTTACCGATTTTGAACATTTATGCTACTGATTTATGTGCCAGACGCAATATTTAGTATTGACTAGTTGACAGTATATGTTGCACTACTGAATCAACCACTTTTATTTAGTATTGACTAGTTGACAGTATATGTTGCACTACTGAATCAACCACTTTTATTTAGTATTGACTAGTTGACA
>JAACJT020000032.1:6177943-6264793 GCA_009936485.2 Gymnarchus niloticus | reverse complement strand
TCAACCACTTTTATTTAGTATTGACTAGTTGACAGTATATGTTGCACTACTGAATCAACCACTTTTATTTAGTATTGTTCCTTTAGCAACTGCCAAAACTTTGTTAGGATATTTGTTCCAGAGCACCTTTATCTGTAAAGGCTTATGCAAATAGTGATGTCACGAGAAATAACGGTTCCCTTGGAAAACAGATTTAATGTGCCCAAGAATAAACCACAGAATTGTGCGTCAACAATCCATGAAATCCGAGAGTTTACTGTGTCAGGCATAGCACATTAGAATACTGCAAACATCCAAACAAGAGTCACAGTCTTAGAATCGGCCCTGACTGAATCTATCACATTTACATACTGTATTTCTACAGTGTAAACTGCTAATTTCATTAAGGACTGATCGGACATTCTTTTTCTTCCAATGTTAAAATGGGAAGTGTGATTTTGTTGCTTTTTAACCTAAATTAACAGGTACGCTTAATAGAAATACTTCCTCTTTAATATGACATGATCACCGTTTATCTTTTATGCTGACTCGGCTGTAAAAGTATTGAATTCATACAGGTTTCTGTACAGCCATAGCGTTCCAGCAGTGCCTTATGTGTATGATTACAGAGCAAACGAACTAATTGGGTGGAAAGTCATGATTGCTGTGCACAGTCCCATGGTCTTTAGGTTGAAGAGATGATGGGTTTCCACACCTATCAGGACATCATTGGGCAGCCATTAGCCAAAAAGTAAAAGTCAGAATTCTTTTTCCTACCTTTACAGTGAACCAGTCCAGTCATACAGGTTATGTGTTTCCATTATCACTGTATTAGTTTTCTCAGTGAAGACGGTCTTAATTGTGCCATCAGTAGTTTTACAGTTCCTGATGAATATGCATGTATGTACACACAGAATGCCTATTGTATACAAATTTATATTAGTCTTTGTATTAGAGTATTTGAGTGAATATATTTGTGTGTGGAGCTGCACCTCGTCCAGGTTTCCTCCTGGAATCCCAAGGCATGCAGTTAGGCATTTCTAAGTTGCCCTTAGAGCCGGTGTGCCCTGTGATAGACTGGCATTCAGTCCATTGTGTTCCTACGTTGATGCACTCTTTTGTTGGCTCCTCCCATAACCCTGTAAAATGGATGGGTGGATGACAGACTATAAACTTACTTTAATGTACACGTAATTTAAGTGTATTCATAATCACATTACTCTAAAAATAATCATTTTGGGGAAATGCCAGCATTTATAGTTTTAGGAATATTTTAAATTGTTTTCTGGTTGTTGAATCTGGTGATTTAACCAGAGTGTACCTCTAAGTGTAAATGATGGGCTTAGTTAACTGCAGTCCTTTAAATTTCTCAGATTCTATAACCGTCTCCACCTGTATTGAATGGAAGCTGTGCTTCCAAGAAGACAAAAAATCTGACAATAAGAATAATATGAGCTTCCATGTTTTATGCCCAAGATGGCCATAAATCTCAAGGATATTGATATTTACCAATTAGCAACCGAAGGAAGCGGAGGCTGGCACTGACAAATGGTGAGTCAATAATGGAGACAGGTACCTTTAGCGCCATGAAAACATCTTCATCATGTAAGCCAAATTAGTTTTCTCATGCTTTTAATATATCATAAATATGATGTTTGCTAAGCTTCTTTAGAATACTGGGCATTGCTGTGGAGGCTTTGCTGTTGTTTTTATGGACATTTACAAAAGGCTTCTATGCCAGAGGGATTGCCTTTCCTTAGCATCAAGACTCGATAGTGGTAGAGAGAGAGAAAAATGTCCGCGTATCTTCAAGAGAAATATCTCTGGGTTTTTCAGCAGGTGACAATGGGGAATCTTCACAAAATGCTAAAGAGGTCAAGTAGACAAGCAGGCTCCCCACAACTGCCATGTTTCAGTTACAGCCAGGGATGACACATTCACACACAAGCTAATGGAATGCTAAATGTCAGTCCCTGTTCTTCATTGCTATGGAGCTGGGCAGAAAGTTGAATAACAAATTTCTGACATAGTGGCAAGATATCTGGAAGCAGATTCTGTCTTTAATGTTCAGAGTTTCATTTTTTTCTTTGTTTTTATCTTTGGAATGTACTGGCTTGAACGTGGCTGCCTGTGGGAGAAGCAGACTGTCTGCCTCCATAAGTCTATTTTATCATCTGTTGTTTAATCTGCTCGCACTCTCCGCTCTGGTGCAGAGTCTGCCTTCATCCTTCGCCGCCTGACGATTTCGGCCCGGAGCGTCACCGAAATGGCTTTTCTGTTTCTTCTAAAGCCGGGGGGAAGTGAATCAATCTGCTGTAGAGATCATTCATGCAGTGTCCATCAAGGCCTGAGGAGCTTCCTCAGCTTCCTCAGCTTCCTTCTGGAACTGAGCTGGTGGCAGAAGAGTGTTGCGATAATGTCGAAATCCATCGTAGGGAATGAGAACGGCACCCCAAAATAAATTCGCAATAGCTGCAAATTGATGGGATAGAAAATACCGCTCTGTTTCTGTACAACAAAGTGCAGCCAAAGGCTCTCGCAAGCCTCTGAAGACTGAGTTCAGTCAATGAAACCACGGCAGCGTGTGCAATAACTAGTGAACGCATTAACTACCGAGGAATTAGGCTTTTGCTAGCTGTCTACCTCTTTTATCTTTTATGCGAGGTTTTTACTGAATGTTCATTTAAAGTTTTCCATAGGGGTGGTCCTGACTTTCTCTTTCTTGACAAGGGAGATATGTTGTCTTCATTTCTCAGGTTGATTGAAGCACAAGCAAAATACACACAAGGCTGAATTTTCAGTTTCTTTCATGGTGAGAATGGATGTACCTGACCAAAAAGTTATTTGTTCTCTACTGCCTTTTCTCTCCATTTTCCCCCCTCTCTCTCTCTCTCTCTCTCTCTCTGCATTCGGAGTGAGAAAGCTGAATTAGCCTATGTGAAAGTAAGTCGTGAAAGGGCGGTCAAGCACAGAGTAGTAGCAGCAAACATCCACGTGTCTTCTACACCATCTCCACAGATTGACAAGACCGATGACAAGTCCCTGGAGGAGCGAGGTCGCATCATGATTTCGCTCAAGTACAGCTCGCAGAAATGCGGCCTGATAGTGGGCATCATACGCTGCGCCCACCTGGCTGCCATGGATGCTAATGGCTTCTCCGACCCTTACGTCAAAACGTGAGTCTTCGGATTGCCACCGACCGTTCCGTGCGGCACCTGGGCCTTCTGTTGCTTTGTCACACGCCTTGTGAATTCTTCCCTTCTGCTATACCCCATGCGGTGTAACCCTGCTGCTAAACATTGTCATGACACATCCAGATAAAAGGAGGGAAATGATTTGAAGGGTTCTCTCCTTGTTCTCTTTGCTGTTCAGTGGCGTGTCATTTTTCACCCTTTTCCCTTTTGTTATGAGAATGTTGTTTGCACAGCACCCAGGGATACGAGGGGGACGATGCGATTCCCTGGAGAGTGCAATAGAAAAGAAGTCTGATGGCAGCTTTTGCTGCAATCCTTTATGTAGCAACATAAGAGTCGCTAAAGGACACACACATTCAGCACCAGCCTCTGTACAAAGCCAAGCTTTATACATGTAGTATTTACAGTTTATATACACACAGAACTGAGAAAAGGTATTTCTGATATGAATGTTGCCAGATACTGGCATCCCGTCCAGGGTGTGCCCCAGCCTTGTGCCTAGTCCAGGATAAGCCATGAAAGGTGGATGGATGTTACCAGATCTTCAAAGAAAACTGAATTTTAGTAAGGATCATGAGTTAACAAACATTTCAGAATCTCCCAGGAATCAGGAATTTTGGGCCACTTCCCCATGTAGAACTGTCTCACCTCAGTGACATTTATGGATTCAGCAGGATCTGATTTCAGGTGTTTTCTCATTAATCAATTAGATGTAGAATCAGTGGCGTATTTTGGAACATTGCCACATCTCAGCTTTGACTGATAGATGGCATAACATTCTGTAGTCTTCCCTAGCCCAGAACAGAATGTATTATTCCTTCAGTAATTTAGGTGCAGATGAAGTATCCAAAAAGCATTAGACTATCACTAGCCTGCTTGACCATCTGAATGAAATTTTTGACCATGAAATATAGCATGTGGTCTTGGTTAAACATATATGCCAATAGGATCCACCTTTGACTCCTTATTACACTGCCTCACTCTTCATACATGTAGTCTCTGGTACACATGATCATGGCATCTGCATCATTTACTGCTCCTTATTCAGCAGCTCTTTCCATCTTTCTACTCTGTCATGTATGCCATTTTTAATCAACATCTATCTCATGGCAGATTATTGAACCGCAGAGAACCCTTGTTCTAGGCCTTTTTGTCACTTCAGGGGTGATTTTGTTCTAGGAGAGATTTGGACAAGACTGTTCCACTCCTGTGAATTTTGCTACTGTTCTAGTGTTTCTCCATCAAAGCATAAATTGCTTTTCACTAGAGGTCTTCAGGCATTTCTGTGTCTGTAGAAACTTCCCTCCGATCGTCAATGTTCAGCCAATAAATACTAGGCAATGCTAGGCTAAATTAGCCTCAGTTGTCTACAAGAGTATTCAAAAGTTCATGTATTTGGGCAGTCACACTAGTAATATTTTACACACGAAGAAAGTATGTTTCATTACGTTGCACAAACAAATGAAAGACCCACTGAAAATCATTTTTCACTTTCCTGTTCCCCATATATTGTACTACGAGCTCCAAAATGCATTGAGCAAACTTTATGTGGAAAAGGGACGTAGTACTTTAGTGTGCAACTTTGAGTATATTAAATAAAAATTGATTTAATATTGCAATAAGCAGTATTCTTTTGTACACATGGGAATTTTAGCATTCATAGCAACCGTCAGATAATTGAGTTTGCCAGTAGCAGACACATAATGAGATTCATGACTGAATAAATGAAGATGTTATAACACCTTTGAGAAAGTTTGGATTTGCTGGGGAAATAACTGGGAAACAATCACCTCAGCTCCAGCCCGTGAGCTCCAGTGTTGCTGTATAGTATTGCTGTGTTCCTGCCGTGTGAGGTTAATTGCTTACTAACCCAGCGAAGATCAATGGAAGATCAAAATAAGAAAAAAGGGGGCTTTTCTATAAAGCACGGCTCCTACAAATTGTGCTTTCTGTATACAACAGTAACACCTCTGCTGATCTCCTGTGATTCCTCCAGATATCAGCAAGAGACACTCCTTCCAACGATTGTAATTAAAGGCTCTGTCTGTTGTAATACTGCTTTCTGTGCCTTTATCTGCCCTTCTTAAAAAACAACATGAGTTTTAGAGAAAACAAACATATTTAAGGACATTTTGGATAGAGTGTTGTGCCCTTGGGATGGACTTCAGGCTTCACCATAGCTCAGTACTGATAAGGGGCTGGAAGACAATGGATGGATGGATGGACGGGTGAATTTCAGGACTTTTGAGGCTCTAAATTAAAGCTTAAAGGTGAAATTCCACTTTGATAATTTTACATTTGTTTACATCGTTTTTGCTATTATTGCAACTCTACATTGAATAGCTCTAATTTGTTTCCATAAGCATTAAAATGCTTATTTTATTACCTGTCTTTATTTCGACTATACCTTAAAAAGTTGAAGGGCAGTGGAAGATTTTAAATGTAAAAAGAAATGTTGTCATATGAGGATGAAACAGCTTAGAACACAGTACAAACGTTCTCCAGGAGTAGTGCATGGAACACATTTTCCCTTGATTTTGTTGGACACCGCTGCTAGTGAACAGGGTGAACTTAAAATCAAGATGTCCCCAAAAGAATTTTGTACTGAATAAGCCTTACTTGTGTCAATTCATAATGATACATGTCATGCAGAAGAGCGATTCCTTCAAGATTCCGAATGCCCGTGCTGTGATTCCAACATGTCAGCGTATGATTGTTCTTTATTGTCTGGCCCGTACAGTGTGACGGCAGAGTCTTGTTACGGGGTTGATATTGCCTTTCGCTTTCACTTCTCCCTCAGTGGTGCTTGCTCGCAAATCTGTCATGCTACTGACTGCCAGGCATGCCAGCATGGATTTCTGACCCATGAACTGCCAGAGATATTGACATGTTTTGTAATGGTACCCTGTCAATGTATCATGGGCCGTTGTATATTAGGTCTAAGATTTGAGTTTGCCTCATAGTTACTGGCTTTAAAGTTGTTTTCAGCAGTTCCTCTTATTCTGTAGCCTCATATACAATACAGCAACACAATAAACACCACAATGTTCCAGTTGTCCAGCTTTCTCAGACCCTCCCAGGCTGGCTAAGCAGGGTGTCATCCAGTCACACAGATAAATATTGTGACCACCCCTAGATCTGAGTCATATATAATTGCCTGCACAAAAAATCAAATTGGACAAATGATATATTTTGATTGAGAGGAAATTGTTTTACTGGTAATTTAGTGTCACATTGATGGTAATACATTTGCTGTATATTATAATCACTTAGGAACTGAGAAGCTAAGTTCTGTACAATGCTCCTTTCCGCTGTTATTGTAAAGCACTTAACAGCGGATAACAGCAAGCAAACACTATTCCATGCTTACAGTGAGACTGTGCCTGCCTGCATTATTGTAACATTTTGCATCAAAATGATTCTGGTCGATGCCCTCTTCTACCCATTGGCTTAGATATAATTATAAACCACTCAATATTGTTGCTATTTTCTGCTGTTTTAACTGTTCTCCACTGCTGCTTTAACAATGTGTTTTAAACTCAACTTGTCATCTGTAGAGAGTTTTGAAAATTTGATTAGCAGGGTGAGCATAGTCATGTTTTATGGACTATTTAGAAACACCAATTTATTGATGGGACCAATGAGGCTTCAAAACCTGTGGTGGATGGGACTATCCTGAACTAAACAATCAATGCTAGCAATAGTGGCTCTCCATTTTGGTTCTGTACTTTCAGATTGTTTTTCAGTGTCGTGTTATTCCTTTATTTTTATAAAATTCACTGATGTACACGGGAGACCTGCCTTCAGTGAAGACATTTAATATTATTAATTTTCTTTTGCTCATGTTGCTGAATGAGATGCTGAGAAATCAGATTTTATTGTGACTTGAGAGTCCTTAAGTAAAAAAAAATTAAATCTCATTAATAATTATACTTTTAATCCCCTGGTATAATTCCCTTTGTATTATCTCCTTACTTAAAGATATGGGGCTTTGGTAACTGTATGTTATATGTGAACTACTTGAGTGTACTGATATATTCAGCTGGAAATGATTTGTCTGCTTTGTTTACCATATTATCGTTATATATTGATGGTACACCTTAACTGACATTTCATATGGATAAAACATGAAAATGCCTCTTTTTCATATACAAATGGTCTTGTACATAAATTAATAGCACATTCATCACACAGTGCTGTTCCATCAGTTTTGGGGACAAAAGTCCAGCAGGCGCTCAGCACTGCATTCCAAGCTGCAAATGAAATCTCTTAGTGAAGCCGCAGGTTCGACTGCCAGGTGGCGACAGAATGAAATCGCTTTAGCTATTGATGTCTCAGTATCTGACGTTAGATACCTCGATATCTCTCTACAGAAGAGTCAGTTGTCGACGTCTCTGAGGTATGGTGGGGGAAGAACCAAAAGAAAATCCTATTGAAATGTTTTAAAAGAAACATACTTGCTTATGAAAATGTGAAACTGCTTTGTGTTTGAGAAGGTCATCGATATGAGGGAATAACTACAGTATCATATTATCCCAATTAAAATCATAAAGCTTATTTGAAAACAGTATTTGAAAGGAGTGATGGGACAAATTGGCACACAATGTCATCTAGAAGGGCTATGAACAGGCGTATTTTAATTGTTTAGTGTAAGTAGACATCATTGTTCTGTAGCATTATTGATGGGACAAATGGGGCTTCAAAACCCATGGTGGGTGGGAGAATCTTAAACTACCAATCAGTGCTAATGATACTCTTACCCACCAAGGGTTTTGAACCCTCCTTTAGTGCCAGCATTGATTGGTTAGTTCAGGACAGTTCCACCCACCATGGGTTTTGAAGCCTCATTTGTCCCATCACTATTTGGAAGTGAATGTTATGCACCTTCTCTCAGTGTGATATATGGTAACATTAAATACGTGTATAGTCAGTTGGCGATCTGAACCACACTCTTTAGAGAGAGTGGATAACCCTCTTTGCCTGATGAACGGTTTCAAGAAGGGCAACTTGAAAGTTTCCTCCTTTATGGCCAAATGAAATGCTGATATGAGCGCCGTGATGCCTGAGGGCAATTGTGAGAAATCAGACATGACTACCTGGAGTTTTGCCCTCTTCACCAATTTCAGTGCCACACTGGAATTGAAAGGGTTTTTAATAGGTCCACAGTTATAAGCAAGCCTGAATTATATGAACATGTCTTACTGTGGCATGAGTCCTGGAATAGCAGAACACCTGTGGACACCAGCCTTTGTAAATGGTGATGGATTATTGCCTTTACATGAGGCAGCTTCCTACATCACTGGCTGAATTTCATAGTCGCCTGTCAGTGGGCCATCATTAGATGAAGCACATGGGTTTGCGAAGGGTTTTTGGATGAAATATCATCATCGCTCATGTTATATATGTCATGTATGACAATATAATTTCTGTGACATAAAGCTCATTAAAAAGCCTGTGTGGCAGATCAACTTTTCATTCAATCGCCGAGTTACTCGTCTTATTTTTCGTCTTTCTCATATTCTCTCCAACCACATCATAGTCTCTGAGCCATCCATCTTCCAACTGCTCATCTTGTTAAGGATCATGGAGGGGGAGGACACAAGGCTGTGAATTAGTCCATCACATACATACATGGATACACCATTGACACAAGACACATTAAAGACACCAGTTAGCCTAACATGTCACTGGACTGAAGGAGGAAACCCGCAAAACGCTGGGAGAACCTGCTAATGTCACACACACAGTGGAGGTGGGATTGAAACCCAACCCTGGTGGTGTGATGCAACAGCGCTACCCACTGAGCCTCCATCCGTCCTTGGTCATCTTTTCTTCTCCACGTTTCATATCCAGCAACAGAATAGTTACAAAGCTTGCATAATTGTGTCTATTTCATGTGCTCAAGATAAAACTTTGCCATGGGTATCTGATCTAATTACAGTAATCTGAATTGCACCAATGTGCTGAAGATTAAAATATCTGCATCAGCAAACAATGTTTAAAAAAATAAGCATAGGAAAAATTAATTTGCATATTTACATAGAGAAAAGTGCTGAAACAGTCATTTAAAGAGAGATGAATTGCTTTCTAAGGGCTTCTTTGTATTTTTTATATATGTATACGTATACTTATTTTTTTGGCATTTAAAAAAACTGATATGAATATGGTACTACACTGCCCTCTGCTGGAGAAAAAAACATCACTGAGGATCTGCAGTATTTCTAACTATCCAAAGTCACAAATCTGGTTCTTCTTACATTGTGATTCTTGGCAGGTCTTCTGCTTATTTTACTTCAGCCCATCCATGACAGCCCCCTTCTGCAAAATGTACAAAGAGAAGGAAGTTCCCCATACAGTCTTGAAGAATACAGGCCTAACACTTTTCTTCCTAGAGCTTCTCCAACCACTCACACGATACTGAGTATTAAAAACATTGTCAAAATATACAAAATGTAAAACATTATCTCTTATGACACCTTCCTTCACAGTGAAGAGCGGACCTGAACCAACCTGATTCAGTTAAAATACATATTGTCATGCTGCATGGCTTGATTAATTATGAAAATGAAATCGTTATGAGAAAGGGAAATCTGTACGAGAGTGTAAGTAGTGTGTGTTCACAGATATCTGAAGCCTGATGAAAATAAGAAGTCAAAGCACAAGACTGCAGTCAAAAAGAAAACGCTAAACCCAGAATTTAATGAGGTAAGGCCATGACTTGTTCTCTACCTCTCTCTGTCTGCTGTGCCTCTTCCAAGTCATTTGGTGCATTATGGATTTTCGCACAGTAATCCATATGTGTGTGGCTGAACACAAAGGCCAAATTGGTGGTCAAATTGAGTTAAATCTAGGGGGAAAATATTCAAAGTACAAAATATATTGTGACAACCAATGCACCAAGAACTCTTTCAGAGTATTGTTTTTAATGAAATGTGATACTTGTTAGTGCCTGGAATCATTTTATAATCTATAATATACAATGTCATCAAACTTGCTTGGTAAATGACTTCTCTCCAAACTTCATGATAGTTCTGTAGTTTCCCGTCGAATCATTGACTCAAGAGACCCCAATGACACCATATCCATCCATCTTCCACCCGATTATCCTTATCAAGGTTGCAAGGGGGTCTGGAGCCTATCCCATGCAGTATAGGGCACAGGGCTGGAGTACACCCTAGATGGAATGCCATCCTATCACGGGGCACAAACATTCTCTCATAGGCATACCCTATGGGCAATTAAGTAGTCCACCTGAATGCTTTAGGACTGTAGGAAGAAGCCCCCGCAGCACAGGGAGAACATGCAAACTCTGCCCACAGAGCAGACGTGAAATTCAAGCCCCGGATCCTGGAGTTGTGCAGGAGCCACCCTGCCACTTACTCAAACTAAACGAGTGACTGAAAGGCAGTTGTGGGGGGAGGTCATAATTTACATGGACTACTGGAAAATGCCACAGTTGTGCATACTTTGTCCAGTTATAATAATTCCATACATATATACGCTTTTGGTGGGTTTGCTGTTGTTTTATCTTCAGGAATTCTTCTATGAAATTAAATATGCTGACCTAACCAAGAAGACCCTGGAGGTGACAGTGTGGGATTATGACATTGGAAAGTCAAATGATTTCATAGGTAAATGCCATCTGCTTCATTTTTTAATCCCCTGTTTAAGCATTCTTAGCTTGCAGAGAAATTGTGACTTACAAATACCGTTTCCCCATTTCAGATTAGTTAAATTGTATACTAACCATAAGTTTTGTTCTACAGACTGAGATTTTAAATCACTCCTCACTCTTCTGTTGTATCTGTTTACCCTCCAATACAAAAATTGAAATAAAGCCCACAAATAAAATAGCTTCTATATTCCAGATAGACATTTTGATCCCAATCAAGTATGACCTGACCTATACACAAATTGACAAATTTTGCTTGGTACAGCAGATTGCATTCCTAGATCAGAAAGCATTTTTTATCCCCTAAAGTTTGTATACCGTCAAAAAACTGCCTGTGTGAGATAACATTTGTGCCGGCGGTATAACATTTTGATTTACTTCTTAGGTGGAGTTTCTCTGGGAATTAATGCCAATGGGGAGAGGCTGAAACATTGGTTTGATTGCCTCAAGAATAAGGACAAGAAAATCGAGCGATGGCACACACTGACCAACGAACTGCCTGGATCAGTGTTCAGTGATTAAACACCAACCTACCCTCTTTTGTGGCTAACAAGTCTTTCTATCTAGCCTGGGTGAGAGCCTGCCTTGATTGACAGATTAATTCCTACAACATCCTAATTCAGAGATGGTTTGGAGATTCGACTTGCCTCATTTCATATTTCCAAAACTGTATCTGGTATTATGGTTCCATGGCATAAGGGTTTCAAAACGCAGTACAAAATGCACTCCTTGTCTGAGAACATGGATTTATTTTACATTGTGTCCTGAGTCAGAGAGCTGCCTCACCTAAGTATAAATGGTCATGTTTGCTGAAGTGAACCAGATTCTTCACATCAATGCAATTTCCGGGCATAGAACACTTTAAGCCTGCCACATTTGTTTTATGTTGTGACTGGCCAAAAAGCAGTCGTGCTAAACCGGTAGTCAAAGTGTCTCTCTAACAAGTAGCTTACAAGGTCAGCCCAAGAAAGAAATATGTTCTGAAATGCTCCTGCAATTATTTAGTTTTAAGAACGATTTTAAATTGCCCAGGGGAACAGTGATTCCCGAGAAATCGAATGCCAAATTTGAGCAATTCTTGTATTTTTACAACAAACAAAATCAACTGATCCAAAAAACACAGTTTTGAACTTTGTTGAAAAATGCATGAATGAAATTTGGCTGACCCTACACAACAGGTTCGCTCAGGCAGTTTTATGTGTGCTTTAATTCTGTTTCTATATGTATAAGCACAAATAAGCAGAAAACGTGCAAATCCATTCACTATGTTACTCAGAAAATTTTAAAGAAACCAGTCAGTCAGAAATTGCAACAAATGAGATGCTCTTAAAGAATATATCATTTATTGGTTGATGTGTCCAACTAATAAACATCTAAGATGCAATCTACCACATTTAAAATGAGTACATGAGTCTTTAAGGAGTGTAATCTTTTAAGTGGACAGAACTAAGCTAATCACAGTGACTATCAAGGGTAATGATTGCTTTTAATTTTTTTTTTGGTTATGTTTTTGTTAATTCTCACACCTGCATACTGTTTGGCTTGAGTACACTAGTCACAAAAATCATAGAGAAGTAGGACACTATTTCACAGTTACTTGCTTAAACTCTAACCTTTTCTTCACAAACTCACAGTAGACACGACAGGAACTGCATGGAGGGCAGCGGTGAGACATCTGAAATACAAGTACACACCAAACAAGACAGCTGAACTTTTTCCCAGACATTCTGAAGTTGCTTATCAGGTTAATATTGACATTGACTCTGTTCCAAGGTTTCTGTTCTGTTTAGTTATTTTATCTGTCCCGTGATAAGGGTACTCTAGGACCCATATTTTAAGTTAAATTGCCTCTATAACATGAGAGGAACTAAAAGAAGTAACAGGAGAATGGTCATTTGCCCAGGTGAGGGCTGTTCTCCAGAAATGGGCCCCAAACCGCGGGAGATGTCAGTCAGGCTGCCTCACCTAGGCACTCGTTCGCGGCACATTCGTGACATTTTTTGCCTTTGTATTCCACCTCTATACTATGGAAAAAATGCATGCAGATGTTCTTGGTTTGTCATGAAATGACTTTGCTAAATGTTTGATACTGCTGTTTTTTTCTGTGAAAAAAAAAAACTTCTATGGATGCCAGAAGAATGTCAATCTTTCTTAATGGACAAACATTTTGTACTTTTAACGCTATCGCATTGCCTGTCAGGCTGCTGTATTGACTGGAGATGTGAATGCATGTTAAATTAAATGTCAATGGTATATTTGTTTTAACACTCAGGCAATTGTTGACATATTCCAGTGGTTCTCCAAAAAGGTATACTAGCATTTCACCTCACTCTTGCACCGATTGGCCGATTTATCGTGCCTTTTTTTTGGAAGTGTGATTTTGCACCACTCACTTTACAAGATTCCCTTGATCTATATATGCTTTTACTATCTAAATAATACATTTAGCACATTTATATCCCTATGAGTACCTTATGTTATAGTGAGATGATGATTGTGTTTTGATCTGTGAGAAATTTCCCAGCATGCTGCACAATGTGATGGTGATGACAGGGTGAAGGTTAAGGTGAAAGGCTGTGGAAAAAAGTCCCATCACTGGAAGTAGCCTGTAGGACAGAAGAAGAAGGTGTTTTAAACCTTGTGAACTGTCTGGTTTTCAGTAACACCTCGCATGTTGTTCTGCAGCACGTAGTTTAAAATGTAAAGGACGCTCTGCATTGCTGAATAGCAACGTAGCTCAACTTTCTTTCCTTTTGATTTTATTTTGCAATTGAATATTGCCCCCTAATGGTTAACTATGGTAGTTCAAGACACACATTAATGTTGCTCTGACTGTTCCGGACTTGCTTGATGTAGCAAGTCAATTCATGTTCTTTCAAATTTCCCATAAAGCAGTTTATAGTAAATGTGGAAATCTGATAACTGTTAACTAAAACGTAAGGCCAAAACATAACTTCATAAATGAGATAAAAATTAGGGCTCCAGGCCCCCCACCCCATTACCCTGACCTGGTTAAGTATTTAACAGGTGGATGGATGTATAAATCATGCAGTTTATCTATACAATTCTGAAGTTGTCCTTTGCTGAAAGTTTACTGAAGTTTTTCCCATTTCTTGGGTGAATGCAATTTGTCACTTCTGGATACAGACTGTGGTTTATTTATTTTGGAAATTAAAAATGAAATCAGGTTAAATTCACACAAAACAGATCTGAAAAGACTCCATTACATCAAGCTGTTTAAATGTATTGACTACTAATGATTGATTTCAGTGAAGCACAACTTAATGGTCAACCACATATTTACACATTATTTACGTTAAGTTTATGTACTTTAATAATTTGACAAATATTCTCTATCAGAAACTGGAATTCTATATTTTTGTCTGTTTTTGAAAATGTTTGAGTATAATATCCAAAGTGTGTTTTTTACTCTAGCCAATAGTGTACTATTTGTTTGTACAAAACTGAAAGCCCACATTCAATAAAGTAGAGAAGCAGCCTTGCTAGGCTATGTTTGGGTTGTGCTCATTTACAGTTCTGTTCATATCATGTGTTGAGTGTGAAGGAAATGCTAGCAATGGGACAAATGAGTGTCCTGAACTAACCAATCAATGCTGTTGCTAAATCAGGTTTCAAGCCCCGTGGTGGGTAGGAGTGTCCTGAACTATCAATCAATGCTGGCACTAAATGGGGCTTCAAGACCTGTGGTGGGTGGGAGTATTCTGAACTAACAATCAATGCACTATGGGATTTGAAGCCTCATTAAGCACCAGCATTGACTGGTAGTTCAGGATACTCCCACCCGCCAAGGGTTATGAAGCCTCATTTGTCTCATCATTAGGAAATGTCCATTCCTTACACCACAACGGCATGTCTGAAACTAAAGAAACTTCATAGTCAGCCACCAAGCAATGACAGGAATGATATTTCTAGTCGTTAATGCTTCTTGAGACTGATTAGAAGGCATAATTAAGGGTTGATGTCATTCCAATGTTATCTTGTTTGCTGGATCATCTGCATTTTCTTGAGCCTTTTATTTATGTTTAAGTTAAACTTGCCAATGAACCTATAACACCCAGGTTGGACCTGTGAATAGTATTTTAATTATTTTCATATGTAACCTTATCATTTTGAAATATATGATTTTTAGGAGCAAGACTGACATTAGACATTTGTTGTCTTATTTCTCACCAGTACTTTTGGCTGTTTTGTCAAGTCTATGCTTTTAAATTTACTAATACACATATCGGCTTAGTTACTGCAGCCTAGGTACCATTTTAGTGGTTCGAGAGGGTCCTTAGATTTGGCCTGCACAAATATTTAAATTAACACATGTTTATGCTGGTATATGCATTCTGCAATGCATATACCAAAAAGAAAGAATTAACACTGATTCATTTCAGGCTGTTGATTGGCTGGCAGGGTTACTGACATTTACAGCAGTCAAACAACCCCCTAGCTGTACTCTCTCTCTCTGTTTCTACATTTGAACGATCGAGTCAACCATCATTCATCATTAAAGAACACCTTCAATAGCGCTTGTTAAAAAGAGAACAGCACAAAACCATGACCATCTGGGTAATGGGTTTTTCAGATTATAAAAAGCGCCACCAAACTATTCATGTTTAAAACACTTCAAAGTTAAACCAGCCACATATACAGCATGAAATTAACAAGAGCAGCAGCTACTGTGGTGGTCAAGGCTACTTACACATTTACTCACTCAAGTCCCAGAATGAGTCTTGCATTTGAACAGGACACTTAGTCTGAAGAACTTCAGTCGAAATCTCTACAGTATGAAACTGAAAATCAATAGCCTGAACAATCACATCCAATCACTTCAGTCCTGTGCATCCTAAATGTTTGCTTCGGTATCATTAATAAAAATGTACACTAAAATCCTAGGATGTGTGATACGGTAAAGTATTTAGCCATTTTCAGATTGGAGTTACTAAAAACACTAACATTAATATTGCATTATTATTAAGAAAAATTGTACAGTTCATTTAACATGGAACATGGATACTCATTTTTTTTTCATTTTATTAAACATGGGAAATTGGTGACAGAAACATGTATAACACTGGTATGCACAGTCCTTGATAATCATTAATCATTATAAAATAATTTTAAACCTATATAAATTTAAGTTTTATTCTTTATTAGATGTATTTAACATATTCTTGTCCATTTACACTACTTTGCTGCTAATGCTACTTTTTAGCATTACTACTTCCTATCCTAGCTGGGATGCATACCGTGAGAGGCAACATGAGGGTCACCCACCCCTTTGAGCAGTTAGATTCTAGAACTGGCTGCTGCTGTGCCTGCCTGCTCTTCCTGTTTCTCATTGTTCAGGAACACAACAGGCATCATCCACAGGCTGATTACTGAACTGATCTCTCTGCTCTATATGATTAGACTACATTTTGGCCATATTGGTTAGCACAGACACCACAAATTCCTGAAACTGCACTTGTTATCAAAATGTTGTTTTCGCTGCTACGTCAAATACTTTGACAATGTGTGTTTTGCTGCTGTTATTGTAAGTCATGTAGTGTGTACAATGAACCACACTGAACTGCCAGCTTCGTACCTCAAGACTAAATCCATTCTTTGTACAATACATAACCGTAGTCCAGCTGGTTTGTACCTGTAAAAGGGATTGTGAAAAAAATTTGGATTTTTTTTTTTATTTATCATTGTAACCAGTCATTATAGTGACCAATTCATTTCTAATAAATTTCACTCTGTATGAATTTACATTATGTTTGTACAGGGTGTACCCTTGCCTTGTGCCGTGTGTGGTCTGGGATAAGCTCCAGGTAACCAGGTAACAATCAGAAGGATGTATTGATGAATTCAAAGTAATTTTAGGATAAACAACTTAATGCAATAGCATTTCACATATATGTATAAATAATCTCTGTTTTACGAATGTCATCACACTGGGAAATTATTAATTGTTTAAGGAGACATGCCATCAAGTGAATAACATAGATAACCATTCAATCACTTGACAAAGATGCTATAGGTGACACGTAACCGTCAAACATCTAATGCGTTCAATGAGTTTTGTCACTCATGACCGAGAGACCCCTTGTTTCGCCACCTCGCGGTGTTGGTGTAACAATCATTAACAGACATTATTTTCATGCTCCCCCCCATGTCCCCGACTCTACGAGCTGTCTGTAAATTACATTGACTTCCAGAGGACAACTTCCAGTGGAGGTAGGAACCCTGCATCAGTAATGCGGGATCGCATAAGTAAAAAATAAGGACTGGAACGGCTCCTCCTTGAATATTTTTCCCGGTGCGTATCTATTTATTCAGTGCTGTAATGCCCGTAATTTCTTTCAGGACAAATTAAAGTCAGTCTATAGATGTGTGTTTGTGATGCCTTATGTTAATTTACACATCTTCGGACCCCAGCAAAACTCATCAGACTAGTTACTCGACGGTCCAGCTAGTCACTAGTGCATTCATTAATTTAATACATTAGCCAGGTTTCCTTTCAGAAAAATATTTTATGTAATTGTATTGACATTAACAGCCTTTCTGAATATTCAGATTGTTGTCTTCGTGTATTCTTTTACATGGAAAATTTTAACCCTAAATTTACGTTTACATATATTTATTTGGCTGAACGATGTGGGCAAAAGCGATATGTATACATACAGCATAGCATATAATAAATAGCAACATACGGCTGTCAAGGTCCCAATTAAGGTACAAATTTAAGATCTATAATTTGTAATGAATGGAATAATGTCATATCTCTATATAGCGATTATTGAGCAGTTTTGTGTTATATTAAGCAAAGATATAAATTTGCTGAAAAATTTAGCCTTTCAGGGCGTTATTTTAAAAAAAAAAGTTTAAAATGTATGAGAGTGATTGGTTGGTTATATGCCGTAAACTGATTAGTATACGGCGTAAACTGTTCGTTATATGCCGTATATTGTGTGCAACTGTCGTGCGTATAAATGTTGGGCAAAGCGTAAGAGGGTCCCATTTTAAAAAAGGCAGGCAGAGGGAGAGGTAAGTCTGGTTATGTGCTAGTCATTTAAAAAAAAAAAAAAAAAAAAAAAATCTGGTATGTTCAAGTCAACAAAATGTACTATTGCTGCAGTAGTTTTTAGGGGAGTTTTCTGTCTTGGTAAGCATGGTGTGTGTTTCTCGCATTTCGTGGAAGACTGGTAGTGACCCCCTAAAGTTCGTGTAGATATTTAGTGTTTAAACAGTCTTTTATCAAAACCTGTTTCGTTTTGATGCTTAGGGTTAAAGCGGTGAGCCAATACAGTCTTGTAAAACCTTGGCGCTAGTTTTTTAGTGTTTCCTATCCTCATGCCATGTGATTGTACGTAAAGGGGTTATCATGCTTCGTGGGTAAACCCCGGTTCTACCCCATGGCTAAACCAACTTCAGGATTTGCTTTCGCCACTGTGGAACACTGACTGAAGTGGTGACAATGATGCCTGAAACACCTCAACTGAACGCACTTATAACATTAAATCGCCGTGTGAGGTCGAGCATGGCCTCCAATATGGCTGTTCTTCCTGCGTGGCCGTGCTGACTTCTCACCACGTGTTTCTGCATAGGCTTCCAATTCTCCTTTTAGGTTTCTCTCCGATATGGAGCCTTTAGCGCGCTCATTTATTGCCTAAAGTTAGTACTGGGGCCTACCAAGTGGAAAAACTTTACAGTGCGTGATATCAATTGCAGCTTGGTTTCATTGTTTCTTGAATCATTTGTATGGTTGATCGCGTGGCTGCTCGCATAATATCCCTCCTCTCTTCCCCAGATGCACCATCTAAAGCGAAATGTGATGCCTTGGTGGCGGCAGAGGTCATGCGATCCGACTTGAGGATGGATGGTATCTATTATGCGTGTGATATTAAAGTAACAATGATGCATGTCATCAGTCAAAGCCTTAGCTACCATGGGGCCCACGTACTGATGATGTGCTAATATAAATACTACCTATTGCAACCCACTGCTGTGCTTACCCAACAGCAGTGTTACTTTTCAGGTTGGACACTACAGCTAATTTAAAGAAGTTCTGTTAGTGTGTCTAAACTGCTTAGTTTTTAAAGTCTGCTTTTGTTTTAGGAGGAAGCCCGATCTTGGAGGCTCGATCTCCCAGGTTTGAAGTGTTTGCTCTTTTTTTTTTTTTTTTTTTTCGCAATGCTGTTATGATGATTGGTGAAATGTTCAACTGCTCTGAAATCTGGATGATTTACTCCTTTCTGAACTTTAGTATGGCTTAGAATTAATTCTGCATTAAGGATGTGGGATGGAAGTTCATTGTTGATTTCACTTCTTTAGCTGCCCACATGGTCTCGGTGGAGGCAGGGTGACTCTCTGTGATTGGTAGGTTTTTACTGCTAGTTTCATTTGCCTTTCAGTGTAGCTTTTAATCTGAAGTTGACACGTTACATTGGTGCCGAGGTCTATCCCGATGGGCTCCAGATAATGATGCCTGGTCGTTGGAAATGCCTCGCAGAAAAACCTGCAGTTTCGCTTTACCCTCAGGGTCATTACTGTTGACTCTGTGGGATAAAAGTGCAGAACAAGCATTTATTGTAGCATTTTACATGGCTCTTGTGGGTTAAATAGTTCCATTTTCTGCTCCAGCGCTCTTCTGGAACTAGCCAGTAGGGGGTGCTCAGAGCTGCATTTACAAAGGTGAGTGTCTGGTTGTCTCATTGGCCCAGGAGTTTCCTTTGACAGTCGGGGCTGAACAAATCCAGGAGATTGCTTTGAAAGCTAGGTTCAGTCCTGCCACTTTGTGGGTTTTTTTTTTTTTTTTTTTGATCTTGCAAAGCCAATAATTACTTAACTGTACCAAAAAATTGTCTGGGCAATTTGGTAAATTTTACAAACTAATTGAATCTAGTAATTTGTTTTGCAATTTGCTATTAAGTGCATGGGTTATTTTCAGTGCCAGAGTTAATGCTTGGGCACTGTTCATATCTGTAGCCTGCTGTTTTCAAAGCTGGCTTCCTCATTACATGGTGTAGCAAATTCAGCTTTTGGCATGTAAGACTTCATGCACGGACCCATGAAGACCTGTTATGTATGCTGAGAACTCGGAACAGAAATTATTCTCTAGAACTTTAAGCGCAGATGACCCATTCAGAGGTGGTATAACATGTCTTGAGTATACTTCTGCTCTAGAAGTCTGGCAGTTTTGAAAGTCCTACATGTTTGCTTTGGTTGCTAGTGGCTTACAGTGAAGAAAGACTGGAGTTTTAGGGTTGTTTAAGCCTCTTGTTGGTTTCAAAAGCACTATGGTATCTGCAGCCAGCTGAATCCAGGCTAGGCTGTTCATAACACAGTGCAACAGCAACTTAGCACCTGGCATCGTTGGTCTCCATGCTCCTTTTTGTATGGAGTCCTGGTATTTGTGCTGAGACATTGTTTTTCCATGTGTATGGGATGGCATTTGTGTCCTGTCTTGTGTTCCACGGGCTACTTAGTGTTCTTATCGACACCGGTACATTCTCTTGAACCTACAGGTCTTGTGGGAAAGCCCCTTATCTGCCCAAGACCGGGAACATGTGGTCCTTGCTTAGGTATGTATGAATAAGTCTTTCTCTTGCTGTTCATCATGTGGATTTGGTCGTATACCAAGGCTTCTAGGATGGGTTTGGTTCTTGGTCTGCTGTGGACTGCTGTAGGGCTGTTCTCCCCCTTCCCTGGCTGGTGATGTGCAGGGCTCAAGATTAAGGAAGATTATGGAATTATGACATTGCCAGGCTGCATTGTGGTCAGCTTGGATATGCTTTGGCCCAGCAGTTTCCTTTGACAGTCAGGGCTGAACAAATCCAGGAGGTTGCTTTGAAAGCTAGGTCCAGTCCTGCTGCTTTGTGGGTTTTTATTTTTTTTTCCTTGCAAAGCCAATAATTACTTGACTGTACCGAAAACTTGTCTAGGGAATTTGGTATCTTTTACAAACTAATTGAGTTTAGTCATTTGTTTTACAATATGATACTGAATGCATGGATAATTTTCAGTGCCAGAGTTAATGCTTGGGCACTGTTCATATCTGTAGCCTGCTGTTTTCAAAGCTGGCTTCCTCATTACATGGTGTAGCAAATTCAGCTTTTGGCATGTAAGACTTCATGCACGGACCCATGAAGACCTGTTATGTATGCTGAGAACTCGGAACAGAAATTATTCTCTAGAACTTTAAGCGCAGATGACCCATTCAGAGGTGGTATAACATGTCTTGAGTATACTTCTGCTCTAGAAGTCTGGCAGTTTTGAAAGTCCTACATGTTTGCTTTGGTTGCTAGTGGCTTACAGTGAAGAAAGACTGGAGTTTTAGGGTTGTTTAAGCCTCTTGTTGGTTTCAAAAGCACTATGGTATCTGCAGCCAGCTGAATCCAGGCTAGGCTGTTCATAACACAGTGCAACAGCAACTTAGCACCTGGCATCGTTGGTCTCCATGCTCCTTTTTGTATGGAGTCCTGGTATTTGTGCTGAGACATTGTTTTTCCATGTGTATGGGATGGCATTTGTGTCCTGTCTTGTGTTCCACGGGCTACTTGGTGCTCTTATCGACACCGGTACATTCTCTTGAACCTACAGGTCTTGTGGGAAAGCCCCTTATCTGCCCAAGACCGAGAACATGTGGTCCTTGCTAAGGTATGTATGAATAAGTCTTTGTCTTGCTGTTTATCATGTGGATTTGGTCATATACCAAGGCTTCTAGGATGAATTTGGTTCCTGGTCTGCTGTGGACATGACCGAAAAGTAAACTTCTCCAGTTGTCACCAAGTCTGAGGTGAATAACTGGAAACATTTATTTTAACGGCAAAAAAGCTTTTGGAGAAACTTTTTTTCTTTCTTTAAACAGGATGGTGACATCTTGTGCACAAAGGTTAAACAATGGTAAGTGGGCCTAACCTAATTTAGGGATCACTTCAAAGAGGGTTAGCCAGGCTGTTCCACTGGCAATTTCTTACGCAGTGATCCAACATTTACTGCCCACAAGGACCCTGACGTGGATTCTGGAAGTGAGTCTCTAGTGTCACATGGGCTACATCTCATTGTGATGTCATACTGACCTTTGGTCAACTTGTTGCTGAATGTTTTGCTGCGTTGGTGCTTTTTTTAATCTGTTTTACCAATTAACAGCTGATCAAAGGTATGTTATCTTTTTAAACCAGACCGATGGAGAGGTCAGCCACCAACCAAAGCTGTTCTTTCTCCCCCCCTCCCCAGCTGGAGATGTGCTGGGCTCAAGATTATGGAATTGTGACATTGCCAGGCTGCACTTTGGTCGGCTTGGATATGCTGTGCTTGTTCTTCAACAGTTTGTAAAGTTAATTGTAGTGTAGTAATGCTGCCTGGTATGGAACGTCTGTTTTAACTCGTGCTCAACAAATACTGTATTACCCTTTAAATAAAGATGAAAAAATGTTTGGTTCATAATGTGACTGTGCAGTCAATGCCCCCGTGTCAGAAAGAATGGCTCTTCCCCCCCCCCCCCCCCTCCCCGTTTAATCAGTCAACATCTGAAAATTAGGCCCCTTTGAGAAATACTTCTGGTGTGGTGCCTGGAGTTTGGGGAGGAGTTAAGGGGGTTTGCAGCTTTTATGGTATCCATAGATGTGCAAGTTACCTTCCTGTCCATTTATATTTGGGTGAATGGACGACTACTGCGTGTTTCTTTTTTAAATGCTTGTCTGTATCAACCCCATATTACAAGAACCTTTAGCAGGGTCACTGGTTACTGCTACTACAGCCATCTAGCATTAAATATCTACGGTAGGTTTTTCCTCCCTTGCAAAATAAATGCATACAAAGGATATCAGCAGGATTCTCAATTTTCTAAGTGGTTTGCTGGAAAAACCAGCACTAAGTGGCCATCCTGTTTGAACTTCATGAGGTGGTATTTTTATTTTTGGAAGCACCTGAGATCAGGGTGCTTGTTGATCTTAACACAAAAGGCTGCTTGTTATGTGTAGCTCTGTGCCTTGGTTACCCATAGTCATCACTTGTGAATAATTAAACTGATGCCTGCAGGAGATGGGAAGATGGAGGTGTTGCCATGTGTGTCTGTGTGAGATTTTGTTAGAGTTGCAGCATATTTTAAGCTGTCTAGTAGTGGTAGAACCCTACAAGATATTTTTTTTTCTCCATTAAGGAATGTGCAATTGGACCTTTGTCACCTTTACAGAAACATGCTTGCTGCCTCCTGTGAAATTTGCATGTTGAGTAAAAACTGTATTCCCTCAAGATAAGAAAAAAGATGAAATATTTGCTGAACCAATGTTCTTGTGTTAACCATTCACCCTTGAAATACATTACACTGAAATGTTTTACCAATAAAATCAATATTCCCCTTTAAGGTAAAATTGTGCAGGATGCCTATCTAGTTTTTGTGAGAATAGGGTTATCTCCTTAATACTAGAATGTTTACTTCATGTGTTTGTAGATAATTGATTGCTGAATTATCACCATATGATAAATGGGGGGAAATCTTTTCAGATTTCTGAATGCTAAAGTTCAAAACCTACCTTTTGTTTTTTTTGGACTTGTGGTTGCAGTGTTGGATTCCTCCCTCTTCTCACTTTGTTGCCTGTTTGCCATATAAATTAGACCTTTCGTGACTAATGACCAAGGGACTTTGGTCCTGAATTATTAACATATCTTCTGATGACACTTCTTTACAGTAGACATTGACATCTGGTTCAGCTGCTACAGTATTGCTTATTAGTGTCTCACCTGGTGAAATTAGAAAAGTTCCTTTGAGTCTCACAATTGTAAGGCCTAATAATTTGTTTCACTATATTTATTCTTAGCCGTTAATCTTGTATTTTGCTGGATTGGGCATTTGTGCACTTCCTGTGATAGTCTGGCACTAATCGTTGATAAGGTGTCACTTGTACTGAAAGAATAAGGGGTAGTTGATTTATCAAGAATGGTTTAATCTCTTGAGAGGCATGTACATTTAGTGGTTTCGTTTTTATTTTCCTTTGTTATTTAGGCTGTACACTATATGCTTCAAAACTACACATTTTGTAAAGATACAAAAAAATTAACAAAATGCATCGTTGATTTTGCATATTGTTTATTCCTCGGGTATCAACCACAAAGAAAATCACTTATCTAAAGCATGCAAATAAAGGTTTGCAGAGTTTAGCCAATTAACTGTTTTAAAATATAAGAATTCTGTATGCTTGGCACATTGTATATTACATAGGTTAACAATATTTCTACAAAGTGTTTAAAGATAAAATATACGAAGTTATTTTTATGTAGGTTACTTCAGAATACGCTTACTTATTGGACTACAAATACCACCATGCACTTGACGCATGGGACGTCCTCCACCGCCCCTCCCCTTCGTTTGAGTGGCAAGTTGTTTGTTTCACTGATACCAGCTGCTGGACTATTCCAATCCCTGTCGGAGAGAAAACACGGGGACGAGCAGTCTCTCTCTTCTCACCCTCCCCGCTTACCTCATTGTGCTTTCTTTTATTTCACCCCGTTTTTCTCTCCTGCTCCTCTTCTCATCGGATAACTTCTCCTTTCCCCACTTATCCACCTACGACCTGCTTCGTTTAAAGGTTTTAAAGCTCATGTTGTATTTATTTATTTATTTTTAAAGGAAGGATAAATATGTATTTTTAGATAATCTGCAAATGAGAAGGCGTAAAAGATGGAGTTGCATATTTTAGAGCACAGCTTGAAAGTAGCAAGTATAGCAAAGGAAGGTATTCAGATTTGCACTCACGGATTAATCAAACTCGCCTTCTTGCCTACTAAAACAAGGTAAGTGGCTAGCTGTGAACAATGCAAGTGTGCACAAATTCAAGAGGCGAAATAAACCTGAAGCTGCATGTTGCATTATAACAGTATTATTTATTTAAAGATGCCTTTTGTAGATCTGCAACAATGTTACATTAATTGTAGCCAAGTTATTCTTCTTCCAGTTGTAAGGCATGTTGTGTCGCTGTTGCCCCGAAGTGAATGGTTTTAGTTCATCTGTGCCTCTTATTCCTCCTCTTCCACACTGCATGTCCTGTTAAACCCCCGACCCGGGGGTGGTGGACGGTGCTCCGTGAAAGTTGAGCCGCCGTCGGCCTTCTGTTTGGTCGGAGCAGCTCTGGGGGGCTTCTGGGGGGGCTCTGGTGGGGAGGCGAAGAGGGGTCCGGTGAAGCGGTGCTGCACCCCAGCCGTGAACGGGTCGGGGTGGAGGCCTGATTCCGTGACCAGCCGACACGGCAGCTAAAACTTAGTTTCCCCGCTGCTGGGGTGTCGAAGACCAGAGGAGCAGGAACACGGTCCAAATGAGTTTAAAATGTCTAGTCAGGGGTGGACCGAATACGCCTCTGACGGGGTTGGTGTGTCTGGAGCTTCTTAAAAATTTAAGTGTCGTTTTTTTTTTTTTAAACTGTGCCTTTTTCATAATCTTGTTGTGTGTTTGGTAAACAGCCGCTCGAATGAAGGCAGCCTTGTCTTTCTGCAGGACTCTCGAACAGGTGCTCTCCATAGGGGCCAGAGCTTCACGTCCTCTTCTAGCAATTCAATAGCAATTAACCTGCTCTGAAGTTTACATGAACATGTTGGCAAATATCAGCGATGATGGACACACGGCTCAAAGGAGAACCTTACGTATCTTGGAGTTATTGCAAGTATTAAGAGGGTTACAAGCTAAATGTCATGTAGGTGTTTAAAGCTGTAATATGTAGAAAACCCTTACTGGGCTTCTGTTAAAGTCACCCTGTGTTTGTCTTTTTTTCTTCAATGTAGATGTTTGTAATGTCAACCGTGGAAAACTTAATCATCACATTATAAACCGAGTATCTGAGTATGAGGGATTTCGGAGTTTGTCAGCTCTTATTGCAAGAGATCTGAATTTTGAGTGTTGTCAGCCGTTGAAGGGCATTAAAGCACCGTCAACACTGATAATAATCAATTCCGACCTCTCATCCGGCGAGAGATACATCTCTGCCAGACAAGCTGAGCCTTCTTTATTCAGTATTTGACGGCAGTAGCTAAGAGTATGAAACTGTCCGCTATAATTAACTTGTTGTTCAGGTTAGAGGTTTCTCTGGTGTGCTGAAATTGTCAGGTTCGATGTTCTCGCCTGTCTTGGGAATTTTGACAAGTGAAATTGGAAGTTGAATACAGGCCATTTCATCTCATGAGTCCGAAAAGCATGGAGGTCACATCTCCAGGTTAATCATCCAGGCCTCCAGTCATTGCAGTTCCTTCAATTTGATCACTTCCTTGCATTCTTCAAAGGTAAATTGTATCCATGTGTCACTGTGGTTCATGGTGTTGAGTTGCTTTCAGAAATAAGAATTTATTTATTTTAGGACTTGTGGGTGCTTGAAATAGCAGAAAGCTATCCCAGTGGCTGTCTGCAGAGTGCCTCGCGTTTGTATGGAATGTGAATGATCTTGGAAGAGCTGTATCAACACATTCTAGCCGATGACTTGGGAGATCTGTTACAATGTAGGGCACTGGTTAAGGCTTTTATCTTGGCCTTGCTGACTCATTGTCTACAGTTGTTTATTGGAAGACGCAAGGGGTAAAAACAGACAAGAAGTGTGTGGGAGGGCATCACATCTGGTGCAAGAGAGAACAACAATATTAATGTCCTCAGCCCGTTTTTCCACACTGAAAGCAGAAGTTGCGCTGTGATATCTAAACTCGCCACAGCTGCTTAACCTGGTCATAGTGTATATTTTCTGAGGTGTGTACGGGAAATGATTTTTACCTGACTTCATGACTGTTGTGTGAAAATGTCTCCTCCTAAAAGTGATGTTACTTGGCATACTGTTGTAATAACTTTAAATAGTGGTAAGTTTCATTGTGCAATCGAACTCTGTTTTCATAGTAATTTGTAACAAATAACTGGCATTTCAATTGCCAGTTGTAATGGTCAAAATCATGTCTGCCTTGTTGCAGAAAATCTCACCAATGGTATATGTAACATTTACTAGGCTCACTTGTTCCCAAGGACTTGTCATATTTAAGACAGTCTTAAATATGACTTCAGCTACTAGGTGTCTTGGTGCAATTGCATGCTAAGTATGTCTGCAGTTGTAATTGTCTTGTGCTTAAATAGTGCTTGTAGGGCTGTGTACATTTTCGAATCCTGTTTCAGAATGAAAATGCATATTGTGTTTAATGGTGGAAAAATTCATTCTTGTTAAAACATGCACAAAAGGTTTTAAATTGTATTAATGCATGTAAGAGGCATAAATTCAGAGCTGATGTTTACTGAACAATGTACTTTATTGGCCACTGTTCATGTCCATAGGAATTGTTTAGTTTTCACACATCCCATCATGCTCTGCATAAAACACACAGGTGAGTGCAAAGTTTGGGTCAACTTTTTTTTTTCCCCCTCATTTGCCCCAGAGTAGTTATTTGGCGTTTAAGGCCCTCATTCAAGGGCGCAACAGTAATATGATCGCTCTGCCAGTGACGGGATTCGAACCAATGACCTTCCAAACAGTAATATGATCATTCGGCCTGTGGGAGGATTCAAATAGATGACCCGTGTAATGTCCCTGTTGTCTGGGTGTGGTTTCTCCATGTGGTGGTGTCAGTGCTTTGCTTTTGCCACCTTACATGCTTGCATAGATATTGTACATTTAAAGCTTATCTGAATTTAAGTTTACTGTCCTATTGCAAACCCAGAATTTTATTAGATCTAATAATTCCCCTTTATAGTTTGAAAACCAGTTGTCCTTTGGAGATTTTTTCAGCCATATTATGATATGGAAGGAAAACAAATGTGGTGGTTGTCCCATCTTAACTTTCCTACAGCCATTTAAACACTCCAACAATATTGATTATTATCCCAAAAATATTCAGCAGTATTTGAAGTTTTTAATGAAACCCTGTCCTAAAGTCAAAAAGGCGAATCGTAGCGAAGTTTTTGTGGTGATTTTCTCTGGCTGGTTTTGCCAAAACTTCATTCTGAGCATTCGACTTCCGTTGTATGTTTTGGATGTTAGCAGAGTTCCTCTCTGCATGTACCGGTGCTGCTAGATTCCAAGCCCCACTTGGGTATCTTGCGTGTGAAGATAAGGTTTCCATGAATGAAATTGCTTGGAAGAGAAGAAAATGTAGATTCAGAAATGATATATTTCTGGACAGTACCGAGTTGCATATCTTTGCATTTAATGAAATTTTCTCATGACTTTAGATGTATTTAAAGCAAGCTTCAGAGTAATGCCTGCATGACCAATTTTAGCATATAAATAAATTTAGATTTAAGGTTTATTTTTAAGTGACATCCTTTCCATTCAGTTTTGGTCAGCGTAATCTGTCATTTGTGCAATATACTGCTGAAATTTCAGGAATGAAAAGTAAGCAAACGATGTAGAATGCCTGGTATGAGCAGTGATTTCATTAGGATTGTCAGATAGAGATTTAAGACCAACCAGCGGCCGCATGGTATGGGGTAACACACAAATGAATAAGGGCTTGTGGTTGAGTGCCATCTTAAAGCCCCCCCCCCACTATTCAGAACTGGTTCATGACTCCATGAGCAGCATAAAAATCTGCCGCAGCCGCTGTGCATTTGAATCCGTCACCTGGAATGAAAATACTTGCATTATTAATTTGTCCTCCAAGTTCCTCCAACCAGGTTGGTTCTGCTTCAGCTCTGTCACAGTTGGTGTTGGAGTTCCATGGCATTCTTAAGACATGCTGATGGTCAGATTTGGTCTGCACACTGTTTCACTGCAGGGAATAGCATTTATGAGGTATCTAGGCCTAGTGTCTTGATGGGAGTCAGATCGCCAGAGGAGTGTTGTAACTTGACCAGTTTGAATCAGCGCTTAGATAATTGTTTTTAAGGGGTGGTCAGTAACTCTGCACTGAACACATGGCTTGAATAAGGACATACAGGAACTGTTCAGGCTAAATCATGCGTACGGCTGTGTCCAGTGAGCTTCTTCATCTCTTCTTCAGATGTAAATTCTTCAGTCTGACAGAAACTCCAGAGGATTACACCATTATTGTTGATGAAGAAGGATTCAAAGGTTAGTTTATTGTACTCGTCGTTGTTCTCTTTGTGGGGACATTTGTAGTTGCAACCCTGTTTTAATCCATATCTGTGAAATTCACTGACAGTACATTAACTTAGTTTGTGCGATGTTTTTCTCCACCATGGGTTAACAAGGCCAGACTGTTTGTTTTTTTTGGTTGAGTGAGTGAATCCATGCCATTAGAATTGTTGCTAGGGTGACCCTCATTCGTTTCCATGGATACTAGAAGCCCTGTTTTGCAAAACCGGTCCAGGTACGCTGGACAGATAAACAGAAGACAAAACTTCCTATGTACTTTTGTTTGCTCAAGAGAATCCACAATGAATCTGCTCAAAAGTATAGTGTGGTATTTCGGCAGCTAAATGCTGCTGTTAACATTTTTCTCGTTTATTTTGATAAACCTGTGTGATTTAGGGATTTGTGCATTTGTGGTTGTTCATCCAGTTATTAAATCAGGGGGGATAAAAACATGCAAAAGGCAAACACTAATGCAGCAGTAATGCATGTTTTTTTGCAAATATTGGCCTCCTTATTTAATTTAACAAAATAGTGTCACCGCAACACATTTGGCTGAGTAAACGGGAAGTGGATGATAAAGGCATTCTGTCTTAGCAGATTTTAAGAACATTAAGTTGTAATCCAATCCAATGGGGTGTGCTGATTCTAAATCCTCCATCGATGCAGAATGACCTCACATGAACATTTTTTCAAGTGTAGCAAAATCTGCAAATTTTTTTCCCCTCAGATTTTTAATATTAGAACTTGCCAGTGAGACGAGATCTAGAACTACTGTTTTTTTTTTTTTTTTTGCTGATATTAAATGGTTGGTCTTATCAGCAATTCAGAGTCAGGTATTTGACTTGAATATGGAAAGCTTAGCAGCATGCACTACAATGGCCTTATTGACTGGCAGAAATGTTAGATTCTAACCCTCTGCTGTGTTTCAGAGCTGCCGGAGTCAGAGCACCTCAGTGTTGCCGACGCCACATGGCTGGCCCTCAATGTGGTCTCGGGGGGTGGGAGTTCCTCCAGCTCTCAGCCAATCGGGGTCACCAAAATTGCCAAGTCGGTGATCGCACCACTGGCTGACCACAACATATCAGTGTTTATGTTGTCCACCTACCAGACTGACTTCATACTGGTGAGGCATTCTTTTTTTTTTTTTTTTTTTGATGATTCGCAAATCCTAATCTAGTTGATCTTGCCATGAAAGATGCATTATTTTCAGTTTGCACTTTAAGCTTTGGATATCAGACTTTAGGCTTGTTAATACATGTCTATGGTCCATTTGGTCTGCTTTGCTCACCTCTGTCACCAAACCGCTCTTCTAGTGAAATGACGCAATTGTGTTCCCTTGGCTCTTGTGTTTTCAAAGTTTGCATGCACTATAATTTCAGCAGATTACTGAATGCATCAGCGTCTTATTTAGGCAGGCAGTAATTGTGCTCTCTACTTGCCTAATTATATGTTGGTCACCAGAGCTGATGGTGGCAGTGGGACATGCAAAGGGGAACTGGAAATGATGTCAGCACCAAAATGTCAAGTCTTGCCCCCCCCCCCATATTTATAAAGTGTCAAATCAGTGAGTGATAGATCTGCTATGTAGGGTAAGGAGCATTCACCCATATGGTCCAGCAGAAAGCTAATATTGCAAGTTCCTCTGGAAATTGTGACCCTTGGGTATGTAATTTTATGTTTGCTTTACATTAATCCAGTGGATTGAGGACTTTGCTGTATGTAGAGTTAGATCATTTGAAACAATACAAGTGCAATGTATATTGTATAAGCAAAAAATTGGGGAGTGGGCAGTGTTTTGTGTGGTTGCCCCCAGGCCCACAATTGGGTATCTCTGGCCTTGATATGTCACCTTTATTTTCGGGACAAGTGTTCTCCAAAGTGCACTACTTCTCTGGTCATGCTCCCTTTCAGTTTACTAGTTTGTGTTGATGTTGGCACACGGTGTCATCTAGAAGGGCTGTGAACAGGCGTCTCCTCACGGATTTACTTTTTTGATGTTTTTAACAAGAGGCACTAAGTAGGCTACATCTGTGTGGTGAAGTGTTGACCATGTCACTACAGCAGTTTCCCTTTACATTATTGAATATTTTAATTGTTTAGTGTAAGTAGACATCATTGTGCTGTAGCATTAGTGATGGGACAAATGAGGCTTTAAAACTCATGGTGGGTGGGAGTATCCGTAGCATTGATTGGTAGGTCGGGATACTCCCACCCACGACGGGTTTTGAATCCTCATTTAGTGCCAGCATTGATTGGTTAGTTCAGGATACTCCTACCCATCATTGTCTTGAAGTCACATTTGTCCATCACTATGTAACATGCTTTAGGCTCCCGTCTGTGGTTTGTGCGTGCCTCATCTCTAAGGTTCTGATTTATCAGCTGATGTAATGAACCACTCTTGAACATTCTATTTGTTTGCCTGAAAACCAACTTTTCTCTCCTCTGGACCATTGGTCTTTGTGTCACCTTAAGCTCCTGAGCCTGAAAATCTGCTTTGTGTTTATGGAAGAGTGTTTACTTTGTAAAGCTCCGGAAAGTGTCTGGCAGAATCACGCATTCAGCAGCGTCAAACACGTCTCGTGCTGTCAGGCTCAGCCTGGCTGGCCTGTCTCCTGCCACATAGCTTCATCTAAGCTAACCTGCACCAGACATTTCCATTATTCTGTTAGCCTTTGCGCTAGCAGTGAAGAGCCTTTAGGGAGTGGTGTCCAGTTTGTACACAAAATGGACCTGTGAATAACAATTCTGTAAGGAGGATCAGCTTTTGATACACTTTATGGAATTTGCTGTAACGTTCAATGGTGAATGCGCACTCCATATCCGCTGTTCTTAGCCAATAAAACAATCACGGGCCTTGAAGAAACCAAGCAGATCAAACCCAGGATATAGGTGTGTGCCCCCCCCCCCCCCACCGTTGCCACAGTAATCGTTCTAGCCGGTACCGCTACAAATGCACAAAAATAAATGCTGTACTGATAGAAGCTGTTTTCTCACCTTGGAACTTGCTTTTTATTCCAGTAATGGTCTTCAGGAGCGCTAATTTGGAATACTTAAATGCATATGAAATTTGCTTGTTCTCTTAATGTAAGCCATATATTCTTTTGATAAAGTATTAGACCAGTAAAATACTGTGTTCTTAGATGTTTGTGATGTCTGCCAGGAGTTCTGAATTTCTCTAATTCTCAGGCCTTCTTAACACACCTGGCCTTTTATTCCAGAATGAGGGTTGGCATTCTTGTAACTGTCCTTTGTGATTTGTCAGTTTACCCAAAGCATTTTTGCTGTACTAGTTTTCATGGTTGTGTATAACCATTACCCATAAAATATTGTCAAAACTTGCTGCATAAATGTTAAATGGGCTAAAATGAGTGTGCTGTATTCTCATAATTTAGTTTGACATTTGCAGGTGAGAGAGAGAGACCTGCCCATGGTCATGCACACCCTGTCCTCTGAATTCACCCTCCTCCGGGTGGTGAATGGGGAGACTGTGGCCGCCAACAGCCTGGGGGTCACCAACGGTTTTGTCAAGCCCAAGTTGGGTAGGTCTGATCCTTAACTTTTGGGGTTTTTTTTATCCCTGATAAGCGGATTAATAATCAAAATCGTCATGCTTTCAGCACGTATACGGTATATAGTTGCCAAGCTATTTAGCAGTATGGATGTCATCAAAGCCTTCAGTTTGACCAATAGGCCTTCAGATCATTGGTATGATTCTTCTCTGAGGACAGAAGAATCCTTGTTTGCACAGCATTAGCCAGCATAGCTCTCAAGACAAACTCTGGACTTGTTCTTGTGAGGATCTCGGTACTTTCTGATTTATTACTGTCAAGTCAAATGGGCTCTGCCAAACCATCCATATACAAGTATATGAGTAGTGAGTACTGGCCTCCTACATTCCAGTCTGGCAAGGTCATTGATTGGGTCACTTATAGCACTGGAGGTTTCCTTGGCTCCCAAACATGGTGTTTTGTCTCCAGTCCAGCGTCCAATCATCCACCCCTTGTCCAGTCCCAGCAACATGTTCTGTGTGACCAGCCTGAACCCTGACACCCTGCCTTCAGTGGCCACTCTGCTCATGGACGTCATGTTCTATTCCAGTGGGTGAGTGTTTCAGCATCTTCACGTGCCTCCATAGTGGGAGGGGGGCAGTTGACGGATTTGGAAATGAATCTGAAAAGGCAGGGATGATAAAGCGAGGTGCACGTGTTTCGTGATGCCTCTGGAGATGTGCCTGATGGTCTAATCATCAGAGAGCCAGCGAGAGTAAAAAGATGCACGCCAGTGTTGATGGCATCCTTTGATACTTCAGAGTGAAGGAGCCAGGAGCAGCCAGCGAAGACACTGGACACATTCGCTTCTTCTCCTTTTCTCTGATTGAGGGCTACATCTCTCTGGTCATGGATGAGCAGATGACCCGAAGGTAGAGGATAAACTGTTTGGCTTATTTAGTCTTTTTTAAATATACACTTTGTTTCGAAGAACTAAACCCTATTTTGCCACTAACTGTTAATCCTGAGCCAGTTTTGAACGTTTTTGGGTGAACAGCCTGTGTAAAAGCTGTTGGACGACACTTTGAACACTTGCTCTAACAATGACTTTTGTCAGCGTTCTTGCCTTGACTGTTACTTGACTATGCTGTCTAATTTTGATGTTTATCATCGTAAACATTAGTCAGATTTGTTGCTCGTGTTACAAGGTACAATAGGAGTGCATTAAACAGGTGTCGTGAGACATAAAGTGCAGGTTTTATTGCAATTAAGATGTCTTCTAAAATTGGCTTAGGATCAACAGTTATTACACTTAAAACACAACCCATTTTGTATATAAATGTATACACCATACATGTATATCAAGCAACTGGGCATAGCTTAGATCATTTAAAGGGCTTTTGGGAACTCACACTCACCTCCAGGTGTCACTCTGATATTCCAGGTTTCCCAACAATGTTCTCTTCACCAGCGCCTCAGGGGAGCTATGGAAGATGGTCCGCATTGGAGGGCAACCGTTAGGATTTGGTTAGTGGGTCTTACCTTCTGGGATATTTTGCTACATGTCTGTATTTGGACAAAGGTACAGTCATGATTTCTGTTGGAAATCAAGGGCAAAGAGATTGTGTGATCCTTTTACGCTCTATGAATGATCATAATGTTCTGCTTTTAAGAAAAGCTATACCAAAGGTTCTTTACGTGTCACACTTTCTTTTTGTCTGCGTCTTGTCATGCTCTTTCAGATGAGTGTGGCATCGTAGCGCAGATATCAGAACCTCTGGCTACTGCTGACATTCCAGCCTACTACATCAGTACATTCAAGTTTGATCATGCTTTGGTGAGTTCACACCTGCACGGAACTGTTTTGTTTTGGATTCGTAGGAGTCCCTTGTCGACTTCAAACGAATATCGGTCTAGTTGTGCTGTTGTGGGTGTGGGTGGGTGGCACTGTAAAGCAGTGTCATTTAAGGTGAATCTCTAAGTCTGCTGTTTTTCATGCTTTGATGAGGAAAGTTGGCGGCCCCCCCCCCCCCCCCCCCCCTTAACTACTCCCATTAAGGCCAGTCTTAGCAAAGCCTGTACTTTTAATTCCCAGGATTTTTTTTTTTCCTTTTCTAATTCAGTCTAATTGCCCAAAGAAGCAGCTTTAGTCTCAGTAATGTTATAAATTCTTGAGGGCTCAGAGCGTAATAAGCTGCTTAATGTGCACAGATTGCAAGAGTTCAGCACTCACAGCAAATGGACATTGTTTGCCGGTTTTTAGTAGCACACAGCACCGTGTGACCTATAATGTGCTAAGGAGGAAAGCCGTTTGTTTGGAGGATAATGAAGGAGCCCAGACTGCTGTCAGTGTCCCGGCAGGTGCTAAAGCTGATGGAACAAGGATTCAGAATTAGAACTAATCAGTGTAAATCATTTGGGCATTCATTGTGGAGTAGTATTGGGATTTTATGAACTGTTAAATATTCTTTGATTTTAAAAAAAAAAAAAAGTTTCTCAGTGACTAGTGCACAACTGCTGTGCGAAGGACTTGTTGTTGATGCTGTCATTGTTTGTTTCAGAACTTGTGCTGCTGGTAGATGCTGCTGGTCCTTCCTAACATCTCGCCATGCTTCTTCAACAGGTCCCTGAAGAAAATATCCAGAGTGTGATTGGAGCTTTGAGGACCAATGAGAGCACAGGACAGTGAAGAGTAAAATGTGGGACTGGCGTCTCGCGTCCAGTTCAGTTTACCTTCAAGTAACGTCGAACTCAAAGTGCCAAGAGCTTAACTGTGGACTGCTGAGGGGGTTGTGGTTAGGAGGGTCATAAAGATGTGGGTGGGATGGGGGAGGGACTCCTCTAGTCTGCAATGAGCCCAAATATTCTGTGTTCCCTTCTCAGAGACTGTGCCAACACCACCCCTCCCCTTATCTTTAGTTCTGTGGTGATCGTGGAGCATTTCGTGTCTCTCTTAGTAACCATGCCAACAGAGTCTATTGTCCCAAGCCCTGAATTTGAAGCCAACTCCTGATGCTTTGTCTCCCCCAGGCCTCATTTGGCCCTGACTCACTTTTTTTGCTTATCTTTTTCTAAACTCTTCATCTCTCAACCTCAGTAAAGAATAGTTAATATCTTAAACCAGTTTCACACAGTTATTCTGGCATGGTTTTCGGTGTTCCTTCCTCTCCTCCCCTGACTTAGTGCCATGATGCTTTAGGCCTAAACTGATGCCTTGCCTACAGCTGTTTAAGGTGCAACTGCTGGGCAGAATAAGGTCATGGTTGATGGTGCAGTGCTCTAGTTAGGCCTCCCAACACTGAATAAGCTGTCTTGCAGTATATAGATTTGTGTTCACTGTTCAGTGATCAATTAATTACTATAGTGTGAGATTTGCTACTACGATAGTTCCGTTCCACAAAGGATGCAACCTTGTTCCAGCAATATGTTGTAGTTTAACCTGTACCAGAAGGTTTAGATATTCAATACAAATAGCAAAAACCATTTTTTGTCAGCATGTACTGAATTAGAGGTTATTGGGCAGGTGACTTGTCTATTCAGTACTTTCATTGTTTTTTGTTTTTAGCTGACTGAGGATTAAGTTGATTTGTCTCTTTTCAGTGTGTAAACCGAAAACTGACAGCAAGCACAATATCAAGCAGGCTGAACATGGATGTCCTCAGTATCAGTGTGAACATGAGGCAGCAGATCCTCACATCTGCTGTCCAGCTTTTTGTCAGCAATGTAGATTTCCTCTTCCATTATTATAAAATACATTTTTTTGCAAGAAAAGCAAAATAACCCCACGCCACACCTTGATTCTTACCAGGCAAACTAGCTGTTCCAGTATTGGAGGAAAAGGGCTGGGGACATCGTGTCATTAAGAATGTTAGCTTTGGTTGAGATCATGTGGAACGTTGGGCATATTATGCAATGTTGACTTCGGTTTAGGCCTTAAAATCCCTGGTCCACACTTAATCTCATGGAACTGCTATTGTGAAAACATTAAATTTGCTTTCCAGGAAAGAAGCCCTTGAGATGAGGAACGTATAGGTGATTTTTTTTTTTTCTTTTTGTATTGGTTGTGGTATTTCTCGACACCAGACAAACTTGTCTTACAAAGCCATTTTTATCAGTGTTAGATTCCTGGGTGACATTTACCCCAAGGATTTAAAGAGAAGCTGTTTTGGTTTGGAACTCTGTCTCCCCCTCTTTCTTGCCACATTTTTGTTTTGCACTCACTCAGTGTTCTTGGGGCAGTGAGGTACTATAATGGAGGATGGGGTACATTTTGTTTGTAGCCTGTGCACACAGTTTAGCTCGCTTAGCATTATCAGTTAACTTATAGCTGAACTTTCTGCCACACAACGTTGAAGCTTATCTTTGTGGGCCTGGTGAATATGTTTTGTTACCCATTTTAGAAGAAAGGAAAAAATGGAGATCATTCTGGATTAACAGAGGGGGTTTTTTGGTGTTTTACAGTGTCTGTTTTCCACCTACCAGTTACTTTCTGGCGTTCCATTGTCTCAGCTATATTGACTTTATCAACACCACCAAAACCCAACATGGTGTGAAAACAGCCGTTTTGAGTAAAGCGTTCCTTGTTGATGAAAAAATTTGAATTGCAATTCTATCTAATATTTTTTTCTTTGTGTTTCACCTGAGTTCAAGTCTTTAATAAAACCAGGTAGAAGTGGGAGGAGACCTGGTCCACTGTGTTGCCACTTTTAAAGGCTGCACCATGCATAGAGTGGGCTTACATCAAGTGTGTGTGTGGGGGGGGTGGGGGTTTCCCTTCTCCACTTGCCTTTTAGTGCGACTTTTGCACAACCCCTTTATCAAATGGGTACAGTGAGTGCTGTGATTTCATACCATAGGCTCCCAGAATTGGCAGAGTGGATGTATTGTAGTCCTTAAGTTGATGTAAATTCATGACTTTGTGACAATTTGACAACTTTTGCACATTGCTGCAGCTGCCCTTTAAATCTTTGTGCATGGAACGAGTGGTATCCCAAATATAAAAACTTAATTAGTATGGACTCTCTTCCTCTAAAGGATTCATTCTAAAAGTTGTTTAAATTTGGTGGTTAACTATGAAGACAAAAGCTGAATGTTACATCTGAATGACCCTGCTTCATTTGCAGATTTATCATAGAAGAGTTAAACTACATGTCCCCATAACATTTTCTTTTACCAAGTCTAAAGGTTTTTAAAAAAAAAAAAAGTTGGCTTTAACTCTTGTATAGCATTGAGCTCATACAACATATTTGCTCTCCAGGTGCTTCCTCCTGTGCACCTAAAATTTTTGATCCTTTAATTTCTGCTTTAGTTTAAAACCCACCGTGTTACCTGTTTCCCAGATTAATGTGATTAATTTTACGGTAAGATGTTATGTGGACTAGCGCCTGCTGGTCGGTACAAGGATGGTGCATTAAGTGATTGTAATAGCCATTAGTCTCAGCATTAAACCTGCTACTGGTTAACTGAATTCACTTCGGGTCAAATGGATGACTGATTGGATGGCTGATTTCTGTATAGTTTTACTAAATTAGTTAAATTAGCTTCTGCTTATGCTCAGTGGATATTGTGCAGATTCTTAACAATTGGATGTAGGAACCTCATGGAATAATTTGCAAGTTGGTGATATGTTATTTCAGTATCCTTTTGTAAATAATGACAGCACAATTTAAACAATGTGCACATCCTGGTAGGTCAGTTTTTTTTTTAAAGGGGCTTGTGCTCTTGGGGTTATACTAGTTATGTAAATGTATCGCTCCATAATTTTCATGTATGTTAGTATTTAATGGTGGAAAAAGTTAGAATACCAGTAGCTTTCAAGTCAAACTGATACAGACCTTGGCCAATCTAAGTCTGGTTTTCTCTTGTTCCTTTGATGCAACCATACAGCATTATTACACGTATAAGCTTTAGCCATCCTACAGTTCATTAAATGGTATGTTTAGTGCAGGGGGCTGTGAACTAATGAACTAAAGCTGCTATGTTTTGAATGTATGATCAAAGTGACTATCCCCTAGGAAGGTTTATATGCTGTGTCCCGATCACATCAGCCTCACCTTAATCATGGCTGTGTAAGTGCATGTTGGGTTTTTTTATTCCTCCTCATCACCAACAGTTGTAAGAAATGGTTTTGCATTTTCAGATGAGAATTGTAAAGGAAAGACTATTAAAAGCAAATTGGTACAAGTGTGGCAAAAAATAGTACTTATCTGTCATTCCAGCATACATTTATCACTTGAGAACCATACAAAGCTTATATAATGGTATATTAAGCTTTTGCATACAGAGGGTGTGATTACTCTTGTAGAGCACCAAAAAAGCCATGGCATGGTAAGGTCATGTTTGATATCTTCATTAAGTTTGACAGGCCTGGGGTACAATGGGTGTAATTAACACACAAAGCCTTAAAGAGAGCATCCTGTGAAAACCAAATCTACATATTGTTAAAAGAGGTGTCCTGCTTTGTCCTCATTTCCTTTGTCCTACTCTCCAGCTTCTCAGCTGCTAAGTGACCAAACTAATCCACCTGCCTTTAAACCTATACCCCACAGGCCACATCCACCACATGACCTGGTACAGTCACCTGAAACATGCAATCACACATGAATAGTTGTCTTAATAGGAAAGTCATAGGGTTGAAGGTCATAAGTGTGGTGCATGGCCTCAAAATTCCTCAGGCATATGGGGCTGCCCTTTGAGGAAATCTGACATGAAAAGTGTAGTTAGGGTGATGGCATGCAAGGTCGGTCAGATCAGGGACTTGACCAGTGCCACCATGTGGTCCACCCCACAGGCCACATCCACCACATGACCTGGTACAGTCACCTGAAACATGTAATCACACATGAATAGTTGCTCCACTTTAAAACAAGTTTGCTATGACAGCAACAAGCTCTTACCCGCCATGGAAAGAACTGATCAGCCGCCTTGCCAATCCCCAGGCAACCTCTCACATTCTTGCCCCAAACAAACAACTCGCCTTTATCTGAAACCAGACACATTCCTCTTATGTACCACACAAGCCTCACCCTCACATGCTTTGTGCAAGTAGGCTCCCTTAAATTTGTGCACCTGGGCTTGTAAGGCATGTGCAAAGTGTTAAATCATCTGGAGCCATAAGGCCCAAACAGGCTCTCCCTACACATTCTACTTCACATGCTTCCAGTTGCTGATGGCTGTGCTGCTCATCTCCTTCACACCAACTCAGCAGATGACATCACCGTGGCAGTTTGGGGATCAGACATTTTTTTTCTGCCTAATTCAGGATCTACAAAGGATTCCATGAAACTTTTGAGAAAGATACTTAATCTGTATTCAGTAAAAATAAAACTTCCAGCTGTAGAAATTGATTTTTTAAACTAAAAGCAAGTTTCTCCAGATAAAGTATTACCTTGCACAGAATAATTCCATAATCCGGGGCTTTGTTTTGCACGTCATGAGTAAACACAGACAAGCTATTTTAGCATTGTAATAACATTGTCATAAAACAATAACCCTATTACTGCATTCTAGAACTCAGTGTACAGTAGCTTTCAAGCTAGACAACAGGGGATGTGCCAGAAAGCTGTTTTAACACATCCTACAGTCAAACCTGAATTGAACATCGACAAATCCTGAAGTTGGACTTTTTCTCCAATCAGAATTCAGGTTTAACTCTCAGATATTTTAAATCTGCTTTCCAGAATACCCCCAAGACACGAGATTAAAGTTACTTACCTGTGACAGCCGCAAAATGATGGAGTCCACATTGGAGCTGTGTGACACGCACCACAGGGTTAAACTTGGAGCGCCCAAACAACGTGGGAGGAATCAGTTCAGGGGTCTTAGACTCCGAAAGCTTTGGCCCTTTTCCTAGGATGCCATAGCCCCAAACAAACACCTCACCTTTGTCTGCAACAAGGCAAAGACTTCTTAGAGATCATGGTAGACACAAAGCAAACTAGCATGTTATGTGATAAAAAGGTACCATAAAGTCAGACATGAGCCACCCTCTAAATTTATGTATTATTTTATTAAACTGATGTGCCAAATAGGGCTACGTGTCCACCTGCTCTCAGCTCACCATTTAGTACTGCCACCTGAGTCCCACCGCAGGCAGCCTGCTGCACTTTACCCACTTCCTTCAGAGGGAGGTGCTGTGGAGAGTTGATCTGAAGAGGAGAAGGAGCAACATCAAAGTGATCAAACCCACTTCACCTACTGAGAATTAAAGAGCAAGTACATACAAATTTTTAGAAAAAAACTGAACTTGAAGCAGCCCCATCCTCTGTCAGCATGCCCCCCCCCCAAAGTCCAGCGAGGCCTTTACCTGCATTGCTTCAGTAACGGCAGAGAGCTGCAGGTACTCAGAGTTTCCCCAGCCAAAGAGTTCCCCATCCACGGACACAGCCAGACTGCAGTCTCCATATGAAGTCACCTGATGTACCTTCACCCCAGCCAGGTCCCCCTCCACGGGTACAGGATGGGGGGCCATATTGTAGTGTCCAAGTCCTGCCGGTGTACACCGAGGTATCATGAACAGACTCCACTAACAGACTCAATTACCTGGATCTAGTTTTTGAAAAGTTAGTATTTCTTGCTCAAAATGATTTCTAGCCACTTACTGTGAGCTAAGAAAGAATAAAATTAAGCATAGATGCAGAGAAATGCCCACAAGCTAAATCCAGATCTTCAGGAATACTTCAGCCCCATGTGTAAAAACAACTCTCACGCTCTTTTCATGCACGAATGCACGAGCAGTTGGAATCCTGACCTGTCTGTCCATCTGCCCCCCATCCACAGGCATAAACTTTGCCCGTCTCCGTTAAGAACAAACTGTGGTCCTGCCCACAGGCCACCTATAGGACAACAACTTCATAGATTACCAAAAAAAAAAAAAGAGTGCTTGTGGAATTAGGTGTGTCAGAAACAGAAGTCTAATTTATAAACTACTTTTTAAAAGTAATGCTATTATACTACAGATAACATTTTTCTCAGATTGTAATTCAAGATGCATGTTGATTTGGTTAGTTTTGAGCTGTAATATTCAAGAACTAGGTGGATGAATTAATAAACCAGCAGCCAACGTGTCAGACAAACATACTTCTGCTCACCTTCTGTTAGTTAAAGGACAGCATAAATCAAGCAACTCACCTGAGTGACTTGACTATCAAAGCCTTCAATCTTGTGGATGACATGGCTCCCACTGGGAAGGAAACAAACAGCTATCACTCAGATCCAAGCTGAAAACAAATCCTTTGCTGAGAATGTATGCCAGACTGCAGTGGTGATCAGAAGGAATGGAAAATGGAACAGACAGACAGACATCATCTTGACCTCTTGAAAATGAACAGCCTTCACAGGCAAAATAATGGGCTGGCTTTCATAAAGGCTTGCTTAACTCTGAATTGAGCTTTAATCTCTCAAATAGCTGAACTCATACAAATTATAAGGTATTTTTAATATGGTATAGTTTTCATGCATAGTTTTAACTACCTATGTTTTAATTGTATAGATAAAACTATACAAAGTACTCTGCAAAAGTCTTATGCAAGAGGCTATGAAGTTACAATAATTGAAATGGTTTATATTGGTGTAAAACTGACTTCACATCTTTCAAAACCCCAGAATTTGCGCATATCATCCGATATATAAATGCACTGATGAATCCCAACTAGGCGTGTATCTTGTTTGGCTAATCAATACCTCATAAAGTGAATTAATCAAGTGTGCTGGTGATGAAATTTAATCGCATGGAATGGCCAGGGTGCTCTCAAAGAGAGGTTTGGGAACCAAAGCTGTGTACTTTTAGCCATGCAAATGGATATCAGTAACTTTTTGGAGAGCAGAAGAAATTCTTAATTTTTTATCACTGCTTATATACATATACATATAAACTTTTTTTTCCTGAGCAAATACACACTTCCTGCGCAGATAAATTACATGATCTTCACCGACTTGAGATTTTTGCACAGTACTGTAAAGAACACATGGTACAAAAACCTTTCCAGAAATATTTTAGCAACCCCCACTTGACTGGCTCGGTATTATAAAAAGAACTTAAATTTCTTGCCTGTTCGAATAACACTACTATTCCTTCTGGTAATACTGTTGTGAGACGCATGTTTCCCTGTTGCACAACATAATAGTATGAGAAAAATTCAGATCACCTGACCCTTCTGCTGCACCAACACCTGACAATTGTACCTTATGCATTTTGTTGCAGAAAAAAGCTCAAGTAACACTCGATAAATACGAAGCTGTGAAACGTGTACCTGTACACTTCATCCTCAATGATTTTCCTCCCACATTGTCCATATGCATTATTCCCAAGGCTGAACACTGTAAACAAAGTTTAGAATTTTTTTGCATAAAATATTACTTGATCATACTTAAAACAGATCACGTCACCCGATAAAAAGCATTATTTTTGTTGTCACAAAATCAAATACAACTTCAGAAAATGCATTGTTAACAACAAAAGGACTTGATTCACCCAGTCTCAATACTGTGTTGCTGATGGTTGGATAACTGGTTATAAAAAAGCCCTTCCCCCTTATGGCTTACCACCCTCTGTGTCTGTGAGAATAAGGGAGTGGGCACGGCCACAAGCCACCTGGACCACCCGTGTTTCCTGCAGCCTCACCAAAGGAAGAGACACCGGTGAAGGCTCCAGGACATACTCATAGCTCTTCTCTATGGACCAAGGAAAAGGAAGGAACTTTACATTCGGACTTTGCAGAAAATCAGATAATACCTGAATCTCAAGCTCCACTTCCAATACAGTAACATATATAGATAGATCAATAGACACATACATACTTTATCAACCCCCAAATTGAAATACTGGAGATACAAGAGAAGCCTAAGGGAGGTAGGGGTAAAAGGAAGAAACACTCACGACGGTCATGGCGGGAACACTGGAACCCCAACTGGGAGTCCTTATTGAGGCCCATCCCCCACACTTTGGTCAAGTCCCGGGTTCGAGAGGATAGCAGAGTGAATCCATATCCACAGGCTGCAGATGAAATCTGTGGGAAAATACCCAGTGAAAACTCAGGTTGGAATACTCAGGAACAGTTCACAAAATACTAAATCAATATTGTGATTTGCACATTTTGTATGAGTCTACTTTCATAGACTCATATCACGCATAATGCCATACCACCAAACAATAAGCTTCACTGAGTAGTATTTACGTTACCTGGTCTTCTGTGTCAAGCCGATATGGGGTAAACTGGTACTTCCTACGGATTTTCCTCCCGCTGTCGGGAATCACAAAACTAGGAATACCAAGAGCCCCCGTGTAGCTGAATCCCCATACAAAGACTTTCTCTTTGGGCTTTCGACGCTGTCCAACATACTGGAATACTGGTCCCGATTCAGATTCCTTCGCTAGGTCCTTTGGCGCAAAGCTACGAGACGCATATGCACGCTTTACTAGTCGAAACAGAGCCAGTTTTCGTGAATCGACCAAGGCCATTGAATAGCCGGCCTGCAAAAATACGTGGGGAAAAACTTTGTGTAAGTTGTAGCGTCCGAGGTAGCAGTTACAAAAGTAACTAAATAAACAAATAAAATATTAGGCTTTCGTTATCCCACAACGATAGACAGCTGATCATCTCAGTCTCACGAAACAAAATACAAACTGTTAGACGACTATGTATTAGTCCATTATGAGCACTAGACCAACCAGTGCTTTTAAAATATGTCAATACAAGATTTAAAAATACCCAGCAATAAATTTTTTCATTACTCATTTGTAGTAACAAATGAATCGCATGTATTACAATGTACTCACCCCGTGAAGCAGATCACACCAATATGCGTAAGAAGCTGAGAATTCTGTATAACTTCTCAAATGGCTCAAAATCTACAAAATTTCTTAACTGTGGCGGTTGAATGTAACAATGCATTCATAACGTCAAAGTAATGTATAGTTTTAAAAAAGATCAACGACATGTTTGACAATGAAGGCAGCCATGACAGTAACCTGTAATTGACCTCTGACCTCTAACCTTTAGCGTGACGTTCCGGGCGCTGTGACGTAGTACACACTTGCTTTCCGCTAACGATTCTGCTGGTTACGCAATCCCGTGTTCCACTATAAACGCTATCGTTTTTGTTGGAGTTTGGAGGTATTTTACTTTAATGTTATGCATAAACTGTGTCTTGGAGTAAAACGTTAAGATAAAATACCAGTGTTAAGTAATTCCCCAGCATTATGTTGCGGTATGTTACACCGAGGTTTAGAAAAACACTACCGATATTCAGTATGTTTTTTATGCGCACTGAGACTGCTTTTCGTGTAATTTGAAACGCCTTCACGGTTCGTTTTTGTATTAAAAGGGATTTGTGCGTTCTGTGAATCCCATAACTAAACGGAGTGTGACGGACATTTACTTTAAAACTTTGTAAAGATAACATAAGTAAAATTTTTGATTTTCTGTTAATCTCCTTCGTTAACTTGACCTCAGCTGTGTTGTAATTGATGCTTGCAGTAATCAATTTTGACAACAGAGGGCATCACGCAGCACAAATACGTAGTAACTAGATGTTATATTTCCATATATCCATCAATCGATCCACCCATCTTCCAGTTGTTTATGGTGGTCAGAGTTGCTGGGAGATCTGAAGTCACAGGACACAAGAATGAGTTACACCCTGAATAGGTTGCCAGTCCATCACAGAATATATGCGTCCTTACATTTTAAATAAACTTTTCTTGAAGGTTGTGTGCATGTCTAGAAACTTATTTTATTTGATGTCTTCTCAACACATCTGTCTACCAGCTGCTTATCCTGGGCGGGAGGCCTGGATGAAATGCCAGTCCACTGCAAGGCACATACAAACAGTCTCAATACAGGCAGAAATACCCCTTCACATAACCGCATGTCTTTAGACTTTAGTAGGGAACTGGAGTAGCCAAAGAAAAAGTGCAGAACATGCAGACCCTACACACTAAGAGGGAATGGAATTTGAATTCCCACCTTTGCATCATAGGGCAACAGGGCTGCCCACTGAGCCACCATGCTGTCCTTGCTTCAGACTGATTAGCTTAGCTAAGACATATGTTACACTTTGTTACAGAAAAATGGTGTGAGCATCAAATGCGTTAAATGATGCAATATGTTTAACATGTCCTAGTCAGAAAAACAGTAAAGAATGCATAACATACATTGAATTACTTTTTATTTTGAAGATTAAATAAAACAAATATATATGCTTCAATTATTCAATTATTGATGTTATTCTAATAGTTAAGCAGATACATCATATAAAACACATCTGACAACATGTTATATGTTAAACCAGAGAGCATTCAAAATTTATCACCATAGTTTTTATGGTAATGTTACTAATCTTGTAGGCAAAAAGTAAAAATATAATGTAATAATAATAATAAAGTAATAGTTCATAGTCCACCCTACAGTGTCCCTAATGGTGACCCTGTTTGTTCTCTTAGCTGATACTGTGGATGACAACCTTCCTCCGCGTGTCTGCTGTACAGCGTTCCAGGATGAGTTTTGGACTTGGACGGGGAGGTATAACTGGCACGTCCTTCTTCGGCTCTGGAACAGGGCTTAGAGCACTCTCTGGAAAAAAAATCCAAGCCATCGGAAGTTCGCTTAAACGTGTATGTGATCTGTTCCTCATAAAGGTATTTTGGACTGTCAAGTAGACTTTATTGTCATGCCATTGATATATAGCAGTATGAGATAATGTTCCTACAGGATCCAAGTGCAACATACAGGCAGAAAGTGACAACAAATGAGGGGTTCAAAATAAAAAGTCCAAAAACACAAGACAGTGCAAGACAAGATGAGCTGGACTTAAAACTACCTTCAGGCATATCACCTCCGGACGTATCACTGCTGATATTCGTCTCCAAAATGGGTGAGCCATTGGTTGCTGCCTGCAGTGAGATGGACCTGGGACCACGTTGCTGCAAATAGCGACGGCTATTCCTTCTGTAGACATCCTGGGTAATCCTATTGCGCCCTTTTGCATGAATGCTCTGGGCATTGCGAATTGTAGATCTGTGAACCACGAATCAAACTTTACTATTACCTTATAACAAAGTAAAACCCAGCCTTCCCTCCATCCAGCTATCCATCAATCTTCTAACCACTTTTCTTAGCCAGGTTCACAGGGGGGCCTGGAACCTATGTCAGGCAACATAGGACACAAGGCGAGGGTACACCCTAGATGAGATTCCAGTCTTTCACATGGCACATACAATCATATACCATAACACCCTGTCACAGCATATATCCATCCATCTTTGAAACTGCTTTATTCTACTCAGGGTCACGGGGGGCCTGGAGCCTATCCCAGATAGGACAGGGCACAAGGTGGGGGACACCCTGGATATGCTGACAACCTATCGCAGGGCACAGTCTCTCTCTCTCACACACATACAATCACACACTACAGACAATTTAGACAAGCTAATTAGCCTACAATGTGTGTCTTTGGACTGCTGGAGGAACCTGGAGTCCCCAGAGGAAACCCACAAAATATGTGGAGAACTTGTAAACTCAACACACAAAGAGGGGATTTGAACCCCCAAAGCTGGTGGTGCAAAGCAGCAGTATTATCCACCATGCCACCTAACAGCATGGCATTCCTCTAAAATATACTACAAGAATTTTGTTATTCTGGTCTGCAGGCATGTTCCTAGCTTGGTATTTAAATCATCCAATATTACATTTTGGCAAAAATCTCTCTAGCTACCTCCTGGGTGGTGGTGAATTCCTTTTGATTACGTTCCTGTCAGGGTCAGACCCTTTCTTTTGTCCGGTCTTATGCAGGAACAACGAGGGGTAGTGTCCTGTTTCTTCTCCTTTCCTGTCATGGATCCAAAACAAACAGTTAGACGGTGTTAGATCTGTGTGCTGTTTTGAAACACTTTGAGGAACTCAGAGCAATCGCTCTGTTTTCGAAAGCTTAGTTGCATCACTTAGCAAACAGCAGACAAAATGACCTTCCAAAAAGAGAAATAAACAGCCAGCAACCCAAAGACAGTGACCGAAAACTGACAGAATAAGTTATAGTGCTTCAGTGGCCACTCAGAAACTCTGAAAATATGCTTGTATAACAGACGTACCTGACCATCCACCAGCCATCCAGTAACTTGTGGATGACCTCAATAGTCTCCCCTGATTCAAGTGTCAACTCATCATCTTGAGCAGCAGTGTAGCCCCTAATGGTTATGTACAGTTCTCCTGCAGACACATATATACTGTTTGAACAAATTCAGTCTGAAGCTCCTAGCTCTCATCTACAAAAGGAATACAGTCCTGGAGTTTGTTGAACAGTCAATGGCATTGTGGCTTACCTTCATAGTTAGGTTCTGGTTCCTCCCCCTCATCAGGTCCCTCCAGAGGCTCCAGGTAGGAGGCAGGGACCCAGCCACGGTGAAACTCACACTGACAGAACCACCACCCTATAAGGAGACACACAGCTGGGGTGATGATGGGGAAAACGGTCACAAGACAGCATGATGAGTAAGAACACAGACTTCTGAAGGTCACTGATCAAAAAGAATACTCATTATGAAGATGACCTTCCAAGAGTCGTCTTTTAGATATCTTAGTAAGACTTTTCTGCAAAATAAATTAAAAACTCTCCCCAAGGCAAAAAACAAGAGCCATCAAACAGCTTCTTAAATTATCATTTATGACAAAATCACCCCTTGAGTTTTCTTTTGCTCCATTATTACTTTAAAATAATCATACTATATATAAATGTATAACATACTATATATGTATATATATGATTTGCTATATTTTTATTTTCTCTCTGATTTCTTATCTGTTCCAGAAAAACATTGGAGAAGAAAACTGTTATTGACATCCATAAAGCCTTTAAAGGTCATGAAAACATCTCAAACGCATTCTGCCGAGTTTTGGATATCCTCACCAGTAGGGTTCTTCTCAACGATGTCTAGCAGGTCTCCAGCAGTCAGGCTGAGCTCATACTTGGAGCTCTTGCTGTAATCGGCTATTGCCCGGTATGTCTCCAGGATAATGGGGCCGGTGATTTCTATAAGCAATTTTGAAGATTCTGCTGAAAATTCTGAGTGCACGCATTCTTAGCACACGCTTTGATTCGATATTTTCGAAAACTCAAACAAAACACACAAGAACATCGGAGCAGGACATTACCTGATGAATTTGCTCTTGATTTGTCCCGCTGCATCAGGTACGTTTCGTGTCTTTTGACCCTATAGGAAATTTCAAACAACGTGACGTTATTTTTTCACAAACCAAAACCTTAATATAAATGAAAAGGGATCTTCTCCAGTTCAATTTATCTGTCATATATTTTTAGGAAATTTGATTGCGAGTGTATCCTTACGGGTTTGCAGAAGGTGGCACCTCATCGTCAGGTCTAACGCGAAAGAATTCACACAGCAGCTGACAGCGGGAGATTTTGCTTGGCAGGTTGATGAGGGCCTGGCAATACTCCACCAGGGTGCCCTGTCTTGTTTCGGTGGTCTTCTGGTTGTCAAACCATTTTGGTGCTGCAGTAGATAGATGGAGATACAGATCTTATTATTTGGTGGGGAAGTTATCAGGTGTACAATTATTATTAGTTTAACTGGAAAAATTCTAACTGGTTTAAACGTTAATGTGAAATAAAACGGAGTATACACGTACATTATGACTTTGCATAATTTACCTGGGCATCCGTAATCTGAAAAAATCTTTAAAAAGCCTAAACTCTGTAAGTCTATATATGGTGTAGGAAGGCTCATTTTTAAAACTAGAAAAAAAATCATGAACAAAGTCATTGCATTTAATCTTTTAAGACTTTAGATTAAGGATCATGTTTAAATGGGCATATATGAAACGTAAAAAACCATATTCTTCATCCGGTTTGCTAATCCTGCGTGTCTGATGTGACACTGGCAATCACAAAGGAAATTTGGCAAGAAAAACTTTTGAAAAGCTTACATATTTTTCTTTTTCTGTAATGCTAAATTGGAACATCCAGCTTCTTGTTTTGTTTTTAAATAGCAGTTGTCTACTGTAGCTATACGAGGGAAATATTGTAAAATGCTTTTCCTTTCAATCTGCTGTAAATGGGTACAAGCTACAATATGCCGTTTTCCAGGCTGACTTTTCTTACTTAAGTGTTAACACGCCTTGTATTTGTCTATATATGTAAATTTTCATCCATCCATCTATCCATCATGCAACTGCTCATACCATACGGTTATCCAGGAGGCTGGAACCTGGAGCCTATCCCAGGCAGTATAGGGGACAAGGCAGAGGATACCCCAAATGGAACATTTGACTATTTTCACTATACCCGTATTTTCTTTTCCTGTTGTTAGATCCTTTGTTTTGGCATTATAAAGAATTAAACAGTGCTTTATAAAGTGTATTGTTATTTTAGAGTGAAGATGATTTTTCCCCTTGACAAAAATATACTTGTTACAGGTGCTGAAACTAGAAATGTATTTAAACATCCGGTTATTGAAGCTTAACCAGTAGCAGGTGTTTCCTGTGCCATACTATGGTGACCAAACTTATTACAGATCTCACAGCCTTGTGAGCTGTTTTTATAAATACATTTTGGAAATAAGTTTGTCTTGTAAAATTACATCTTCAGTATATTTCCTCTTATCATCAGGAATATCTTATGTTTCTGTGAGCCCCAAAACTGTACCCTTTTTATCAAAGGGGACTCTCTGAAGGCCTAATACTAAAAATTAACTACAAAAAGGGACAGTGAGTGAATTTTTACCAGGTAGGGATGGAATGATCCTGTCTTTGGCATCAATATCTCCAGCCTCAATAGGAAACATTTCCTTCACTGTTTTCTAAAGCAAATAGAAGTTTGTTTTACAAACAGTGCACCAACTGTACTGCTATGCTTTTTGGTACAGTCCAGTTTTAAAGCAATAAAAAACAAAATCTATTCTCATTTGTTATTTTGGGGCCAATTCTGTAATGATAATAAAACTGAATTACCATCAAAATTCTACCTCTTTGCCAGAATTTCACATTGTGATCTGGTGTACAGCTTGGTTTATTATGAATAATCCATTAGGAATGACTTTAATATTTTTAAACAGCGAATTATGAATGTTAAGAAAATTAGTAGCATTTTCCCCCAATGAGTCTCAGTGAGACTTTAAGTATGGAAATGTAATGTAATTGTAAGGTAATGTTCAAATACTTACATGAAATGTGTGAATTTCTGAGTATTTCCGATAGATCAGCTTCTCTGACAAATCACTCCATTTCACCAAGAAAATGTACACCTGCAAAATGTATACACCACATATCATCCTTCTATTCTCAGATGTTTAACATACATATTTATTTATTAAGCTGTCCAGGGCAAAGTCAGTATTCCTAGAAACAGCAACAATAATACCATACATTTCCATGCCCTCCTACTAAGATGTCTTTTTCAGATGTTATGTAATAATTTATTTTAGGCAGTGGTACATACAGCTTGTTATTGATATTTGTCATTTAAGATTATATAAGTTAACCTGTCCAGATCATGGAATGTTACATGCAGATCACTCTCCCATAATACAGTATTATGCATATATTTGCCAGTTCCATGCTTACATAATGTTGACTTGGAAAGAATCTTCTTTCAAAGCCCAGGACTTCTATGTGACGAAGATAAGGCTCCTCCATGCTGGAGAGATTTGATATTGAAATGAGGAAGTTAAATAGCTGAAAAAAGAGACCGTTTCACAGGAGAGATCATGTTTCTTGCATAAAATAGGGCCTTCTCTCACATGTCCCACCCACTCAACTGCCCTCAACAAAAAAATCAGGAAATCTATGCACGAAAGGGGAAATTTTGCACAATAAACTGAACATTTGGTTTTGGTCTAACATGTACAGGATGAACTAACAAGTCTATTAGTTAATAAAATTTAATGAGGACCAAATTTAATTTATACAAACTATTTGTAATTCACTATACAGTACAAAATTAATAGACTGTAAGAACATATAATATGGTATAAGATTAAAATTGTGTTAACTGTGTTTCCAAGTTCTCTAAAACTATGGTCCAAAACATAAGAAAATGACCATAAAATATGGGACAGTGCTTAAGATAAATATTTTAATTACATACTGTATATCATTTTAATGAACAGCAACACACTGATAGGCTCTACGTGGCAACATTTTTCACATTACATGGCATTTGTAATTTGTTCATTTCAAAAGTTTAATTTGCATAGCATTTTGTCTTGGATCCCATTGTTTAAACCATATGCAGAACTTTCTGATTAACTGCATTATACATAAGCAAAGTATCTGATTGCCCTGCTAATCTTCCCTTCACCCCTGAATCTACATCACTGTTTGGTCATGGCCTACCGGGAAATGGGTGGAATAAGTTAGGAACTCTGGTCTGATTTGTATGGTGCAATTATTTTACTAAAAATATTTTCATTCCTTTATTGTGTCATGAATTCCAAATTCCCATTAATTTGTGCATCAACAAGCTGTGCATCAACTATATTGTGTGATCTTGGAGTTGGTCAGAGTCACACACTCTGAAGTACAGTGAATTCAGAGGACTATGAAGACTATACAGTTGTGTAATTTGGTGTTGTACAACAAGAAGCAAAGAGCATACGCTAACCGTTCAGCTGCACAAACTGCTGATGCTAGTTATAAACCCAGTCTCCCTCAAAATAAAAGCTTGCATTGTCTTGATCTGCTTTTACCTAAATCAGGTTTTAACTTGTAGAGCCAATTATTTTCTACAGACAGAATTCATAACCACAAACTGACCTGCTGCACCAACGGAAAATCATTTTATATTTTACAGGAGACTTATTGAATTTGCAGAAAAATATGGGGCCAAAATATCACTTGTATTTTCTGTATCACTCAAAATCTTCTGCACGTTGGAGAGTAATCTCTATGGATAATTCAAGATTAACTGACGGCAGCTCAGCATTGTTCTGCCACAATGAAAGTTGAAATGTCCTGAATTTATTTTTTTATTTTAATTTATTTATAACCTCTTTTTTTACTAAAAAATACGTAGGGCAATCTGTACGCGATAAGTAGTGATGACACATAGATGGACTTCTGGGTGCAATCAAAGGTCAGGGATTCCTGTTCATGTTTATTTTCCACTTGTGTTTTAGCAAGAATCTGACTCACACATTTACTGCCTTTTACAATCACTATGACATTCTCAGTTCAACCCAGCCATGTGATTTATTTTAAATAATTTAACACTGCACTCAATCTTGATGGATATTCCTATAAACGCAAATGTGGAAATCGTGGAAAACCTGGCACACACCATATAATGAATGCACAGATAGGACCCAAGTGCAGAGTAGGGCTCTTATCAGGGTCAGAACAGGAAGGGTTTCCATAGCCAGAGGGGTATCCAAAGAAAATGTAAATCCGCATGGGAAACAAATAAAAAAGAGGGGCAAAAACCAAGAACTAGCAAAGATCACTCACAGATTAAACCAGCCAGCAAACAAACAACTCAGTAGTGGTACAAAATTCAATACCTCACAGTGAGGCAAGGGAACAGGGGGTACATAAAATGAAGTGCTATAACTGGAATCAGCTGTTGTCAATATTCTGGAGATGAGGAATGAGCTTGTATCAGGAGTTGGGCCTGTTTGGCTAGGCATGGGCTTAACACACCTATAATAAAAAGCAGAACAGACACATCACCAAAATGAAAAACAACTGGACTCAATGGTACTCACAAATTTTGGGAATAATGATTCATTCTAGCATATTCAACTGCACTGCTTTTCTAAAAGAAACTCTTATTATTGTTGCCTTACCTATGTATCTCTTGGTGAGGGTCACAGTATCAACATGCTAAGCAGAGCAGATCAGACCACTTACTCCAGACTCTAACTGCTGAAACTAAGCAATAATGCTATCAGTTTTAGGAACCATACTGCAGTTCATTTCAGTTTTGTCCAAGAGGAATAATACTCCAACTGTTTGAGCTGATTGCTTTCTTCCCCTTCCATATCATTTGCAGTGACTCTCTTGATCTCAGGATCATCAAGGGTGATTTCTACATTGCTGTCAGCACTCCTCATGACTAAATCTGCTGGGTGGCTAAGAAAATCTGGACCAGGGCTCCAAGCTGTGTTCTTCTTGCAATCTCCTATTCTTTGACCTCAGGAAACATTATCAGCTGGATTCTTGTCAGTGCTGATGTGTCTCCATTGTTCCACTGTCTTTTAAAATATTGGAGACTCAATACAAAAAATGTGAAGTCTCATTCTGGAGGTATGATAATACAACAGTACTATCAGTTCAGAAAACTGTTTCAGTAAGCTCTAGCTGTAACTCTCTTCTCAACAAGCTATCCATTTTTACAGGGACAGTTGCTGCCGTCAGATCCATGGAGGGAATAGTTGGTAGTCTGAGAGATGCCCTCTTGCCTTGTCCATCAGGAGTACACAGTAGGCTTGATTGTTCTTATTTCGCAGGAAAAGATAACTGACCGTGTCATGTGCTTCCTCCCTTATGTCTGAAAAGTAGTGGAACTGAGCAATTGTGCACTCTCCAAAACCTTCAAGCTTAATGCTTCTCGACTGCCCAGTTTTCCAGCAATGAAATACTAGCCAGCCAATCACTTCACCTTTTTTAGCTATGTTCTGGCACACTTATCTCATCCTGTCTTCACTTGACAAACATCTTACAAGGTCATCATTGGCTTGTAAGACTCCAGGTGACAAGACCTCCAAAGGATCATAAATTGAGCTAAATACTGACAACAACCCTTTTTTTACAAGAGGACGATCCCTGATCATGATCTTAAATGTGTCTGACTCAACACACCAATTGAGTCCATAAGTTCTTTCAATGGGCAACATGTCTTGATTGAGATCCAGGTTCTTCATCTCACCAGCTAGCTCAAATTTGGGTATGGAGTCAAGCACCTTCCCATCACTGCTCACCTATTTGTTGAGGTGAAAACCTTCTCTGGAAGATAATGCTGTCAGATCTTGGCACATTGATATGGCTGCCTCCACTGCTCATCAACTTCAGGCAGTCATCTACATAAAAAATTTTGTAAAAGTGTCTAAACTACCTCAGCCTTAAACTGCCCAGCATGGTTCTCATGGTCTTCTGCACATATTCTTAAGACATAGCTAGCGCAGCTTGGCGATGACTTTTCTGCAAACAAATGCTCGGTCAATCTGTGCCCAACTGTCTCCACTGCAATCATTGCGTTTTCACCAGAGACATCAAAAGAAGATCTGAGCCTTTGCCAGCCTCCCTTACTCCACGACTACCATGATCGCAGTGGACTCCTGTTTAAACCAGATCAATACACCAACCAGACTACTGGTCAGATACAGACCTTGGAGTAGATGATCATTCAAAGATTTGCCTTGAAATGATGCATTACAGTCAAATTCAACCCTTAGTTTGTTCAACATGCTGGTACACCCCATGGTGAGGCAAATTTCGTACCTTTCCTTGCTCATAGCTCAACTCGTCAGCTGACAGTTACACTGCATAATCCTTAGCAAATAGGTCATCCACAAAAGCAGTACACTCTCTCTGAAAATTTGCATTTCTGCAAAACTTTCTGTGCAAATTGTATGCTCGCTGCTCATACAAAACCAGTAAGAAACAAGGTGTTGGGGGGAAAGTGCCAGAGAAGGAGGGTGAATTTGATTGGAGAAGTGCTCTAAGGAGGAGGTGTGAGAATCCTGAGGAGAAAGAGAGAGACATAAATACCAGTGATTTCCTTTGAGGGGGTTTCATCTCTAGCTTTGTAGAGTTATAGGCCTTTTCTCAGCTGTGTGGTAGGTGCCTGCTGTCTGCAGTGCTGCAACTTGTGCATGCCCACCTTTTGATCAGGTGGAGCGGCAAGCATGCGTGGATCCCAGAGGTCCTCGCATGGCATGTCATCACTGTCTGAAGTGTCCTGAAAAAGTATTTGTCCCTATCTTGCTTTCTTGAATTGTTGCATATTTGTAATACTTAACTGTTTGCAGTACTTCAAAAAAATTTAATACAAGACCAAGACAACCTGAGTAAATACAAAATACAGTTTTTAAATGATCCTTTCATTTATTGAAGGAAAAAAGTTATCCAACAGCAACTGGTCCTGTAATTAAGTTACTCAATCAACCAATTAACCAAATTTAATTGATAATTGGCTTCAGTAACACAAGCTTGATTAGTGCCAACCCTGTTGAATTTAAACATCACTTAAATGAAACCTCTTAAGCAATGAAAAGTATAACCCAAAACGACTCGAGAAGCAGCATACTATGGTCAAAAGAAAGAAATTCTGGAACTGATGAGAAAAAATTACTCAAATATATCAGCCGGGAAATGGTTGCAAAAGAGATTGCAAAAATGGGGTTTCTGAGAGATCAAAACAACTGAAACATTTGAGTCAAAAACATTCAATCGTTTGAAAAATTCAAAATATTTTAGTGACATCTAATAGCCAAGTAGTGCTCTGCAGTCACCCCAGCACTATGGCACCATGGACAGTGTTGGACAAACAACAGAATGTATGTGGTATTATTCAGTGGATCTGTTATCTAATTGTTTATTATATCATAAGCAGACATTTGTCTATGCCATTAAAGAAATTGATTATTCTTTTGTTTTTTATGGGTTTGTTGGCAGGATTGTTTAATATAATTTGCAGGGAGAGTGCTTCTTTACTGAGCTTGTGTTATGATCAAGTGTCAAATTATTTTCTGGTACAAATATGTTTGCTGGTGCTCAGACTGAGACCACTTCTCCTGTTACTCATAATCTGTCCTGCTTTTGAGAAGACTTTCTTGCAAGGCACTGAGATTGTTGAAAAAGACAAGTTTTGTTAATTGGAACAGAAATGGAAATACTATCTGGTCCAGTAATCTAGGAAGCCATCGCCTTTAGGCTGATGTGGGGCTGATAGATACTGTTAAACCTCCACAATGGATCAGCACCCTGACCCTTGCTTGTCTCACTCACTCTGCTCAATCTCTTCATTATCTTCACTCACCTAACATTTAACTTGCTTTTCTCAATTTCAAAGTGATCTCATATAGCAGACCTGGGCTATTTTTTATCTCATTCCATGTAATAAATATTACAACACAAGACCATGACATTGGACCCAAAACCACACTTTAGACTCCAATTCCAAATCGCTATTGTAAAGCTTGTTTTCAGGCAGGGACTGAAACAGCAGCTAACAGAGTCAGGATAAGGCAGACTCAGTGTCACTCAGGAAACTTCGTAATGAACTGAGGTTTAAACTGGCCTTATATGTTTTAGAAGATATGGCAAATGAGGTGATGTCTGCAGTACTCAATCACAGATTGGGGATCTGACATACTGTATAGTATGATGTGAACAACAACATGTATTACAAAATTTGACGCTTACTTTTTTTTCACAGAATGCTGACTGGTGAAGACCATCTGCACACTCGTTGTTTTAAGTCCTAAGTTAAGAAACAATCTTCAAGCTCCAGAAAGGAACAAACACATTAGAAACGTCAGCTTGAGTCCACCTCTGTACAGACTCACTTTGCAACCAGGAAAGCATCACCTACATGACCCAGGAATTCCAACTGTTCTTCCTGCCTATACACAAATAAAAACACTTCAAAATATTATTCAGAATCAGAATCAGAATATCTTTATTGTCATTGTAACGGGTACAACGAAATTAAGTGCAGTCCCTGCGTCAGAGAGATTGAGCTTGCACAGTTTAAAACTTGTTTTTCTGACCGGTTATTTAAGGTTACCAGCTCTGCTGATGATACTAGTCTGGTTTGAATGAAGAAGTATGTTGATCCCTATTGACACTGTCGCGGGGGTACAGAAGGCAATAAAGGTTCGGGGCCACTGAGTTATGGTATTTGACCAGACCAAGGAGTCGATTTGCAGAAAATACCACCCTCTTGTGGAGACTGAAATATTTAACGCTTTGTTTTGGCGGCCATTTTAGTTTATTCAAAGTAGTTTGCTAGCTACTTACGAGCGGCGTGTCTGCTAGTTGAATTCATTTTAAATCGGTAAAACATGAACGCACCGCCGGCTTTCGAGTCGTTTTTGCTATTTGAGGGAGAGAAAAAGTAAGTATTGTCATGTCTACATGTTTGAATGTATGCAAAGATTTCCGTGTATATTTGTTACTTCATCATGTATATTTGCTGCTGCTACTATTACGCTAACGTGGTTTGTTGAGGTCCTTTCACGTTTTAAGTTTATGGATATATCGCACTATGAAAATGCCTAACAATTTTTACGACATTTCTTATAATTGTCGAGTATTAAGTGTACCGATACGTAATTAGTTGATGTCTTGATTTGATTATATTAAATTCAGCCGGTTTGATATGTTTAGACCATGCAGAAGGTAATTTTTAAATGTAAATTTGTATCCTTGTTTAGAATTACTATAGTTAAGGACACCAAGGTGCCCAACGCCTGTCTTTTCACGTTGAACAAAGAAGACCACACACTAGGAAACATCATAAGATCGTGAGTTCGACAACGAAGAATACCCGAACCAATATATTACATCATAATGTTTTATCCATAGACTGGTATTTATCCTGCAAATAAATTCGCTTTTCCCTTCTAAATCCCTGTTCTTTTTAGCCAGTTACTGAAGGATCCACAAGTGCTATTTGCAGGATACAAAGTTCCCCATCCCCTGGAACACAAAATTGTCATCCGAGTCCAGACCACCCCAGATTACAGCCCTCAAGAAGCCTTTACCAATGCCATCACTGATCTGATCAGTGAGCTGTCCTTGCTAGAAGAGAGGTTCAGGGTGAGTATAGTGCAAGACAAATGTGGGATCTGGAACAATATTACCTTCATTGTACCAGAAGAGCTAATAACCAGTTGTAATATTTATTACATTACCTTTTGCATTCCAATTAGCATAATTTGTGTTGTATTCTGATAATTAAGAGTGTGATGTCTGACTTTTACTGTAATATAATGGATATTACAGTTTGTGATAGTACTGGTCAATCAGTTATTGATTGAAATAGTTGAGGTAGTTGTATTGGAAAACTGTTGGTCTCATTTTTTTTCCCCAGGTTGCCATCAAGGATAAGCAAGAAGGCATTGAATGAATGGTTGGATCATTGTTCTTTCTCTCTGACGTCTGATTATTTATTAAGGATTTTGCTGCAGTGTTCCTCTGCATATTTCGAAACTAAAACACAACATCATCTGTGTGATGGTTTATTCTCAAAATATTTAACATGGGTAAGACCTGCTTTGTCTAGTGTTGAGAATATTTTTAATGCATCATACGAATGGTTGGCAGAAATCACAGTCCAACAAATGTTTCCTTTTTATTTTTGATAAGCTTTCCTGTGGCTCAAAATAATTTTTTGTAAAATTCTTATTGGTTGAATATTCCAGACCCAGTGAAGCACTTTGCTGAAACTAGTTGTTATGCTAGTGGTATAGTCTTTATAAATTTCAGTTCTTTCTGGTATTTTTTTCAATTTGTACAATTCAATAATATTGTGAAATACCTGTAACCATCACAGATTGTATATTACTAATGATTTGAATAAAAATATGCAACAATTTGCCTTTTCTACTTTACGTGTTTGAAGAAGTGTAAAACCACGTCCTACATCGCGCAGCACGAGTCTACAATTGAAAATGTATATGATCTTAGTAACTGAAGGCAAATACGCAACGAAAAAGTATACCAAGCTTTGCATGTAGGAACCAAAGTTTGGTAAGCTAAGTTTCCGAGCGAGCAGAATCACGCGTCGCACGGATGCTTCGAGATGGCAGACTGTTCCTCAGCAGTTTGTGTTATTTGAGAATTCATGGAAGAAAGACATTACAAACCTGCCCTGATTTGTGGCTGCAAAGGGATCCGGTCTTGTCTTATCTGCGAAAAATTCAATGGCAAGCAAGTACTACATGATAAAAATCACTTGGTGTGTATTTGTATGGTAATTCAGCTTGCAAGCGAAGTTGCTTCTGTATGCTTACACTGTTATTGCCATTTTGGACTAGGATTTGTTTTATGGAGGGAAAAAAAGCTTTTCCAGTTTAGCTTTACTCCAGCAATCCAAAGTAACCTGCTAATTATACAGCAGAATGGTCGACCTTCATGCAGATTACATTTGGGTGCCTGTTAATTGCTGTGATTATCGTCTTTGTCTGTTGTTGGAATTAGAAATTTTTTTATTTTCTAGACGATACACTATTTCAAGTATGATCCATCTCTGCGACTAGCTATACGAAATAAAGGGGGTGTCCGAGAGTCATTCCCCTTTCCTGGTGTCTTTATGTGGGAAGACTTCGTGTCGGAGGAGGAGGAAAAAGAGTTGGTGAATGGAATGGACCGAGAGTGTTGGAAAGAGTCGCAGTCTGGTCGCAGGAAACAGGTCTGAAATTCATAACGTAAATTTACCGTATAGTTAACCTACAGTGTAATACGCAAACGAAGATCACATGGGTATGTGTGTCTACCTGCACTGCTCTGACTGAAAAAGTTTGCTTTCTTAGTATTTTATTTTAAAGAGACCCATTCTTCTTCATCCCCTTCACTCTGCAGGACTTTGGGCCTAAAGTGAACTTCAAAAAGCAGCGTGTCCGTTTAGGAGATTTTAGCGGCCTGCCTTCCACTAGCCGGGATCTGGTGCTGCGAATGAGGCAAGAGTCATTGTTAAGGGGATTCCAGCCGGTGGAACAATGCAACCTGGACTACGACCCAGTGCGAGGTTCTGCTATTGACCCACACCTAGATGACAGCTGGTTGTGGGGGGAACACTTGGTCACCCTCAATCTTCTCTCAGACACAGTTGTTACGATGAGTAGGAGTGACGGGCTAGAAGAACTTAAGTTGGGGGAAATGCAAGGAGAAGTGCAGGTATCAGTGGCTCTTCCTCGCAGGGCACTGTTTGTACTTTACAGTGAGGCTCGCCACAGGTGGAAACATGCCATTCACCGAAGGGACATCCACAAGCGCCGGGTGTGCAGCACGTACAGGGAGCTTTCCACAGAGTTTCTGCCTGGAGGACCACAAGAATGTCTTGGGTCCCAGCTGCTGGATATAGCTCAGAGCTTCCAAGGAGTGCCAGTATAAAGTGTTTTGTCATCTCTTAACCTTCCAGCACATACTCATATTAAAGTTACAGCTGGAACATTTGAGGTAGTTATTTGTGGAGTGTAGATATCCTGGTGGCAGCTTCCAGAGGTGTATCTTATCACTTTATGCTGAGAAATTCAAAGCATAATTATGGATATTTGCGTATTTGTCATTTTATTGAAATTTTATATTCACTGCCAATGATATAAAATGATTTCTTCGATGGAAATGTGTGTTGCCTCTATTGTGTCATTCATTAAATTTCCTAAGAAAATGATCTCGTCTTGTGTAAATTGCAATACCAATAATGGTGCTGTTTGGCATTCTATAAAAACAGACTGTATTCCCTGCTGAAAAAAATCATTAAAAACCATTAGGATTATTAAATTAATCCATTAGGAAACCACAGATACCATTAAGAACCATTACAGGATCATAATGGTTTTTAATGATTTTTTTTTCAGCAGGGTTAATTAATTCCTGAAGGGAAACTGATAATTAAGCTCTCTACATTTTTTTTACCGAAGTGAGGAAAGTTTTTCAGAGGCAGCAATCGATAAAATGCTACAATTTCTGTGTTAATATTACACAACCTTGTTAGTCAAACAACACGATGCGTAACCGGCTATTTAAATTAACTGTGCATGTACAGTACGACATTCTAAATTATAATTCTCGTAATAAAGAAAACGACAATAATACATGCGACCACAAAGTAGATGAACTGCTGCGTTCACTACGGCCGTCATGCTTTGTTGCGTTTTGGTCCGGGTCAAAGTTGAGATAGGAAGTTTTGCCCGGGAAAATAACCACACGTTATAAGTAAGTACAATACTGTGATATTTATTCGTTATCTGTTAATATGTCGTTATTTGACTATTCAAGTCATTTGAAGCAATTCGTCTCCCCTGTATAGACATTGGTTAGTAGCAAACACTGGGAAAATTTTAGGTGACTAACTTGAATGTAGTACTGAGAGCTAACTGGTTGGAGGAAAGCTGGTTCAAACGTCGTGTAGTTTATTAAATTAAAATTCAGACTGACACGGCTTTCCAAAGTAGCTAATCGCAAAATAGTCGTATTGGACGTGTTCTTTTCTGGTATTGCTTAACTCGCATTTAAAACGCTTTACTGAACGATTATGGAATGTCTTGGTGTTTGTCGCTAGATGAAGTGTGTGTGCTTTCGCGGACTTCGTTTAGGCAGTGAATTGTAAAGCTTTAAAATTGAAGAACTTGTTATACGTCGGTGAAATTTTCTAATGAATACAGTTTGTGAGATTTTATTCTCTAGATGTGTTTCATTACCTTGAACATAAGTAATGCGTTGCTAACGTGGTTGGTTGCGAAGTTCCTAAGTATCAAAATATGAAGGGGATAAAGCTGACTGCCACTTCTCAAAAATGAAACTATTAAGAACTGGAAAGCCAACGAATCTCTCTAATGGGGTTTAAATGAACCATTTCCCACTGTATTCACACTTCTCAGTCTCTGAAAGAGCCGCATGGTCACACCCCTAACAAAATATAAATGAGTAGCCGTACGTGTAACGATAAAAGTCAGTCTGATTTTTTTTGTTTGTTTGTTTGTTTTGGCTGCGCTGGTGTTGGCTTCACTTCTGCTTCTCTAATCTACAACATCAGCCATGGTAAAGATAACGGCGAAGATGCTGCTGGAGAGGGGCTCTCCAAAAACTGGCAAGCTGGAGCAGATCAGGGCCCTGAAGTATGTCCTGTACAGGATGTGAGCCTTAGATAAAGCACTCACTGAAATGAACGTTACGTTTTGCTGTGTGCACAACAGTAATATGCAGAACCTTAAATGAACCTAAATTGACTAAACTGTTACTTGGACTGTGTTGTTGGTTGTCTTTCTTACTTTGTATTTTGAGTAATATGTTCTTTAATATTTATTTGAGGGAGCTATTGTGTTGGAATACTGTTGTTTAACTTTTAAAATGAATAAATGTCAGCTTTTGTTTTTTTAATCTGAAGCCATTACATTATTGCAATATATTTTTCATTGTAATTTTTTTTCCCCAGATGGGGTGATCTATTTTTTTCTTTTTTTGTTGAACAGGTTTTTGCTGTATCAGCATGTTTTGTTGGTAGGCCCTGGTTGCAGTTGGCTCTGGTTGTGATGACCTGCCTGTCTCACTCTGAAGTGTCTTGTGTCTTTGTTCCTCTAGCTTGTCTCGGCTTGGCTTATGCAGCAAGGACTTGCCCGTCTCTCTACTTTCCCGGCTGCACAACCTGGAACAGCTGGACTTATCTGGGAATCACCTAAAGGAGCTGCCCCCCGGCCTGCATCTGCCTTCCCTGCATGAACTGAACTGCTCCAACAACGACATGGAGAATGTCACCTCTCTGCAGCCCTTGTTTGCCCTTGAAAAGCTGCAGCTGGAGGGCAACATGTACCTCACTGTGAGGAGCTGTGCCTTAGTAAAGCCGCTCCGTGTCGGTTGTTCTGTGTAGATGCCCCCATGACCAGCTTTTAGCTCACACTGTCTGCATGTGATGCATTGCAATTCACGTTCAAATTCCTTCTTTACTGGGCAGTTAATTTAAGTGTCGTCAGAGCCTTTTGCAGATGTCTGACTGGCACTTGTCTGCTTTCTTTGGCTTCTAGGTCAGTGACAACCACAAACTAATGTTCCTTTTGTCAAAGCTGAGGCTCTTGAATGGCAAAGACGTCAGCTCTTTAGCGAAGCACCTGCGTCACGTTGACAATGAAAATCTTAAGAAACGGGTAGGTTTTCTCTCAGGTTTATTACAGTTGATTTTACGGTGAAATTGTATGTATTGTTTTGTTTGATTTGTTGTAATTGAATAAACTGATTTTATAAATGGGGGGAAAAATCCCACAGGTTTGTTTAATTTTACTAATAGGACTGATTAAATCTACATCTTGCAATCTTTTGTGACTGTCACATGGTCAGGGATTTGGGTTTGGGGAGGTATTAAACTCTTGACTTGTTTGGTCTGCTTAAGTTGGTGTGTGTGTCATCTTATAGGTGGCAGGACTGTGGGAGGCAAAATTTTGCAAAACATTGCTTGTTAACTCTTCAGCAGAGAAACTAAAGTCCTTGGAGGGAGAGTTTGTAAAGGTGGCACAGGCTCAGATAAAATATGGGCCCAGCTCTCTCAATGATTACACTAAGTGGAGGGTGAGTGCCTCTTTTTTGGAATGGCCTTTTAAGAGCTAAGATCATGTGGTACTGTGTGCAGTAGGCGAAAATAGGTGCTAGCTGTAGACTTCTCGCATGGGGCAATGTTCTCCTTCTATCCTTCGGAGTTTGTTCATCCTCTTCTCTCCCAGGTGGAAATGCTTGCAAAAGAACACATGCGTTCACTGACTGAGAGTATAAAGGAGGAGCAGGGCACTGCTGTCGATGTCAAGGAGACCAATGTACGCTCAATTCAGGAATTGATGACCTTTATTGCAGTGCCGGTATCAATTGTCAGCCAGCATAAGCATTTATAACTGAGGTTTCTTCTCTCAAGTTTTGTATTTATTACATTTTATTTCCATATTATGATGGGATGCGGTCAAAAGGGTTAAACTAATACCAGACTGTGATTGTTTCTTATCTAGGGACTACTCAACATTGACTTATTATGCTTATCTGAACTACAGACACACTTTTGCTCAGGGCATGTTTGTGTTCCAATAGGGCATGCCCTCCACACCCAAGAGGAAAAGGAAGACCAAGAGGGCCATGCAAGATGGAGGTGGCGCTCCAGAGAGTGTCCAGACAGCAGATGCAGCCCCCGCTGAGGCCAGCCCCTGGAAGTTGCGCCGCCTGCAGGGCACCCCCACAAAGGAAGATGAGCCCTCCAAAAGCCCTAGGAAAGGCAATAGAGAGCTGAGCAGCCCCAGTAGTAAACGTCTGAAATTGGAGAGTTCCAGGGTCCGGGACCACCTCTGCAAGGTCACCCCCCTAAAGGAACGGAAGGAGGACCGCTTGCATGTGAAGGAAGTTGACTCAACAGCAAAGGTACTTGGTCCGTTGAGACTGAAGGTGGTGATTTATATTCAGCAGGTCCACGTGGACAGCGTTCTTCTGCTTTTTAAAATGTTACTCAGCCCGAGTTGGCTGGTGTTTTCGGGCACTTCAGTGCATTCAATGTCTCGTCTCCTTCAGGGCCCCGTGAGCCTCCTGCCCCAACATGTGTTGCAGTGCCACAGCAAACAGGACAGCCCCGATGACTTTAGTACTCAGCTCTGGGCCTGTGCCTTTGAGCCCCCTCTGGACAGCTGCAGTGAGTGTAATTCCCCATTTCTGAAAAGGGCAGCCACATTATAACCCCCAGGATGGTTAAAAAAAAAAAAAAATCAAATTTGAGCCAGCCATGTCTATAAAGCATATGTAGTAAACTTGTGAAGGTGGCACTGTGCAGTGGGTAGAGCTTTTGTAGAGCAACAACAGTACCCATTTGTAGCATTGCAGATGTATTTGTGCAAGGTTTTTTTTTCCCTATGCTTGTTTAACTTTTGTCCCTCTGTTTGCTGAGAGTGTCCACTGCAGACCCATCAATGGTGATAGGCATGATCCCCGGCATGCTTCCAGCAATCCACAATGACCTCCTTTTTTCTTGTTAATGTTCAGCGTGAGGTCGTTGTCATGGCACCATTACACAAGATCCACTACCTCACCCCTGGGTGTGGACTCACCTTCCTTGCTTTTGAGACCAATCAGTGTAGTATCAGCAGCAGAATTTGATGATGTGATTGCTGTTCAGTTTGGCCTCACAGTCGTGGGTGGGGGGTGGCTGCAGTGCCAAGTGGGTGAAGTTTGGTTTCCCGTCCTCTCCACTTGAAGACCGCCTGTTGGGAAGTCCTGGACCCAGTTGCCCTTGGAGCTGCTGAGGCCCAGTCCTCTGAGTTTACCACCAGCTAATTGCCTAACAACTGTATCTCTGTTTGTGTATAACCTTCCCTTGATGCAGATTCTAGCCAGGTATCCCGCATCGTAGCCACTTGTGGGGGCGAGTCGGTGTGTCTTATAGACTGTGAGACGGGTCATGTGCTCAAGAAATACAAAGTTCCTGGTGAGGTCAGTCCAGTGTCTGTCTGGATGGTATTGTTTAGAACCCCCTTGGTGCATCCTGTGTTTGAGTGGTACCAATCAGACCCCCTACAAGCAGTCTGTGTGTACGTGTTGCCATTTTTATACCCCAGGTGCAATCTTGGTATGCTTGTTACCATTCCAGCCCCCAGGGTTAATCTCTGTGTTTTCCTTTGACTCCTGATTTGCAGTCTGTTTTGCCTGTTTACCATTCAGGCCCTGGGGTGTACTTCATTTGTTGTGTTACAGTTCAGCTGTCTTTTTACAGTCTCTGACTTTTTCACTGTGCTTTTCTGACTTTCTCTTGGACCTGTCTTATCCTTCAGGAATTCTTCTCCTTGTCCTGGTCTTGCCTGATGATGTCTCGAGATCGGGGTGTGGCACGGCCTTGCAGCATCCTAGCTGCAGGTGGGAAAAGGGGCATGGTGAAACTGATCCATCCCAGGGCCAGTATTGCCTACGGGGAGTTCCGTGCTAGCCGCCGCGCCCTCTCCACCATCCGTTTCAGCCCTCGGCAGCAGAGCATCCTGTTCAGTGAGTGTGTGCGTGTGCGTGCACCCCCCAATAATTCAACAGCAGTCCACCATCCACCCCTCTTTTTTTTAAAACTTACCACTTAATTTCTTTCACATTAATAGCCGGAGCCTACGACAATAAGATCGTGATGTGGGACATCGGTGGGATAGACAGCAAGTACAACTTCAAAGTCAGGTTAGTCTCCCTCTTGGGTGATGGAGGGTGAACATTTCAGAATATTTTAGAAGTTTCCTGTCATCATACTGAACGTCGCATTCGGCTGCATGTATATCAATATCAAATTTACACCCCACTTAACCAAGTGGGTTATCGGCACTATTGAGTTCTTATACTGTATATGACGTGACCATGCAGACGTATCACCAGTCATTAGAGTGTGGTGAACCATTCTGGAAGAAGAATTGCTCTGAGTGCAGCAGCGCATCACTGTCACACTTCTCCCTGTCTGCAGTCAGCTTCTGGTGCTGGAGACGACATCGACACCCCTGCAGCTCAGCCTGCCCCCTTCGGGGCCGGACTCAAACCTGCTGGCTGGCTGTGAAACAGGTCTGCTTCACTTTAACATCCAGCTGAGTCAGAATGTGCTAGAGAGGTGAGCTACTCCTCCCCCCAGCTTTCTAGTGATACGTTTAAGAGCAGTTCTGAATCTCATATGTGTTAATTCAGGACTGTATTACTGCTGTGAGAGCAGGCTACAGTTAGACGACAATATCTTGCTGCTTGATACGAGTCGTGGTTGCTAACAGTTTGCGCTAATTGAGTGTGTCTGGTATGTCGGCTCGCTGTATTCGTGTGGTTATAAAAAAGTGATGTGCGATGAAGGTGCCGTGACCAGCTTCGGTTCTCTCCTGTTTCTTAGAGCTCCAACGATGGAGATCACATTTCCAATATATGAGAAAGAAGACAAGGATACCGACTACCACACTGTCGATGGGTTGGGTTTCCTCACAGATGACATAGTTGGTGGGTTGTTAAACTTTAAGACTTTCTGCAGCACCTGTAACCCCACACAAACGAAAGGTTAAACTGAGTCACTGCTCTGTGAAGAATAACTGGTGGATCGAGCATGTCAGTTTTTCTCCTATTTACATCTGTATGTATTTACTGTGTGTTTTTGACCTGCAAGTACAATGTTGTTGGCAATCTGGCCTCAAAAGGCCATTTTTAAAAATGTCTTGCATTTGAAAAGAATATCCTGGATTTCTGTGGTACTTCAGCAGTGTGGCTAGAATACCGGTTTGGTCTGAAATAGAATTTCTTATGAAACAACTACAAGGTTGAGGCATAACTGCATGATTTTATTGTCTTAAGAGGTTTTTTGTTTCATTTATATGTACAGTATATACATATATTAAATTGCAGCAGTGTAAGTATACAGAAAACAAGTGATAAAGTAAAATACCTTTTGACTGCTGTTTTGCATGTTATATTTTTTTTTTTTCCTCTAATTCTTTGTCACATAGAATAACCTATGTCAGAGTCACACTGCAGTTGGAGCAAAATGCCAGTGGGATTGGCACAGAGAATTGGTTCAATCTGGGGTAGCAGGCTTGCATAATTGGTGCATTCGGCGCATGAAAGAACAGGATGGATAACAACATTGGTGTCAGCTGCAAATTTACTATAGAGCAGCGGGGAAGAAAATCCATGGGTTTTGAAGCCTCATTTGTCCAATCACTAGTTAATAGGATACCATGAAACAGAGAATGTGTAGAATCAAAGTGATGGCACTTACCTGGTCAGCTGACTTCTAAAACTGCTGTGTGCCCCCATAATTTCGCACCGTGCTTTCGCTTACTTAGCGTCCAAGTGCCGGATGGCCGGTTGCATCTACCTGTGGAGCTGGAGCCGCACCCAGACATCTCGACCCAACAAAAACAAGGAGGTGTCCGCTGTCATCCTGGCTGTGCTACAGTGGTCCCTCACTGACGTGCGGTACCTTTCCCTCAGCACCTGTCCCAGTGAGTAGTTCTCTCTTATGATCCTATTTTGAGGGCCATTCAGGGGTGACCTGGTCGCGGCATCTTGTTGGTCTGAACATTGAAACCTCTTCAGTTTGCCTGTTGCTGATTTGTTCGGAACCCCTGTCGCACACATGCGTGCACACACACAGGTGAGGGGTACGTGGTGTGTGGGGATGACATTGGGAAGCTGTGGACATACCATCTCTCAGATGTTCTCATGACTGACAGGACCATCCCTCCCACAGAGGTACAGCAGGGATTTCTCTCCATTTTAAACATATAGACGTATACTTCAATTCACAGCATTTTTTCAGTAATCTGTTAAGAAGTGTGTAATTTAGCATTGGGTAATATCTTAGACTGCTTCTCATTTACTTCAGACTAAAGGTTAATGTGTATTCTTAATTTCAATTAATTATTGATTTGATTACTCAGTTGCTAACACCCATTTGAAACTTTTTGAGTCTCTGTAAAAATTATTCTACCAGTTTTTTAGAAGCTTCTCGGACTTAAGATCAGATATGCAGTTACAGTCTGCAAAAACTTCAGATAGTGTAATGTTGCCAGTGATGACTAAATTGTTCTGAACTATTTTAATCTTGTTGGCAAGCACAAGACAAAATTGATACAATTTTCTTTTTGTGTCAAATTTTTCAGTCATGTTGTTTAATGGCATTTTAATCAATGAGATGCTAAGAGAATGTGAGCAAAACAATAACAAAGATGAATAACACCAAAGCATTGACACGTTGCTGATTTTAATGTAGTTGATGTGTATGAAATAGAAACCAAAGGAGCAAACTGATCAATGTGTTCTTGTCAGTATTGCAGAGCAGGTAATTCAGATCTAAGAAAATTACACAATGGGGGTGAAACTTGGGATCCATATTTTCTGTTGCTACTCAGTTTGAATTGTGAAAAATGCTAATGGAAATATAACACATGAAGGCGAAGCCAAGCATCCAGAATCTGAGAACGAGTGGCTGTTGTTGTTTGCCTTTTCAGATCCTGCCATGGCCTTCGCCCATCAGGAATGGAGTGGGCCCTATGGACGGGCCATCTATCAACAGTGTGGCAATGGACCCCAAGTTCCGCTACCTAGTGTCACTAAGTGACAAGAACATGGTTGTTGTGTGGAAGAGGTTGTAGCTCTTTTAAAAAAACATGTGTTGTCCAGAGACAATACGTTACAGACCGGGGTGTGGGGCTGCTCTCTATAGATTTGATGATTCCTCAGGTCTGACATTCACCTTGTAAATCCATTGTTTGAAGAATTATGTCTACCAAAACAGTGTTTTGTAAAGATGGCTTTGAAATCCTGAACCTGACACATTTTAATTTTCAGTTTTTTTTTTTTTCTTTTAAGGTTTTGTATCAACTTTTTTCACAAGCATATCAAGTATATTTCATTTAACGAATCATACACCTTAAATCTTTGTCCTTTCTTGTGTTTAAAAATCAGGCTTCAGTAGTATTTTTATATTTTCACATCTGAATCTCAGTGCTAGAGCTTTATAGGAACTCAATATATGTACACATAATGTAATGCCTGCACACAATGTAATGACAAGTTAGAGTACGAAGTAATGCTTCACTGCATTGTATGCAAAAATCTTATTGGATGGGGATTTTTTACATATTCAGATATTTATAGTATTATGAGTACATTGTAGTATTACCTCATGCAGTTATGTTCGACATATTATGACTTGCTACAAGGTGTAAACCCATAACTACGTAAATATAAAATACTTTTAACCACTCCATCCAACAAAAGGTAACTTGTGGTCTGTTGCTCCATGACACACAATATACATCTCTTGCTCCATAACACAATATACAAGTGCCTCGCTACCTGACAAAACATATATGTCATGCTAAAGAACATTTTGACAGCAACAGAATGAAAAATGACCTATTGTACATGTTCTATGAATAAGGTAATATATCTATGGTAGCCCATCCAATGTATTGCTTCATATTTACCAATATATTGATATGTGCTACCATAAACTCCCAGAATATGTGCTAGTATGAAAAAAAAGTTACAATTTTAGTTTTTTTTATCTTAGCAAATACTTTTTAGCAAAGATTTTAAGCGTATTTATTGATTCGGAACTCAGAATCTATGACGTCTAAATAGCGTTGCTATGGATTTGCCATTGTTCTTGTTGTACTTCTAGTACAGTAACCCTATGGTGGCTATGGCGAAATCCCTTTTATCCCGCCCTTGGAATCTGATTGGATAACCTTCCTATATATATATATATATATGCGCACACACGCCTCACTTTCCTCTAATATAGCAGTACTGGGTGGTGGTTGGTAGTTTTTTTTTTTTTTGCGTGAAAGGGAACTGTGCTAAATGGATTGATACGGCGGCTGTATCGAATCATTCGAAGGCAACTGTGCACGTTTAGTGCGCTTAAAAAAAAGGACCCAAAATGCGACGGAGGTTGACGGGAAGAGCGCTTGAGCTACTGGGCTGTGGCTCAGTGGTCGGCTCCGGGATGAAGATGTTCTTTACACTCACGAGTGCGAGGCTCCGCTCCACGTCCTCCATGCAGGGCTATTTTGAGTTGGCTCGCGAGAGATCGAAAACCGTCACCTCCTTCTACAACCAGTCGGCCATCGATGCTTCCGCCGAGAAGGTAACTCACCGAGTCATCATCTGCTGCCCTTGTTCTCGCTAGCTTCGGCGGCTGCGATTATTTCTCAGCGACTCGCCGTGGAAACCTCTCCGTTACCCCTTTTGTGCTAAGTAAATATTCCGAAATTTACAGAACCGTAGGCCGAAAATGCTAGTTAACACGGTTACAATGCGAGTTCATATGCAGTGATGCTACGTTTCGATCCTGATGGCCTTTTGCACTCTGTACATCGTTTTAAATAAGTAAAACTATTATAATTCGTAAAGGCTTTTTTTTTTGTTTGTTTGCTTTATTCCCCCTACTTTTGACATTAAGCTACAGGCCGTTCTGTCATAGGCGATGCGAGACCGTTAAGCCAAAGCTCGGCTCTTGTTTACTTGTTAGCTCTAATTGGTAGTCAGGGTTGATTTTAATGTTAGCTGTAAAACGCTAGAATAGCTTGCCCTCCACTCGATCTGGATGATAAATATGTGAACGACACCTGAGCAAGGTAGCTGAAGAAGTGCGATAAGGCCTGGGAATACCGAGAGAGAAAATGTCGTGCCCATACATGAACCTACGGGGCAAATCAAGGTCAGAAAGCTTGGGCTCCTCAGATCAATGGTGCTGTCCCCGCGCCTCACGTACGGCGCGCGGCTTTGGCGCGGCTTGTCCCCGCGCCTCACGTACAGCTTTAGCGAGGCTCTATATGCCTTTTTGTGGCGTAGCCTAAACAAGGCAATACTTTCATAGGCAATGCAGTCGCCCGATAGGTAAACAGTGTTAATCAGCTGCACGAAAAAGTTATGTGAGCGCCCTTCTCTACCAGTTAACAAATCATTTATATTACAATATAAATTCTGACAAGAGGTTCTTTTTTGTCGTACCCGAAGAGATTTTTCTTAAGCACGTGGGAAAAGTTTTCCGAAAACTAGGTGCTTGATAATGTGGAAAGCTTTTATTTTGCTGGAAATTACAACATGAAGCGACGCCAGACTTTGCTTGAGATTTGTGTGGTTAACTCCAGTGTTCATGGTGGAGGGGAAAATGCAATTCCAATTCGTTGCAATGAAGTTTGGTATATAAGTTTATACCTGCCTCGCTGGTTGGGTATTCCCAGCTGAGGAATGGTGGTGTGGTTGTGATGATAAAATGCCTTTTTATATCTGTTTTCGGTTCTTTCCTGCTTTGTGTCTGGGAAGATTTCTTCTACTTAAACATGTAGTGGTGACCGAATTACATTGAGAGATAACAAGATATGTTAGGTTCTCTCATGCTTTAAATGATCTGCGGTAATATAATTATGGGTGATTGTTCTTAAAGGAAAATGCTTATTGACAGTCTACCAAACAAAGGGCTTATCTAAACATATTTTTGATTAAAACCAATTCTTTGTAATCTCCTTTTATAAATTATGACAAGTGATTTTTCTTCTCCGTATCACAAAGTGCCAATCATTTTCACACACTAGTTTGCACAACTTTTTTTTTTTTATAACATTAAGAGGTAAATTAGTTGTCATGCCTTTGCAGAAAGCAAGTTTTACTACTTTACCCTGTTGGTTTTACTACTTGAGCAATTAAGGCCAAGTGTCTCATTCAGCGATGCCCCTTGTGTGACCTTGAATGTCTTGCATTTTCTTTTTGATGTGTCACCTTGTCCAGCCACCATTAAACATGTAAATCACATTTTCTTGCATCTCTTTCTAGGCCTCTGTCAGACTGACACCAGCCACAATGCTGTATGCTGGGAAGTCCCAGGATGGACATCACATCCTGGTAATTCTCTTCCAGTTTATCTCCCCCCCCCCCCCCCCCCCCCCCCCAGAGATGTGGTATGGGGTCTTCCTCTGGGCCGTGGTCTCCTCGCTGGTGATCCACCTGCCGGCAGCTCTCCTGGCCCTTGGGACGCTGAGGTGGCACAAGGTGGCAAGGTTCACACCACTGGCCATCCTGCTCATGGGCATCCTGGGCCCGGTGTTTGGAGGGCTCCTCACCAGTATGTACTGTGAAGCCTCCCACCACCTACAAAAATCAGCATGCAGCAGACTGCTGGACTTCAAACAGTTCAGTGCAGCTGGACTAATGCAAAGCGGACCTAGTCTTGAATTAATTTAAAAATCAAAGTTGGCATTGCGTCAAAGCACACACACTGCTCAGCCCTGACTGTAATGGTCATCACTTCCTTTAGGGGGCACCAACACAAGCACACCTCTGTTAATATTCATCAGTCTGCATACCTTGAAACATGTTTGATTCAGCAGAGACTGCCATGACTTTATATGATGAATGCTGACATTGTCAGTATTTGTCTGATCGCAATCTGCAGAGTTCAAGTTTTACTTTCCAGAGACACTGAAACCAAATTCCTACTGAAGTGTCTCTTGTTCCCTTTGGTGTGTGACATGTCTCTCCAAAGCTTTGGTTCAGTTCTCTAGCTGGGCACTGAAGTGATCTGGGTTGAGTAGGTTCCTTGAGAACTGTAGGTCCCTCTTGAGACTGGACCCAACACCATTGTGATTATGAGACTTTGACGGTATCACCTGGCGTCAGCTGTGTCATTGCATCGCTTCTTCCCCTTTCCATAGGTGCTGCTGTAGCTGGTGTCTACAAAGCAGCCGGCAAGAAGATGATCTCCCTGGAGGCCCTGGTATTTGGGGTGGCCCAGTCCTTCTGTGTCCTGGTCATCTCCTTCCTCAGGGTCCTAGCCACACTATAGCACTGGCCCCGGTGGTGCCAAACGACGACTCATGTGCCATGGGACGGGCACCAGCCAGGTCGAACATTGCTCTTGATGTTTGTCACACGGACGTCTGTACGCTCACAAGGCTTCGAGGAAAGAGCCAGTGGCGTTTGATGTTTGGATGAACAACATAGTCACTCGAATTCTGTCTCAGGCTACTTGGAGGGGTCTGTAGAGATTCTCAGTTGAAAGTCAAGCTCAGACAAGCAGCCTCTCAGTGAAAGGCTTTTTCTGTTAGAATTGCGTATGTGAGTATGTCACGTTTAACTTAGAATCCCACGTATTCTGCACACTATGCTATTCTCCAATGTTTGCTGCCGTGCTGTGATGTCAGAGTCCCTGACTTTGACCCTACTCTCCAATATTTATCAAATATTCTATGCATTCATTTACGCTTTTCCACTTAGGGAGGAGGGAGTAATGTGTTTACACTTTGGCTTCTCTCTGTGTGAAGAGGCTGTATCGATGAATTATCTTGAAGGTTAGCCGTTTGCAGATGATCCAGGATCGGTAGGCCACACTGTCATCTTTTAAACTAGAACGGTCCTTTCCAGTGGATCTCTCTGACAACAGTGAAACCTTACAATCCATAAAATTAATTTACACACATATCTCTTCTGGAATTCTCAGCACACTTGTAATTAAAATTCATTGAACTTTGAGAGAAAAAATATTGCAGCATATGAGCAAAACTAATTTTTCTTTTTTTTAAGTTTTTTGTATATAAAGTTTTTTTTTCAGATTTGGCCTTTGTTAGTGGTATTTTTATCTGTTGTTTGAATTTTTAAAATTTTTCATAGATGAATGCATTTTAAGTTATTCCTGAATGTATAATATGACTAGTTTAGTATACTGTAATTATAAAATGAGTAATAAAAATTAACGAGTAGTCTCTTTGAAGGTCACAGGATTTTTTAAAATACTAACTGTAAATCTGTAAAATACAGTATAAACAGAACATCTTACAAGGATAAATGCGGCCTGATGCGTGTCTGAATTTAGATCCAGGAGTCCAACGTGTTAAACAGTGTAATTGTGTAAGCAGCATTAAAACAACACATTCATCTATGTGTGGATGGAAATCTCTACAGCCAGACTTCAGCTTTGTCTGTTCTAGTAAGAAGTTTGACTTTTAAGAAAGAAAAGAATGTCCACGTGCACATCTGCAGATAGAGATTGCGAGGCTTTTGAGAGAAGTGTGCAGCTGTGAGGCGTCACGTGCTGAAAGGGAGTGAAGGCGGTCACTGGCACGAGGACTCTCCCGGCACTACAGCATGTCACCTGACACTTTTGTTGTTTCCTTCTTATAATACCGTCAGTAGATTTTTGGTCAATTTCATAGGTAGCCTGTTAATTTGTCATATTTTCACCACCAGGTTTCCCGGTGTGGCCACGAGGCAGGGTGTTGGGTAGGTATGGGATTTTTAATCTCTCTTAAACTGGGGAGCCCTCAAATGAAAACAGGCCACAGTTAGGAATCTTCCACCGCTAAAAGCTTAGGTGGAGGTCCCCCTTTAACGTTTTTCACTTTCCTTAAAGCAAATGATGATATCGATTGTGCTGTTTATCAATTAACGACGCCTCTACAGCCCTGGTTGAAGGCTCGTTGGGTCGACGGTCCCTTTAGCGGTAGGAACTAAATAAGCGAGACTGTGGTGCCGGCGGAAGGAGATCGCCGCGGACCGGCCCGTGCTTACTTTCGCTTTAAGTTATTGAGATGACGTTTTCTTCATTTATTTACGTTTTACCAGTACCGTTTCGTATTGAGCAACCATTTTTTCTTGGACTTGTTGCCTTTCCCTCTCGATATATTTGTAAGTGTTCGATAATGAAAAAGTTAAGACTGAAAACTACTCGGTGATCTCGCTAAAGACGTGTGTGTGTGTGTGTGTGTGTGTGTGTGTGATCATTCTCTGAAAAGGAAGTGATTATTTAGTCGGGTTACAAGCCACTGTATGTGAGTTGTCTTGTGATTTCTCTGTATTTTACGAGTCAATGAAACTTAGCAAATAACATGCTAACGGAAATAAAAGCTTAGCCTGCCCACCCGGACTTTGCCGGCTTTTTGATCTGCTGCCATGGGCGGCGTTCATGTTTAAATGAGTCCGGCTTGGCATGGGCTCACCCACAGATGGAGAGGAGAAATACACTGAGGTCACACCTGAAATGCATGCATGTCCTACAGAGCCTCCGATCTGTACAGAATGAGGAGGGACCACGTAGGGCCATGGATTGAGAACCTCATACAGAACTACAGCTTCCAGGAAAAACAAGCAAGACTTAAAGCTCACGTTTTGGGGGTACTGTACTGGGACCAATCCTGGCCATATCCCACAGTCATATGGACTTGTCTAAAAGCCACAAGACTCTTCACCAGCTCACATGCCTGAAATGTCTCCTGTCAGATCAGTAAGCTGCCCGAGCCCCAGGGGGAGCCAGCGCAGAACCTGGTGGCACGACTGTTTCTCTCAGACGGGTTGGTGCAGATACCTGGCTTTCTTACCAGGGCAGCCTGGCTAAGGCTTCAAGAGTGAGTAGTCTGCTGTCAGCCCAGTGCCAGGTTTGGTGTTATTAGGGGAAATCTATCACTGTGTGAGCCTAGTGTGGTCCTCCATTCTGTGAGGCTCTTACTGACGCCCCCCCGTCTGCCCAGGCTGGAGGAGCGAGAGTCCCTCCAGAGCCTCACACACTATACCGTGTCCCTGTGCCGATACACCCTTGAGTTCCATTTGGAAAGCGAGGAGGTGAGTGGGAGGTGCTGAGGACCCCGAAGCCTCCTTGGTTGCTAAACTGCGGCACTAAGCCTGGTCACATATGGATCACTTGACCATCAACTCTCCTTCACTCAGAACAAGTGTCAGTTCTTCCTGGCCATCGATGAAATGACCACTTTGGTCCTTGAGCCAGCCAAGTGTCACATTCCTAGCTGGTAAGAGACTTATTTCCTGTGTTGACTGATCCTGTACCGGTCGCCTGTTCCTGCTCCTTCACCGTAATCCTGGTCGCTCACTGTGACACGGCCTATGATATTAATGTTAAAGGTACAAGTGATCTGAGACCAGCACACACTTCCCTGTGGCTAGTGCAGGGTGGTGGTTTAGTGACCCTCTTCACATCTAGCCCTAAGTTTAACCCCTTCCTTTCAGCACAACGCTGCTCATCGTCAGACAGAAGATTAGTGAAACCTGGAGGTGAGCTCCGCCCTCCTGTTCTGTCTCAGATGGGGCAGCAGCTGCTCTTAAAGTTGATCATTCCCTGACTGTGTTTCAGGTCACTGCAAGGTGACGCTTCATCTGTGAACGTGGGCACGCAATCAGGTCGGTTGTCCAAATGCATTAACGTATCTTCAGATGTAGAGTGGCCAGCAGGGAGAAATAAACCTCCAGCGTTTGGGGGTCGAATCCCACCTCCACGTCCTGTAGTTACCACTCCCATGTATGTGTGTATGTGTGCGTGCGTGCGTGCGTCTGTACTGGCATCCTGTACTAGGCTGTGCCCTAGACTGCCTGAAATAGGCTCCACCCCCACCATGACCCTGACCAGTATAAGGGCTGGAAGATGGATAGGTGAATGGGTTGTGACTGATTGCCCTCTTACCCAGATAAACCCATGGTGATACTCCTGGGGTCCTGCCCTCTCTCATGTCTCCTGCTGCACAGCCTTATGTCTGACAGAGCTGCTAATAGAGTGGCAGGAGGACACGACCCTCTCCCTGTTGAAGGATTTAGCAGTCTTTCTGTCAGAGTCTCTACAATCCCACCAAGCCCCCTCCCAGCCTTCTACATCCAGGAATGGCCTCCTTCCTGCCACCGGGTGGGATGCAGACAGGGTCCAGTACAAGGTGAGGGGCTTCTCAGAACGTCCGGTATGGGTCAGTAGAAGGGCAGACGGGTGAACGGTCTCTGTGTGAAACAGCTTTATCGTGTTGGGATCTTCCTTGTACTGAAAAACTGAACCCAGGTGACTAGAGGCTTTTTAGGCTTCCTAACCTTACAGGAAAGAGACAGTAATCTGACAGGTGGGCTTGGGGCTATTTTTCTTAAGGAGCCCTGAGCAGGATCTTTGCTCGGTTTGGGGGAGTCTCTGTGGCACTGAGCTGACTGTCCCAGCTGTTCCCTGTGTCTCAGGGCGATCCTGCCTTCATGTTGCCCATGTCCCACCTTCACATCCCTGCAGAACAGAGATCACCTACCCCCCGCCAGTCTGCTCAAGGTAATGGCTGCCACCCTTTGCCTGCATGTAGTTTCTGCTAATGGATCTTTCTGGAGTAATTGTGGCTCACATTAACTCCACTGCTCTGCTGTGTGTTTTTCTTTGCTGTTACTGCATAGTGAGCTTTGAGGAAGCCGCCTCGCTCGAGGGCCTGCAGCAGATGGACCACGGCCTTCTCCCGGGCTCTGAGCCCACTAACCCTTGGGATGTGTTTGTGCCCGTTGCCGTTGATACATCGTCGCTGCTCACCGGTCGAGGTATGACAAAGACGGCATGCGGCGCTCGTCCAGAATGACATCCGGCTTTCCTTTACCTGCATGCTTCTCTCCCATCATTCCCAGCCAGTCTGTCTGGATCCATCACCCAGGATGACATGCCCCCCTGTAATCCGACCCCAGCTGTTTCCCCACTTCTCTTGGTTCCCACGGTGACGAGCACACAGGTGTTGTCTGGCCGCCGTGAAGTGGAGTCTCCTCCAGGACCACGCAGTACATTGTCTCTGAGGTCAGGGGACCGGAGTCTGTCCCCATATCAGAGACCCCGTGCTTCCTGGTCTAGAGGACCTCAGAGCACAGGACTCACCGGTACCAGTAGGGGTGAGGAGGAGGATCACGGGGGCATAGTCAGGAAGACAGCTTGGTCTCCCTTCCTGAGGACAGAAAAGGGTTGTTGGAAGGAGGAGGAAGGCAAGAAACCACAGAAGAGATGTGCAGAGTCAACCAGGATCAGGGGTGTCACATCCTCACTGCTCCAGAACCCCGAGGGTCACTCAGATGCTTCCAGGAAAACCAAAGTCAGTACAGAAGCACACAGAAAACAGGTGGAGGTAAGACCGGGGTTTTTCCATCTATCCACCAGAACTCTGGCGCTGTGATTGATTTGAACTCTGTTGTAAAGCTGGCTTAGTGTGCTTGTGTGAGATGAAGGCTGATGTTTATCTCGATATTCTGTTATTGCTCTTCCTCGTTGGCGTAGCTGTGTTCAGGTCAGGTGAAACCACCTGGTCTGTTGTTGGCCACCGTTCCCTCGGCCACTTTCCCCATCAACAGGCCTTCAATCTCCTTTTTTCTTCAGGTCCATGCGGACGGAGCCCCATTCAGCTACATGTATGAGCCCTCAGCCCACGTGCGGGAGTCTCTCAGCTTCTTCAGGTGACTGTCATCTCGTGTCCTAGCTGTGAAGCTGACCTGCCACTTTTGTGGGTGCAGTTAACTGTGTCAACGTACAACATTCAGTGGATTACGGAGGTTAAGCTCTGTGTGATCAGTGTTAGTTACCTTTTGGCGGTCTTAGCTTCAGCGTGTTAACTCGGTGTGTTAAAGAAATCACAGTTCAAACTAGAGATGCGCCGACCAAAAACACTGGATCACTTATCAGAATAAAATTGTTATAACCCATTATGATACTCAGGCAAGCCTCGCTTTGCGTTGCCCAATCAGCATCTCATAATTGTTCCTTCAGCAGGGTTCCAGATGGCACCTAGAATGCCGATGCCCCTAAATTTCTTTTTCGCAACGAGGTTTTCCCTTGCCAGCCTCAACTGTCCCCCACAAGCAAAAAACAAATACTTTGGCTACTGCATTGTCTGTGCTGAACTCTCTCGTCTCTACATCATCACGTGAACGAACGCAGATCAACAGTGGACAGCTAGCTAAATAAATTGCATAAGAACAAACAAAACAGATTAACCTAAGTTAAATCATTTCAGGAATATGTTTTAGATTAATACTGTTGTTCCATCGGGTATAATTTGAATAATTTTATTAACAGCATGATCAAATTGGGTATTTTTTATGTATTTAAGCAAACTATGTGAAACACGTCCTCATATCATGCTAGCAAATGCGGAGGACATTGACGTCTGAGAAAACGCAATGGGCAAATGAAAAATCAGACTTCACCTCCCTCCCTGCCCATCCCAATCCCGCGTCCTCTGCATCACTTACAGACTATACAGAAACAGACGGGGTTGGTGGACATTTTCTCAGTTACAGCGTGGTGACAGTGGGTGTCATCCCTAGTTCAGACACAGCAAATGCTGACTCGTGCTGGTTGATCGCGCAGTGACAGGCCTCAGGCAAATGAAGTACGGTCACCATCTCGGTAAACTGCAGAGGGTCACGATCTAACCTGATTTGATCCTCCCGCCTCCTTCCGAATGAGGGCCTGATTGGAGGCGATTGTGTTAGTGGAAATTGTATTGTTAAATAAACTGTTTATTGCGACACTCGAGTACAGGAGGTAGTTTTGTACGTGTAATTATGTCTGTACCATCGTTTCGACGGACAGCCCACTGACACAATGCGGCAGTTAATAATTACGAATTCTGAGAATGTTGCGCTGGAGCTTTCATCTGTGTGTGTGTGTTTCTCGCAGGGTTCCTGAGGAACTAATGCAGTGGTCTGCCTGGTACCTGGCTCACCGGGGCTCGACGGGGGGCACTGGCTGACCAGTCTTCAGAAGTTGTTGTTTGGTGGAGCCCAGATTTGTTTGTCCACAAGATGGCACTGTTTTTGCTGGTGTGTAGAACATTTGTCTAATTTGATGACAACACACAGCAGCTATTTCATGATTCTGGGGCATTTGCATTTCATGCATTTGTAGAGGTTACCAGGAAGGACTAAAAATTCCCACCAGCCAGATGATGGTAATTGTAATTTTTAGAATCATTGCCCTGCAAATCGGGAGGGTTTTACTGAAACCACTGCTGTCTCTTATGGGTGCTGTGCGGTCATCCTGTCTGCCTGCCCCATGCAGTACCAGCTCCAATTCAACTGGTGCATCGTGGTAAAGAAAAAAAAAAACAATAAAAGTTTCTGTGTATTCATACTTTGTCTCCTGGATTCCCTCTGCAGAGGGCAGTAGAGCGCTCCAGCAGGTCAGGTTTCAAGCACGGTATTCAGCCCTGTTTAGTCTGGCAAAGGCTTGGTCTGATTTCTCATGCAGCTACTTCAATCAAAGCAAGAAGTTCTTAGCTATTTTTAATGAAAAGTACAGGGATTCACATTGTTTCCCTTCATACATTTTGTACATTTTCTGTACAGAATCAGATGCATTCTGGAAAAGTCCAGTGTGGGTCAGTCCATGTGTTTCTGTGGCAGGGGGGGTCCACCTGTGTCTGCTCTTCCAGCACCTTCTCTGATCTTTCCCCCTTCTGGGGTGGTTTCTTCCTCTGTCTGTTTGGCTCCACTTGGAATTTGTCCTGCCTGCTTTTCCACAACTGTGGCGAGGTAAAATAAGAACGTAATCCGTAATTATCAAAAAGACCCCCCACACGACAGTCCTCTCCCCCAGAGGAATGAGTCATAAGACAGCGAGTAGGACAGCGCAGCTTGTACACGTGTGGTAGAACCATGGAAGGCACCTCATTTACTGCACGTAGAGCGGTAAAGTCAATGATTACACTCAGCTGAGTGTCATTCAAGCTGGCTGGGGTAATCAACAAACTAGCCTGTGTAGCACTCGATGCTGCATCTTGTGGAGACGGACCTGTGGCTGATGGGCGTCCTCAGCTGGACCGGGTCTCCATGGAGAGGCTGGGCCTCATTGTTCAGTTCAGAGTGCAGTTTGGACACCTTCCCTCCACTTTAGATTCAGCTTTTCTCAGAAGCCCCCTTCACATTGATATTACCCTCCAGCAACAATTATGAAGACCAACTGGGAAGACCTTCAGTTCTACACACCCTGCTGATGTCCAGCTGGCCATTGATGGTACTGACGGTACCTTGCCATTCATGTTCTTGCACTTTTCTGTGGCTGCTGGGTGATGTTTACCCTACTGATTGTAAACCAACAACTTAAACCAGAAGTATAGCAGTGAAACAACCATCTTACAAGTGGTGTGTAATATCAGGTGATCCTTTTATATAGCTGACCGAGCAGTAATTGTCCATGTGACGCTATTGAGGCCTGTGTCGAACCTACACATATAGAGTGACCAACTGAGTCCTGTAATAAATTCAACATTTACTGGGACACCAGATTCTTGATTTTTAAAACCAGGTGTTCTCCTGAAGGTAATCTGCCCCTCCCAAAAGGCCCTTACCACACTCACGGTCCTGCCCCTGTGGCTCCTGTGGGGGGTGTCGTTTATGTATCGGTGACCTTAGGGGTCGTGGTGGCACTGCCATCAGCTCTATGGAGGGGTGACAGAGGACTTGTGTTAGAGGGGTCAAATTTAAACACATCACCCTGGATCCTGGAGCTGTGTCAGGAAGCAGAGAAAGGCAGTAGACATCACTTTCTGACTTGGAGACAGCAGTAGAGAGTGGTGATGTCACTTTCTTCCCATGGCAACCTCACCCTCAGGGTCCAGCAGGGCCATCTGCTCGTGAAGAGCCCCCTCGTGGACAGATGTGGTATGACGGCGGGGTGACGGCTTCATTCTGGGTCTGCATTTTGGCAGGGTGTCTGCTGGAGCAAGGAGAAGGACTTCAGATTCAGTAGCTATTGTGTTTGACTGCATCCTTATTAGCCAGCACCAGACCCTAAATTACCACACCCCCTGCACCCTGGCATGTGGAAAATCAGCCTGGGTCCTGTAGGACTTTGGTGTGAAGGCTTCAGGTGCTGTTAGCCTTGTCTCTCAGCGAGACTTAAGGTACACAGTATCTTTGCATTGGGTCTGGAAGCCCAGAAAGGTCCAGCCCATCACTGACTGAAGCTGGACACTAGAGGGCCCTCTCATTTGAGAAGCTTGTATATACACAGAACATGCTCCAAATGTGTGGGTATGCAAGTTTCCATGCAAAATTTGGAGTTTCTAAAAGAAAACATGACATGGGAACTTGTGTATATTTACTGCAGTTCCAGACAAGTGTACACATGTTGGATAAATCGGTGAAAGACGATAGCCATCATCTCGACTCAACAATCTCTACTCTGTGTGTAGGAAGTCATTTCTTTCCTTCTATTTTCAGATCAGCAGAATGGTGCAGAAAATTGCTGTTGAACATCAACTCTTTAGTAGTTTAACATCAAAGTTGATATTAGGGTGAAAATTTTATTATTTTATTATTAGCTTAGTATCAAGAGCTTAGAAGTACATCCCAGGTGCTTGTCGTATATCGAGAATCAGAGTTAATGGACAAGACGTAGATAAGTAAAGAAAGAAGACAGTTTGTTGAAGCTGTGAAATAAGCAGGTGGTCTCGTGATAGAAAGTAAATCTTGACACAACCAGACGTGTTTTTCCTGAAAGACTGAGATAGGAGTCTGTCAAAAATATTTGGCTTTACAGTGCGCATGAAGACAAAATGATCATTTTTATCGAGAAAATCATACATCATCTTCCCGGCATAGTGCGTTTTGTTGAGCTGATCGCATCACTGGACTTACCAACCAGAAGGGCTTGATTTGCATATTATTTGAGTAGGACGTTGATTAGCATCGACCATTTATGGTTATTTGTGGGTGGCAACTGAGTAGGCTCTCAGTCTCGTTCACATACGCATGATTACATGATAGTTCTGATTTATAAAGGGGAAATGGTGTAGAAACGTTTTATAAGTCAGACTTTTTCACGCATACTTCTAATTTTTTACTTGTGACCCTTTGCTTATCCGTATCTCACACTGAAAATTCACACAAATCTTTATGAATGAGATCCTGTATGCCTTGTGCTTGGGTCAGTACCTTCAGTGACAGACTGGGCTCGGTCTCGCACATCCCCTAGGGTTGTAGGAATGGGCGGAGCTTCCCTCCGCCGGGTGGGGTTGGTTAGGTGCTTTTGTCGAGGTGGAGCTGTGGGAGCCTCAGTTGATGATGGTGATGGGGGCTTGCAGCTGGCTCTAGGAGGTGCTGGGGGGCAGGGCCGGTCTGGAGGGGCCAGCCAACCAGGTGACACCAGGAGTCTGTGGGAATCCGGGGAGGTCGTGGTCGATTGTATTTGGTGCCTGAGATCTGTTGGGGAAAAGTTCTTTGGCAGTCACATTTTGCTGTCACCATCACTCTCATCATCCTTGCTGACCTCTATCCAGGTACAGGTCACATGACCATCCGGATGTTGGTGAGCCAAAGCCCTGCTATGTGACCGTGTGGAATGAAGATGCTTGAAGGCGCAGTACCTGATGAGACAGACATGGTGAAGAGCATCCTGGGTTTGAGGTGGGCAGGAGGCGGTTCGGGCTTATAGTCCAAGGCGGTTCCTGGCAAAAGGGTTGGTAAAGGTCACACACAAAGCTCTACAATAATAAGTAGGCCAGGTCGTGGTCAGTGAGAGGTGGTCAGTGAGAGGTGGTCAGTGAGAGGTGGTCAGCAGTGCTGCTGGTTCCTGTGGAGGTCCTTACCCTCCGAGTCCACATTCTTCAGCTCACCTTCCTTCTTCTGAAAGGAAATAGTGCAGTAGGTTAACAGACTCAGTCACCTCAAGCACTGGATGCGTGTGCGTGCGTGTGTGTGTGTGCGCGTGTGTGTGTGTGACAAAGGGCCACAAAAAACATGTCACCTGGCTCAGCTTGGCACTGGCTAGCAGTGTTGTCCTGGAAACTCCTTTGGGCTGGAGAATGTCATGAAGCCTGGGTGGGCTGCCAGTCAGGTGTGCCTGCAGTGGACCCACAGAGCGAGAGTCACGCACATTTGAGTGCAGGTCTTCACGGGGCATCCAACCCCCGCACACCACCATCACTGTTTCTCTGCCCACCGGCCTCCCCAAGATACCCAGGAACCTCCCCATTTGAAAGGTCAAAGGGTCAAAGTGATACCCGGTCGGGCCGTGGCAGATTGGCGCTGGGCAGCAGGACTAGGGACTGAGCCTTGCTGTCCCGCAGACTGCGCTGGGTGGTGTCAGAAGGCCGCAGTGCAGTGGGGCTAGAAGAGTAGGGGTTGGATGGGTCTCTCTGTGATGGTGCAAGGGCCTTGGTGAGGCCATCCTCTGGTACAGCCTCCCTCTCTCGCTCCGAGTGCCGAGCCAGCCTCAGGGGCCGGATGAGGTCAGCAATGGAGGCCTTCTTCATGGTCTGTTCAGGGGCCCCTTCACCTTTGCCCGGCCGGCCAACACGGACCCGCTTGAAGGCAAAGAAGTCCCCAAACTTTTTCCGCATGTCCCTGGAGTTGGACGGGTTCTCCCCTGGGGGGTCAGGCTTGGCTGGGAGCTCTGGGGGCTGCAGATTCCTGTGGGGAGATGTTCAAATGAAATGATGCTCTGTCTGTGTGTGTGTGTGTGTGTGTGTGTGTGTGTGTGTGTGTGTGTGCGCGCGCACATCACACTTACAGGGGGGTCTCCTGGAGAACTTTCTTGCAGAAAAACTCTTCAAGTCCCTCATCCACCTTGTCATCGTTCTCAAGAGTCGTTTTCTCACCTCCACTGAGCTGCTGCACCTCAAGCACACAGAGAAATAAACCTCTGGGAAAGGGGGTCTCCCTAAGGCTAAGGACCTCAGAGAAGGGGGTCTCTCTGTTGTTGAGGATCGTTCTTTTTCTCTTCATACCTGCTTTCTGGGTGGCTGTCGGTGGGTCCGCTGGGGTCGTGGCCTGAAGAGGGTGTGGTGTTTCAGTGCCTGGCCCTCCACTGGCAAGTTCAGGGTAGACTGCTGGCATGCAGGGTCCAGGGGCCCCATCAAGCTGACGCTAATCGTGGCTCCATCCTCCAGCAGGTGAGTGGGACGAAGCTTCACTTGGCCTGCTGTACTTTCACTGACTTGAGAGTCTCCCTCCACATCCAACAGACCTTTTAAAGGGGTAGAGGGTATAAGAGAGGAGTAAACAAAAGAAAACACACACACACACACACACACACACACAATTCAGATGGGGGTGTGACACTACGCACTTTTGACAGATGGTGCTGGGCGGATGCTCCCAGTGGGGAAACCACTGCGCCAGATGACAGGAACATACTGCAGAGAGGGAATGAAATCGCAAAACAGTTGGTGCCGATACTGAACACGGCAAATCATTCACAGCCAGTCCCGGTACTGAACACGGTAAATCGTTCACAGCCAGTCCCGGTACTGAACACAGCAAGTAATTCATAGCCAGTCTGATACTGAACATGGTAAATCATTCACAGCCAGTCCCGGTACTGAACACGGCAAATCATTCACAACCAGTCCCAGTACTGAACACGGCAAATCGTTCACAACCAGTCCGATACTGAACATGGTAAATCATTCACAACCAGTCCCAGTACTGAACACGGCAAATCGTTCACAACCAGTCCGATACTGAACATGGTAAATCATTCACAGCCAGTCCCGGTACTGAACACGGTAAATCGTTCACAGCCAGTCCCGGTACTGAACACAGCAAGTAATTCATAGCCAGTCTGATACTGAACATGGTAAATCATTCAAAGCCAGTCCCAGTACTGAACACGGCAAATCGTTCACAGCCAGTCCTGGTACTGAACTGGGGACATTGCATCTATCCTTGATGTATTCAAAGGACACGACTGCCTGACTAAACAACATTCAAAGGCTGGAGCTACAGCACTGTCTTTAAGCAGCTTTGCAACCCCCCCACCCACCAACCCTGTATCCCATGGTACCCTCTGACCTCATCTGTGGGGAACTCAGCCTCCATCAGCCTGAGCTGAGGAATGTTGGTTTTAGGTATGGAGGAGGCGGAGCCTGGGAGAGTCTGGCTGTACTCTTTGATGTGCCGCTCCTAGAATGGGAAGACACAGGCTGGCTTAGTGCTCCACACGTACAGCATGAACACTTTATCTGGTTTATAACGAGTTTCACTTCAGGTACCAAACAGTGGGAGCAGCGGTCACACATGCAGCTTATGAGGCCCTCATTTAGACTTTAATTCTGACACAGCTTCATCATGGAACTCAGACTGCAGGTCTGTACTGACTGACTACTGACTGCCATCAGTCTGTGGCTCGACCTGCCAGAAAGAATTTCACTTGTACTTGCTGACAATATAAGTGAATCGAGGAGCAGCTCACCAGTTTTTGCTGCGATATGGACAAGTCCTGCATGACCTCAGTGACGATGCTCTCTGCCAGAGATGCACAGACAGTCTGCCTCAGCTCACTGGGATGAATAAGGGAAGAGAAGAGAAGGGCGAGCAAATCAGAAGGGGAAATCAGAAGGTCAAATCGGACAGGCAAATCAGACTGGTAAATCAGAAGGGGAAATCAGAAGGTCAAATCGGACAGGCAAATCAGACGTAAATCAGAAGGTCAAATCGGACAGGCAAATCAGACGTAAATCAGACGGGCAAATCCGACTGGTAAATCAGAAGGGGAAATCAGAAGGTCAAATCGGACAGGCAAATCAGACGTAAATCAGAAGGTCAAATCGG
>JAACJT020000032.1:6093206-6161260 GCA_009936485.2 Gymnarchus niloticus | reverse complement strand
TTTTTTAGTTTACCAAGTGATTTTTTTTTTTTTTTTTTTTAAAAAATTTTGGGGTTTTTTTTTTTTTTTTTTTTTTTTTTTTTTTTTTTTTTTTTTTTTTTTTTTGAAAAACCAGAGTTATCAATATGTATACCTTGTGAAAAAGAGTAACTTTCCTGCATTTTGTTTTCAATTAGGTATGTAATGAAAGCCCTACATAAACCAGGGGAAACCCAGCCAGGTGAGCTTGTCAACATACATTTTTTGTGACCAGTTTTTTTTTTTAGAACCACTTTTAACTTAAAGTTTCAGGGTGTGTATATTGTGCATTCTATGTTCTCACACGTTTATTTATGGTCAGTCTCTTCTATTGATCTTTACAGTTGCTATGAACAGTGAGCTTATTGTGCCAATGGGCTCTCCTGTGCCAGGAGGCTCTGATAGACTACAGGACGGAGGAGGAATGGATTACAGGGACTGGGTACGGCGCAGCTACCTGGAGCTGGTGACTTCTAACCACCACTCTGTGCAAGCCCTCTCCTGGAGGAAGCTCTATCTAAGCCGGGCCAAGCTCAAGGCCTCCAGTCGTACCTCTGCCTTACTCTCCGGCTTCGCAATGGTGGGTTTAACTAAGGATAATCCTAGAACTAAAATGGACAGTTCTAAACATAGAATTTGATTAGGATGGAAATGCGTAGCATTGTGGGTACAAGTTAATTTGGCGTGTAACCCATTGAGATCAGATCGTCACTCCAGGTTATATCAGGACTGACTGCTGTGTGTTGATTGTCTTTCAGGTGGCCATGGTGGAGGTTCAACTGGAGATGCAGTACAATTACCCCCGCCTTCTGCTTATCGCCTTCAGTGTGTGCACCACAGTGCTGGTGGCAGTGCACCTCTTTGCTCTGCTCATCAGCACCTGCATCCTGCCCAATGTCGAGGCAGTCAGCAACATCCACAACCTCAACTCGGTCAGCGAATCGCCCCATGAGCGAATGCATCACTACATCGAGCTTGCCTGGGGCTTCTCCACTGCCCTGGGCATCCTCCTCTTTCTGGCTGAGGTGGTGCTTCTTTGCTGGATCAAATTCCTGCCCCTGGATGCGGGAGCTTCTGCCAGCTCGTTGGCACAGGTCAACTGCAGTACGCCTGTTTCCAGCCAGCCTGGCCACAGCGGCTGGGAGGCCGCCCTCGCCTCCACCATCATCATGGTCCCCGTGGGCTTCATCTTTGTGGTCTTCACCATCCACTTCTATCGCTCCCTGGTCCGCCACAAGACGGAACGCCACAACCAGGAGATTGAGGAACTGCACAAGATCAAAGTCCAGCTAGATGGCCACGAGCGTGGAATGCAGGCTGTCTGAAGCCCTGACCCATTCAGAACATCATCCGCTTGTGCCAGCCTGACTCCCAAGCTCAGATTTACTTACAAGCCCCAGTAAATGTTGCATGGTGATGTCTTTGCACATGGGAAGTAATTTCCTTACCCATCCCAGGCATTATGTGTACTTGAGATATTGTTCCCTGTGATTGACAGGTTTGACTTTTCACAAGGAGTTTGTGGGTTCTGTTTTAAAAGTCAGTTTTTAAGGATAAAGGAGCGTTTACAAGTGATTTTAAGGGCTATTTTGTGTTCCGCTAAATGTGAGTTTAAATATTTTTTTTTTTACAAGTTTTGCATTTTATGTGCTGGTGCACCCATTTCCTCTGCCACATACTCCTGAATGACATTTACTTTAGGTAGCAGTACTGGTTTAATCAAGACCTTACCTTTCATTAGAGCAATTTGCTTTCTCTTTCTTTACCCAAAGTAAACAAGTTTTTTATGGAAGTACACTACCAGTTGAAAGTTTTTGCGCACACTAAGATTTTCTACATTATCAATGTTACTCACATGATTTTCACAAAAAATTCTAGACACCCAATAGTGTATATGTAAATTTTGTAATCAATTTTGCAAACCACGACGTTCAGCTCCAGCCCAAAGGCGATTTATGAATACTAAACCTTAATAACCATAAACCATGCTCCAGGAGTGTTGGAATGAACTTAGAGCAATATTTAATATCCCTTGAAAGAATGCCTCAATTTTGTTCTACTGTTGTAGCTGCTAGGGGAGGCTACTTTGATGAACCAGAGATATGACCAGTTTTCTTGGTAATAAAGGTATTCGAAGGATGCTGAACGTGAATGTCTTATTTTTTAGCAGTGAATAGAGAGTCTAGAATTTTTTGTGAAAATTATGTAACATTGATAATGTAGAAAATCTTTGAAAAGTATGTAGGAAAGTGTGTTTAAAAACTTTTGACTGGTAGTGTGTAAGCTATGGGTGATGACATGCAAGCTGAATGAGGGTCAGATGCATTGTTGGTAGGGTGCACATTTTGATAAGTGATCGTAAAGGCTTTCATGATGGCACAAAACATGAGACATCTTTGGTTTACAATGATTTAATGTGATTGAGTTTCTACAATTAAAGTTCTGTCCAGTGGTGTTATAATTGGATATCAATACCATGGATGTATGGGGGGTGCTCGTCACATAAACTTGAATGCATATGTGTCCAGCTTTCAGACATCAGCTATTACTGGTTATCGCCATATTCTCTTATTGAAAATTTGTTAAAAACATTCCCCCGTTCTGGGGTATAAAGGTAAGAGACGTAACCCCCGATGCTATCACCACAATGGATTCATCTGCATCTCTGCTCTCTGTGATATTACCTGTGTCTCGGGTGTGTGACCATCTTTATCCCCATGGAAGTAGACACAGTAAGGCCATGCAGATTTCTGAATTATGTGTAAATGCCAAGGAGTGTAGGGATGTCTTAAAGCCAGGTTCGAAAGACTGCTTTACATTTGTATTCAAAAGGTAACGTGACCTAATTATTCAATTTAAGTGGATGTAAACTGTCATTTATTCCTTTAAACGATGTCACATCACTGTATATTTATACTTTTATATTGTTAAGCACAAGAAAGGAGTAATGCTTAATCACAGCACGGCCTCATGTCCGTGCGCAGAGGGTGGCCTATCGAACATCAGACAAGTGCATCTTTATAATAAACTCTTTTTACATTTGGATCCGTTTACATAAAGTTTGGTGTGGCTTTTCTAGCCTAAGAATGACCAGGATCAGGGCATTTTTTTCTTCTCAGTTTGTGGACAAGGGTTATAGTTTTTTATTTGAAACAGAAAAAAGGTTGTGATTGCTAAATGTAGTGAAAGCCAAATATTTTATGCTGTAATGAGGCAGTTTGGTGTGACATTCACTCGAGTGTATCTTCAGAAAAGTAGTGGAGGAAATAAGGTGCCTCTGAATAGTACAAGCAAATTAAAACAGACATTCCAGTCAACGTGTGCATAGTACTCTGTAATAAAGAAAAATTCAGTTTTTAAAGTTAGCACCAAAATGCTGTAATCACACCCTTAATGTGCCAACTAACTCAAGGAACAGCCCTGAAGGTTATTCCTTTGACCAAAAGAATGCTTTCTTTATTGACTTATGCTTATCAAAAAAGTTTACATGCTTTTTTTTAGCATGAAATGTTACGTCTATTTGTTTAAACAGTTTTAATAATGCTGTTAAGATGTTGCACTGCTGTTCTAACAATAAAGCCTACATGTCTATCATCATATGTAAGTGCACTGAAATGTGTAGCCAGATGTTATTAAAGAATAATATTCATGCAATGAATATTATATGTAACATTATTTTGGAATGGGTAGTGTTGGCAGTACAAATCCCTCTCCCACTGTGTGTGGTGTTCCTATCTTGTGTGGGTGCCCACTCACAGTTCGGAAACGTGCAATTAATGAATGTACACCTCTAAATTGGCCATAGTGTGTGAGCATGTGCATGCATCTACCCTGCAAAGGACTGCCATCCCGTCCAGGGTGTTGTCCTTCCTTGTACCCTGTGATGGACTGCTACCCCGTCCAGGGTGTTCTCCTTCCTTGTACCCTGTGATGGACTGCTACCCCGTCCAGGGTGTTCTCCTTCCTTGTACCCTGTGATGGACTGCCACCCCATCTAGGGTGTTCTCCTTCCTTGTACCCTGTGATGGACTGCCACCCCATCTAGGGTGTTCTCCTTCCTTGTACCCTGTGATGGACGGCCATCCCGTCCAGGGTGTTCTCCATTGTTGTACCCTGTGATGGACTGCCATCCCGTCCAGGGTGTTCTCCTTCCTTGTACCCTGTGATGGACTGCTACCCCGTCCAGGGTGTTCTCCTTCCTTGTACCCTGTGATGGACTCCCATCCCGTCCAGGGTGTTCTCCTTCCTTCTATTCAATGCTCCTTAGCATAGGCTGATCAGTTACCTTGGGCTGGAGAAGCTGTTGGAAAATGGATGCTAATGGTAGCTGTTCTGTTTTCCACCCTACTTCATGTAATTAGAACATTTTGATATTTTGATTTCTTGTGTTCTCCAATGCACTGGGTCTTTAGATAGCTTTAGTTTGGTCATTTCTTCTTCAAGTGAAAATTCAAGCTAAATTTGGTCAAGGTGCACAGTATTCTTAATCACAGTACTATTAGAATATGGACATAGGAAAGGAAGACGACCCTAAAGTGGTGCGCTTTTAAACTAACTACTAGGCTACTAGCTGGATAATTAAACAGGGATTGTGATGGTGGGAAAGTGGAGGCCTGCCGGGGAGCAGGGATAAATGGGATGCAGCTAATGAAGTAATTAGGAGTAATGAGCCACTATTAAACTGCAGCAGGGTGGGTAAAGGCTAAAACAATAAGATGAGGGGTATAGGAAGCTGCCTCTTGTATGGCGTTAACTTAAAGTGCAATTCAGTATGGCCATTTATTATTCTACTTTACACATACACTATTGTGCTAATTTGTTGTCTTGATAAGAAGGTTCTTGTGATTTCTTCTGAAGAATCTGTTTCTATCCTATATGGGGCTTTAGATTAGAAAGCTGGTTTCAAAATATGGGTCTAATCCCCAGGTGACTTTCATTTCATTATGTTGTACTCTTTCAATCCAGACATATCCAGTGATTGGGTTCAGTAATGTTTACCTGCTCAGATTGAATCTGATATTTCAAATGTCTTAAATGCTTGATGGCTAATGCTAGCATTTTTAATTTGGTGCCAAATCTGCTAGCCACAAAGGACCATTATATCCGTTTTTGTGGGAGGGGGTTCTCAAGTATGGCTAGAACATTTTAAAGCTTGTGCTGTGTGTTTCAGGCCTTGGCTTTCAGGGTATTCTGAGGGCAGCTACAAGACACTAACCAGACTGGAAGCTTTGATTGCTAAAATACACATCATTGTATTTCTACAGGAGCTGATTTTTATATGACTGCAAGAGTGTCTGGCACTAAAGGTAATGTTGTAGCCATACACGTGACTACTGTTTAAGTATTTACAAGCTAATCTGCCATGACAGCAAAGTCTTCAAAGTTTGATTATCTTTCCAAACTGGTTTACTTCTGCACTTTAATTGGTGGACTACATTTCAAAGGAATTTAATCGGCTGGCCTCCTATTCACCACTATGGTTAAATTTTCATATATGTTCTTTCAGCCAATGTAACATGAACCCTGTGGCTGTGATGAAAGGAAGAATTGCCTGACTTGGTATTATCATGTGTGGATGATGACTAAGGTGTGACTGAGCTTTAATCACCTCTCTGAGCTGCAGAGGGTCCACCAAGAGACCTTACCAAAATTACACTACTGTGCCTGTTGCCATGCTAATTTTGAAAGCCATTTGGGTCTAAATGCTGTGCCATTAAACATGTATGGGTGTTCGTCTTTGTGTTGGCCCTGCAGTGGATTGGCGACCTGCCCAGGGTGTACCCCACCTTTTGCCCGAAGTCGGCTGGGATTGGCTCCAGCTTCCCTGCGACCCTTATGGATAAGCGGCTAAAAGAAGGTGGATGGATGGATGCTGTGCCATTAAGCAGCTGTGATATGGAGTGGGACTAAATTCAATGGAGGACTCAGCAAAGTCATTTTTTTTGGATGACCCCTGTTGCCAGCAATACCAGAATGGATGCTTCTTGCTCAATGTGAAAAATAAAAGCCTATTTTTCTCATTGCCCCCCCACCCCCCAAAAAATTACACAATATGAAAAAAGCTGAGAGATATCTTTGACTATGCAAAAAATTAGTCAATGAAAACACGGGCTTGGTTTGATTAGCCCATGTATGTATCTCAGCATTTGCATTGTGGGAATTGCATGCAAAGTTAAAGCCTTGTGTAGATGCAAGTTACTGAACTATTCAACAGATTTCCTTCTGAATGTGTCTGGCTGCAGTTGTATCCAGTGATAGGACAGTCTCGAACAGGCCAGCCTGTGACTGTGAGGCCACTCCTTAAAACTGAGTCCTACAGGCTTTGGAACAACTCTCCAAATAGCATCGTGAACTGGCATGGCTGCATGAGACTATGCAGCATTCCATATCTGGTCTGATTGTAAGCCTGGGAGTATTTTATGGTTTTAACTTTTTTTTCAGATCATGCCGACATTTTAACCATTGCTGGTGTCTTGAAGATGTCACCGCACTGCATTGTGAAGCGATAAATTTTTAAACCACTGTGAAGTCATTATTATTATAGAAATTTTAACTGCAAGTGACAGTGGTTGGATTTTACTGTATTTATCTGAGTCATTGATGTGATTGTATTTTATAATGACTGATTTTAATTACCTACTTTTAATTTAATTTTGGTTGTTAATGTGTCTTTAGAGATGGAAAATGGATGAGAGGGTCTGTTTTTTCTTTTTTATTGTTGTACTTGTTTTGATATTTAATTTTATGATAAAATTGTTTTGTATGATTTTAATTATTGTAATTGAATAAATTAAAGTAAAAAAATGTTACTATACACTAATGTGAACGTCTCTCTGCAATTACCCTTTCAAGGCAAGCTCATCAATATCAGAATTACACCTATTTTTGGATTTTAGTTGCTGCATTTGCATTTTATCTTATGACTTTCACACTTGTCAATTAGCATCTGCTAAAAATTTTGGAATCTAATGCTATGCGAGTATTCTACAAGCATTTTTAAATTGCTTCAAAATACTTCAACTCTTACCATAACCCTCCAGTTGAGGCAGTGTGGAGCTCAACAGGTTACAAATCTATTTCTACATAGTCATGCATTTTGCCATGGGATTCGGTCATGTCATTCTTGGGCTCCTGAGCAAGACCCTTAATGCCAAATGCTCCAGGGGTGCTGAATACTGGCTGACTCTGCGCTCTCACCCCAAAACTGACTTTCACGTGTGTATATACACACACAACGCACTCTCATGTAGAACAATATGGGATATTTGAAAACTACCCAATTTCCTCAAGCACGTGTAAAGTACAGTCAACCTATTAAAAAGTCTCCTATATTAAAGGGACCACATCTGTCCCAAAATGAAATTTAAAAATGAAATTTAGGTGGGCCACAATTAAAGCTTTTAATTTATAATTCATCAAGTTTGGAATTGCTTGAAACAGGTTAATAACAGGACAATCACAACTCTTGTGCTTATCCAGCTGTTTTAATTACTATATTATCTCAGGCAAAAAAAAAAAAATCTTACAATAGGCTAATAAAACATCAAAGATTAAAATGACAAAGCTATACAACATGTCTGATTTCAGTAGTCTTGCTTTTTACCCGAAGATTCATCTTTTTATGTCATGATCATACCAAAGCTGAGTTCACCCAGCTGTGCTTGTAAAGGAGAGGGGTGACAACTTTGGTATGATCAGAGGTGCAGCCCACATCTTTTGCAGACTAGCTTAGCCTTCAGGTGAATAGATCTTGATAAGATGTTGCAGTTCGGTTGGGTATCCAGTCAGAGGACATCTCCGATGGGCTTTGATGTAAACGTATATACAGCGATAACAGAACACAAAACCAGAGGTGGCCAAGGCAGTATCGTTGGCACGGACCTTACAACAAAGTGGGCAAATGTTTGTGGCCAGAACTGCCTGGTCCTTGTTGTGGTCAAGGTGAAGTGGTGGAGGTGGCATGGGGAGAGAGATCAAGGACTTGATGGTACTCTGGTTCTCTGAAGAGTACCACCACTCCAAGAATTGCAGAAAAAACACCCCCAGAGAAAGGCTAGTGGAGATGGCGACAGCTACACCACCCACAGCTGCGGATAGCATTCTCTGCAGCTTTACAAAGAAACTGGAAGATGAAAATAAGTTAATGAGTTAATGGAACATCTGCCCAACAACGTTCTGATTTCATAACTAGCACATTAAATGGATTCTATAGATGTAACAGTTATTTACACATGGGGAATGTTTTTTCAAATGTGCAGCAAACAAATGATCAAAATTTTATTACATACTCATACGATTTTACTTCTAGCTGACTGGAAATTGTAGTAAAATATAAAAATTACTACCAAAGATGCGTTTGCTATTTAACTCTTACCTTTGTTTGGAGGCCAAAGTAGTAGTAGTAATTGTAGGCTTGAGATCCATACTCTCAATGTCACGGGCAGTGAGATGCACCAGTCTGACCCCAGCAAGCCACAGGAGGGGTGAGTGGTGCCACGTACGGCCAAAGACATAGGCAAGCTGGTGGCAGAAGATCCAGCCATCCCAAGCTGTGCTGACAAATGGATATATAGCCAAGAAGGCTCGGTATATACGTTGGAACCGTGTCTGCGGCAGCTGTATGGAAAAGTCATCCTCATCCCTCTGTCTGGCAAGAACCTTCTCCAGCTTTGCACGTAGGTAGGGAACCAAGACCAGTAGGAGTAACGAGCGCCAGTATTGCTTCTGACGGAGACCAAAGTGAGCTGAACGTAGAGGGTCAGTGGCTACCACACGCTTCAGGCCATAGAAGTTCTCAGAAAAAGAAGCGCTTGTTTTTGAGAGAAAATGATGCTGTAACAAGAAATCTAGGGTTACGTAGATTTCATCAAACCATTGCCACAAAAGTCCGTAACGTGAAGGGTTGGACTCCGCCAGAACCTGCAGTTAAGAAAGCCAAGTAAATGTCAAAGTGTCACAACAACTCCAATACAGTTCATCCAATTGATGCAATTTTAACTCAGATATGAACATGAACAAGAAAAAATTAAGCAGATAACACAGCAGTCTTGGCCAAAAGGTTATAGGTTCCAATCCTAAACAGTGCATTGCTATAAGAACTAGAGTAACACATTTACTACGAAAAAAAGTACAACCCCGCCCCCATATGAACGTACATCAAGTTGGCTAGAGAAACTATTTACATGATACATTTTTATAATCAAACGATTAAAAATTTTAATAGAAAATCATTATATGACAACCTTCAGAGCGTGCCGAATAGCAGGTCTTACAGCACCCATTAACGACTCTTGGGCTAAGACTTCGAAAATCGATGGTCGATCAGCAGCAGCTGTAGTTAGATGGGCGCCTCTTTCTGCCATAATTACCATGTAAGTTCGAAACTATACAAATTTAATTTGCATCAAAGGTATGGTCAACAGCATGTTAAAACTGCGGGGAACCGTTCCTATCAAGTTTTGCTTTTGAGCTTATTGCATTAACGAAAAATTTCCACACCAGATATGAAATATAAAATGTTTACTTCATCCAGATCATCTACAGAAATAAAAAGCAATTCCACGGTTCATAGTGCAATTTTTGTTTGGTGTTCATATCAAAGTTATCCGGAAGGAAAAACTTCCGGTCTCCACGAGCCATTTCCGGTGTAACGTCGCTTGTCTTCCGTAGCCAGTTTCTTGTGCTTTTCCGGGAGCGCTCCGTCGTCTTTGGGTATTCCATCACCTCACCGAAAGGAGACAAATTATCATTTTCCCTTTTGCCAATTTCAGCAACGTTTTACATTTTCGCGTAAGTTCCTGTTGTTTTCACATACAGGCGATATGTGTTTTAAAATAATTTTCGAATTTATGCAGTTTTGTAAAAGAAGAGGCTCCGTTTCCATCGCCTTTCCTAGTAGACTAGATAGCTATTTACAAGCTAGTAGAAAGGGTCACACCCAATAGTGTGACGGTCAACATTGTATGATTAAAACAGGGGTGACAGATTATTTGTATTGTTATTTTTCAGCTTTTTTGTTTCTAGGAAGAGGCATGTATTGGTCATTTTGACTATTCGTTTTCCCAACAATTCCCCACCTCATACTGGCATCATTAGTCTCCCGTTAGCCCAGCTAAGCACTTAGCTAGCCCAGCATCGAGAGAGATGCGGGCTCTTTAGACCCGTGATATGTTGTCGGCTACAAGATGATCAAATTAAATTTGCTGCTAAATCTTATGTGTTGTATTTCTGAAAAGGGCCCCTACGTTTATGCTTCGGAATTGCAACTTTTGTCCTATCACCGATTTACCCTTCTAAGACATTTAAACGACCTGATGCGGGATGCTTTAAATCGAGATTGCATCTAGCTAGTATCTTTTTAAATATAAGTGCAAGGATTAGGACGTTAGATTTTTGGACAGTGCGTTGCTAGATGGCAATTTACGTGGGATTCCAGGGGTTGTGGTACCGGGAATATATTTTATGTATTTGGTTTAGCAGTATTTAGTTTCGATTAGACGGATTTCAGTTTCGGGAATTTTTATAGTGGTTAATCAGTGTGAGTTTCATTTTATGTTGAAGTTTTAAATGCATGCATTTCTGGACCGGCTTAATGAATGAATACTGTATTCTTTCTTTCCCAGCTAATTTGAATATCTGCCAAAATGACCGACTCTAAGTACTTCACTACAAACAAAAAAGGTAAGTCACTTTGTCTGTGTCTTGCAGTCGTGTTTCAGTAACGTGATCTCCATGTTAATAAGGAATTATGTTTTATAAGGAAAACCCAGCTACTGTGGAATGCACTGTGTTTTTCTCCGTGCTGGTACCAAGCCCGGATAAATGGGGAGGGTTACATCAGGAAGGGCATCCAGTGTAAAATTTTTGCCAAATCAAATATGTGAACAACAATACTGATTTCCATACCAGATCAGTCAAGGCTCGGGTTAACAACGACTGCCACCAGCACTGTTAGCCAACAGGGTGCTGGTGGAAATTGGGCTACAGTTGGCCGAACAGGAAGGAGAGGGGGAAGGCATGTCCAGAGACAGGAGAGGAGAAGGAAGGTTAGGAAAGTGGAAGTGAGGGTAGGAACTTTGAATGTTGGCAGTATGACTGGTAAAGGGAGAGAGCTAGCTGACATGATGGAGAGAAGGAAGGTTGATATATTTTGTGTGCAAGAAGCCAGATGGAAGGGGAGTAAGGCCAGGTGTATCAGAGGTGGGTGCAAATTGTTCTACTATGGTGTGGATGGAAGGAGAAATGGGGTAGGCGTTATCCTAAAGGAACAGTATGCCAGGAGTGTTTTGGAGGTGAAAAGAGTGTCAGACAGAATGATGAGTATGAAGAGAGATGGAGAGAGATTGGTGATTAGAGTGGATCTCAATGGCCATGTTGGTGAAGGGAACAGAGGGGATGAGGAGGTGACGGATAGGTATGGAGTCAAGAAGAGGAATGCAGAAGGTCAGATGATAATGGATTTTGCAAAAAGGATGGACATGGCTGTGGTGAATACGAATTTTAAGAAAAGGGAGGAACACAGGGTGGATTATATCCTATGTAGGAGGGTTAGTCTGAAGGAGATTGAAGACTGTAAAGTGGTGACCGGGGAAAGTGTAATTAGGCAGCATAGGATGGTCGTCTGTAAGATGACTTTGGAGATCAAGAAAAGGAAGAGAGTGAGGGCAGAGCCAAGGATCAAATGGTGGAAGTTGGAAAATAAAGACTGTAAGGTGGAGTTCAGGGAGGAGTTAAGACAGGTACTGGGTGGCAGTGACTCACCAGATAGCTGGGCAACTACATCTGAAGTGGTAAGAGACAGCTAGAAAGGTTCTTGGTGTGACATCTGGTCAGAGGAAGGAAGGCAAGGAAACCTGGTGGTGGAACAAGGAAGTACAGGAGCGTATACAGAGGACGTGGTTGGTGAAGAAGAAGTGGGATAGTCAGAGAGATGAAGTAGACAGGAGTACAAGGAGACGAGGCGTAAGGCAAAGAGAGAGGTGGCGAAGGCCAAAGATGAGGTGTATGGCGAGTTGTATGAGAGGCTGGACACTACGGAGGGAGAAAAGGACCTGTACCAATTGGCTAGGCAGATGGACCGAACTGGCAAAGATGTGCAGCAGGTTAGGGTGATAAAGGATAATGATGGGAATGTACTCACAAGCAAGGAGACTGTGTTGAGCAGATGGAAAGAGTACTGAGGGCCTGATGAATGAAGAGAATAAGAGAGAGAGAAGGCTGGATGATGTGGGAATAGTAAATCAGGAAGTGCGACGGATTAGCAAGGAGGAAGTAAGGACAGCTATGAAGAATGGCAAGGCTGTTGGTCCAGATGACATACCTGTGGAAGCATGGAGATATTTAGGAGAGATGGCAGTAGAGTTTTTAACCAGATTGTTTAACGCAATCTTGGAAAGCAAGAGGATGCCTGAGAAGTGGAGAAGTGTACTGGTATGGATTTTTAAGAACAAGGGTGATGTGCAAAGCTGTAGTAGCTACAGAGGGATAAAATTGATTAGCTACAGCATGAAGTTATGGGAAAGAGCAGTGGAAGCTAGGTTAAGAAGGGAAGTGATGATTAGTGAGCAGCAGTACAGTGTGGTTTCATGCCGGGAAAGAGCACTACAGATGCGACGTTTGCTCTGAGGGTGTTTAATGGAGAAGTATAGAGAAACCCAGAAGGAGTTGCATTTTGTCTTTGTGGACTTAGAGAAAGCATATGACAGGGTGCCTAGAGAAGAGTTATGGTATTGTATGAAAAAGTCTGGAGTGACAGAGAAGTATGTAAGAGTGGTACAGGATATGTATGAGGGTAGTGTGACAGTGGTGAGGTCTGCGGTAGGAGTGACAGATGCATTCAAGGTAGAGGTAGGGTTACATCAAGGATTAGCTCTGAGCCCTTATTTGTAATGGTGATGGACAGGTTGACAGACGAGATCAGACAGGAGCCCCCATGGACTATGATGTTTGCAGATGACATTGTGATCATTAGTGAGAGTAGGGAGCAGGTTAGGGATACCCTGGAAAGGTGTAGGTTTGCTCTAGAAAAGAGAGCAATGAATTTCAGTAGGACTAAGACAGAATACATGTGTGTGAATGAGAGGGAGGACAGCGGAATGGTGATGATGGAGGGAGTAGAGTTGACAAAGGTGGATGAGTTTAAATACTTGGCAGGGTAACGGGGAGTGTGGAATAGAGGTGAAGAAGGGAGTGCAGGCAGGGTGGAGTGGGTGGAGAAGAGTGTCAGGGGTGATTTGTGACAGACAGGTACCAGTAAGAGTGAAAGGGAAGGTCTACAAGACGGTAGTGAGGCCAGCTATGTTATATGGGCTGGAGATGGTGGCACTGACGAAAAGACAGGAGGCAGAGCTGGAGGTGGCAGAGTTAAAGATGTTAAGATTTGCATTGGGTGTGACGAGGATGGACAGGATTAGGAATGAGTATATTAGAGCATCATCTCAGGTTGGATGGTTCAGAGACAAAGCCAGAGAGGCGCGATCGCGCTGTTTTGGACGTGCAGAGGAGAGATGCTGGGTATGTTGGGAGAAGGATGTTGAGGATGGAGCTGCCAGGCAAGAGGAAAAGAAGAAGGCCAAAGGGGAGGGTTACGGATGTGGTGAGAGAGGACATGCAGGTGGTTGGTGTGACACAGTGGGATGCGGAAGACAGGAGGAGATGGCGACAGTTGATCCACTGTGGCGACCCCTGACGGGAGCAGCTGAAAGCAAATGATGATGTTTTATAAGGAAAAGTTTTGCGCTGTGAGTGTTTGTCCAATGAGACCAGGTGAGACTGATGCTATCTGGCGTTATTTCAGTTGTTTCTGCTGATTGTTTTTGGTTGTTGATTTTAGGGGAGATCTTTGAGCTTAAGGCTGAACTGAACAATGAGAAGAAAGAAAAAAGGAAGGAAGCTGTGAAGAAGGTCATTGCTGCCATGACCGTGGGGAAAGATGTCAGGTTTGTCACCATGAGATTTAACTTCAAACTGCCTTGAGTGGTAACCAAATGTTTAGCTCATCCCCTTTCAGCAAAGCTTGAGTAATTTAAAAATGTACGTGGATATAAAAAGTTATGCCAGAGAAATTTTTAGACAGTCTGTTAAAATGAATTTTAAAAAGGTTAATCCTCTTAAAGTGTTAACATCCCGAAATGATGCTTTTATTGTTTAATGCTGCTGCCTTATTGAGAAGACACTTGCATATCTTAGGTAGTTAATGCCTGGGTTAGGTCATCCCAGACATTGTTTGGTCCCATATGAACTGCACAGCTTGATTCCCTGCAGTCGAATCTGTGACCATTCAGACCGCTTCATTGCATGTCATTAACTTCAAAACAGCCTAGGCCAGATTGCTGGATTTAGGAAATAAACTCATGGTTTGTTGTTATAGGTGGTAGGATTATTGAAGATGTAGTACTGCATCAGTGTGAAGGGAATAACATGATTTATCTGTTTACATTGAACAGGATATTATTAAAAAAATGACCATTTCTAAATTTCTGTAGAAGAGCATGTGGTCCTACTTGTACGATGTGGTTTGTAATATTTGATATGCCATTGACGTCCGCATGTACTAACAAGTACATCGTCATAGTCTTATCTGGTACAGCCAGTCACTATACCGGAATCACTGGCTGATATGGCCCTAATCCTCTGATGGTTTCTCTCCTCAGCTCTCTGTTCCCAGACGTGGTCAATTGCATGCAGACGGACAACTTAGAGCTGAAGAAGCTGGTATACCTGTACCTGATGAACTACGCCAAGAGCCAGCCTGACATGGCCATCATGGCCGTTAACAGCTTTGTGAAGGCAAGGCAGCTGTTGAATGGCACAGGCTGCTTGTAATTTGCAGCCTCAACATTAGTAGGCGCTCTATTGAGCTATGCTGTTGGGTAATTCGGTGTTCAGTCTGAGCTCATATCTTTGAATTTTTTTCTCTTCCAGAAAAAAATCTTTTTTTTTTTTTATTTTGGTTTTAATAGTAATCTTTTCAAAGCTGTACACACTGTAAATAAGATTTGTACACTGGCATTTAGTTTTTTAATATTATTTAATTTTTTTATTTGGCTGGTTTTGAAAATTCTTTATTATTTGGTAACTTCAGAATTGCCACCCAACCAAACTGTGAAGTTGTCTCCCTTCCACAGGACTGTGAGGATCCCAACCCCCTGATCCGTGCTCTCGCCGTTCGGACCATGGGCTGCATCCGTGTAGACAAGATCACTGAGTACCTCTGCGAGCCACTGCGCAAGTGTCTGAAGGATGAGGACCCATACGTGAGGAAGACGGCGGCCGTGTGTGTAGCCAAACTGCATGATATCAATGCCCAGATGGTGGAGGATCAGGGCTTTCTGGATTCCCTGAGAGACCTGATCGCCGACTCCAACCCCATGGTGCGAATGTCACCTCGAAACCTCTGTCCTTGCAGTGCGAGCTTCCTGTGCTTCCTCTTATTTTGTCACCCCAGTAAAGGAGGAGCGGGTACAAAGGATTCTCTGTTGTCCCTCCAGGTTGTGGCCAATGCGGTGGCTGCCCTGTCCGAGATCAGCGAGTCTCATCCCAACAGCAACCTGCTGGACCTGAATCCGCAGAATATCAACAAGCTGCTGACGGCCTTGAACGAGTGCACCGAGTGGGGCCAGATCTTCATCCTGGATTGCCTGTCAAACTACAATCCCAAAGACGAGCGCGAGGCCCAGAGGTACATAGTGGCTTTACTATAAAGCCATGGCCCTGCCTGATGCTGTCCTGCTAGTGTCATTTTTAAGTGCATTCCTTGAAATAATCTTCTGGAAAAGATTTTGTTGCTTTCCACCCCCTAAAGAAATCTGGCTATGGATGGGTGAGAGTGCTCAGCCATGACTGTGAGGATAGGTGATCTGTCTGTGCACACAACAGAAAACTGCCAATATCCAGCTGGGATGGTTCTTCTTCTCTCCTTCCTTGCCCTAATTTATTCTTAATTTCCAACCTTGTTTATGGTTGTATCCTCTCCTTTCTGTCCTCTCTGGTACATCGTTATGTTTGTGTAGGCGTCATAACGATGAATATCTGGGTATTAACTCACAGTTGGTAAACAGCATTTTATTTTCAATTAACAAAAGGAAAACACCCCAGGGTAATCAGGGCAATTGTACTGCGCTCAACACAGCGCAAGAGTTCATATTTGTTCTCCCAAATTCATTTCATTTTTATTCGGTGCTGCTTGCTTCAGATCCCTTCATTTTTCATCTAGCAGCACTTGTACAATAACATTACTGCAATATGATATTATTGTAGTTCATAGAAAGAAGTCCTTAGAGGAATATGAAGAGGAAAAAAGCTGGCTGCCCCCCCAGGCATGGTAATTGGAAAAAATGTTGGCAGATATTTGTGGTGGTCTGACACCCAACCAGTGTGACCCCCATAACGCTGTGGCTGACACACTTTGCTGCCTTCCCTTCAGCATCTGTGAGCGTGTGACCCCCCGTCTGTCCCACGCCAACTCTGCCGTGGTGCTGTCGGCGGTCAAGGTGCTCATGAAGTTCCTGGAGCTTCTGCCCAAGGACTCTGACTACTACAACACCCTGCTGAAGAAGCTTTCCCCTCCGCTGGTCACGCTGCTCTCTGGGGAGCCCGAGGTGCAGTACGTGGCCCTGAGGAACATCAACCTCATTGTGCAGAAGAGGTCAGCCTTATGAGCTCATTTCCTCTTTTGTGGTTAAGCCTACGTAGCATGTGTACAATGAGCAGTTTTAATTTTTGCTATTTCTATCCGTTAGGAAATTAGTCTGGCTCTGGAAAAAGTGCCTACCCAAGGAATAGTGCTGTTCTAAAATTGAGTCATGCCCTTATTGTGCCACTAGGTAGCAGCATTAACACGTGTAAAGGCTTCCTTTCTTCTGGTGAGGGAAGAATAAGTCTTAGAAACTGATGGATCCAGTGTTCAAAGAGCGTTCAGTTATGGCTTGTTTTAAGCCAGTGGCAACAAGCAAAATAATTCACATGCTAGTTTTTACCAGCATGTGGTAATTTCACCTACTTACTTCTGACTATTTGCATGTTCCTCTAGATGGCAAATGATTTGTAGGGTGCCTATTCTTGCAGTGAGGATTTGATGATTTAAGTGAATGCTCCTTTGGAAACACCTGAGACATGCTAAAGCTATTGAAGACACTCTGATTTTCTCCTCCATGTCATCTCTGCAGACCTGAGATTCTGAAGCAGGAAATCAAGGTGTTTTTTGTGAAGTACAACGATCCTATTTATGTGAAGCTGGAGAAGCTAGACATCATGATCCGCCTGGCTTCTCAGGCCAACATCGCCCAGGTAGGGGCTGCTTCTCCTGCTACTGACCAGAGAAACCATTAAACCAATTGCCCACAATTGTTTTTGGGTGTAGTTTTGCTTAAAGTCAATAACATGTATACTAACAGTCTTGGAAGAATCGAGTCAGCTTGACGGTAGGGACATTTTCTATTATATTTCAGAAATGGTTATGCTCTATGAAATTAGGGCATTCAATTAGGAGTTAAATCTCTAATTTCAGTTTGATATTCTGGAAGCTAGCGTAGGAGAAGATGCCCACGCGGGCTGTTGGGTGGTAGAAGTTCATCGTCGCACATGGACTGAAGTGGGTGATTCTTGTACCTAAATGATAGCTGCTTCAAACACAATGGAACAGCATGACATGTACGGTTCTAGGTTAGGCTCCCCACCTCCAGTAAACCGCAGCTGTCAAGTGTGAACTGGGCATGCCGGGAGCCCGCCAAGCAGACTGTTTATTGTCATGGCACCCGCCCCTCAATTGCGTGGCATTTACGTTGAGAAGGGGAATGTTTGCTTGCGCAAATATTTTGAAAGGTTATTTCGTTGGGTCTGATGACCAGCATTTATTGGGTGGCATGGAAGAGCAGAACCCTGTGACTGGGAATGAAACTCTAATATCCTCAGTACTGGAATGATCTCTGATAGGCCAACATGGAGCTATTTTAAGCTTTCACTGTCACATTGGGTGACACCAGGGTGTAGAGCACCACTGACACCTACTGGTCTGTATTATTCAGCATTATACATGATCACGTTTAATTACACATATGTGTTTGCATTTTTAAAAACATCAGTTTCATTTACTCCAGTTTTAGATAGTAAAATGATACCATACATTTAAAAAACAAAATCCGTTAAGTGGAATATTTAATACCGTATATGAACGATACTGGAGTTGTTTGGATAAGTGGTTGACCCTACGGTAAAGAAAGGAACAGTCTGAGCTGTGGGTGCTTTGGGCTTGCAGGTCCTAGCTGAGCTGAAGGAGTATGCCACTGAAGTGGATGTGGATTTCGTGCGCAAAGCGGTCCGCGCCATTGGCCGCTGCGCCATCAAGGTGGAGGTGAGTGCCAGGCAGACTGCTCATTTTACCCATCTCCCTGCACTCGTAGTATAAATATGAAAGCTGCCACAGCAAAAAATAAAATATTAAAATGTAAATATAAAAAGCCCGATTTAATCGACTGTGGAAGGCCAAGTTTTCCACCTTGAATGGCTTCGCTGCACAACTGTAGTCTGTAATTTCCTGCTCCTTCAGTAAGAAGGGAGTCGGAGATGGTGTCACTGCATTTATTTGAATCTTCGCCTTTTGTTGAGGACTTGTGATATTGGGGTACCTACCTGTCTGTCTATCTCCTGGCCTGCAGCAATCAGCCGAGCGATGCGTGAGCACCCTGCTGGATCTCATCCAGACAAAGGTCAACTACGTGGTCCAGGAGGCCATTGTGGTTATCAGGGATATCTTCCGCAAATACCCCAACAAGTAAGTGGCCCCCAATATGGCCTGCAGTTTTGGAGTCTCACTGCCACTGATTAATTATGGCTAACAGAAGCCTGTGTTTTGGGTATAGTTCAGCAGATAAAGTGGGTGTCGGCACGTCGTTTCAGGTACGAGAGTATTATTGCCACGCTGTGTGAGAACCTGGACTCCCTGGATGAGCCGGACGCACGTGCAGCCATGATCTGGATCGTAGGTGAATACGCAGAGAGAATTGACAATGCTGATGAGCTTCTGGAGAGCTTCCTGGAGGGATTTCATGACGAGAGCACCCAGGTAGGCCTGCTGCGGACCCTCAGTGCCACACCGGGGCTGGCTCCTATTCTCCCCGCTGACCATCTGGCGACGTGGTCTCTTCTGGGAGAGAGTTATTTTAGTGCTTCCTGTCTAGCCTACTCAGATCAGCGTTTACTAGCTGTCTTGTCTTGGTATGTAGAATGAGTCATGCCCAAGTAGAAGAACCATACGTGTCATCTGGCAATATGATGGTTTTAAATTGGGGGTATTCCAGAAAGCAGGCTTTACATATCCTATAGTCAAACCTGAATTCTGATTGGAGAAATTTGAGGGGATTTGGGAGATTGACAAATCCTGAAGTCGGGTTCTCAGTTTTCTCCAGTCAGAATTTGGGATTGCCAATTGGATATGTTAAGTCTGCTTTCGGGAACAGGCCCCTGGTGTAGGACCTTTGGCTGAGCCTGGAGCTTTCATTTGTGAACTGGTAAAACAGGGCAAGATTTTAGGTTGATTTGCTTGTCGTCAACAAAATGATAAAAGGTATATTGGAAATGAAAATATATGTTGAAGGAACTTGAAGGAAGCGTTGTGCCATCATGCCGGTAAGAAAGGTTAGGGTTTTATCTGCAGCTCCGCTGACGGTGACTGGCCGCATTTCCCATGTCTAAATGCCGCCACATTGTCACACGGCAGGTCCAGCTTACTCTGCTAACAGCCATCGTCAAGCTGTTCCTGAAGAAGCCGTCGGAGACTCAGGAGCTGGTGCAGCAGGTTCTCAGCCTCGCGACCCAGGTGAGACTGGCTGACAGTCACACTTGCCACGTAACCCAAGTTCTATATGGTACACCTCCCCAGTGTACAATTCTACTTGAGACAGTCTACATGTAATGGTATTAGGTGATTGACTGCACTACTCTAGCTGTTCATTTTGCATTTCTGTAATCCAATTCAAGTTTATTGTTTGACCTTCTTTCATTGCCTGTCATGAGTGTTGCGCATTGTGACGAGACCTTTCCTTAGGCTACTTGTGAAGTCTTCTATCAGTTCTGAGTCATTCTCTTTGACCATATAACCCTAATGCCTATGTGTATTATTCATACCCCTGTTGTGGGTCACAGCTCTTAGCTTATTGTGATAATCGTGGAAACTAAGCAAAACGTGGAACAGAGGTGATAGAGACTGTTTGCTTTAATACTCTCAGGTGGCACTGGACCTACAGATACCTGTATCTAAATGAAGGGGCTTCACACGATGAATTGTAGGCTGTGCAGGAACTGGGTTTCGGTGGGTCATAAGGACTTGTATACCATGACAGGTGGTGGCTGAAATGTTGGGTAAAATAGTCGCCGTTTCATGAAACTAAATAAATGAGTGTCAGGCCTGTGCACAATACAACATGTGCAGGACCGACAGCTAACTAGCTGTGGCTGGGTATTTCCAGCATAACTGCTGGCCTCTCAAAGATTTATGAGTTTAATCTAATAGTTTTCATTTCTCCATACAGGACTCTGACAACCCCGACCTGCGTGACAGGGGTTACATCTACTGGCGCCTGCTGTCTACTGACCCTGTGACGGCCAAGGAGGTGGTGCTGTCAGAGAAGCCCCTCATCTCTGAGGAGACAGACCTGATCGAGCCCACTCTGCTGGATGAACTAATTTGCCATATTGGGTCGCTGGCCTCCGTCTACCACAAGCCCCCCAATGCCTTCGTAGAGGGCAGCCACGGCATCCACCGCAAGCACCTGCCCATCCAGCATGGCAGGTAAGGCCCATGTTGGCAGCCCTGTTGTATTAGCCTGTGATCATGTGCAGACGAGTACATGTAGTCACCTAGACTTTTATAAAAAGAGAACTAGTCAAAACCTGCATTCCCAGTCTCCTGACATCACTTGTGCGACAGGCATGGTGTTTGAGCACTTATTTGATAACTGTATTGATCTTTATTCATAAGCTTTGAATGAATCATATTAAAGCTCTTGTGGCCCCAGCATTTTCTGCTTGTGGATATTTGCCAGTACTGAAATGTATCAGGCCATGAAGCAGCTTATTCAGTTAATAAGGCTTGGTTGTTGTACCATTAAGTTTTAGTTATTGAAGTAGAGCAGATGGAAAGTGCCATTTGCATTTTCAGTTTTATGTTAACCCTATTCTCTTCCTGGACTGACTTTGTCTGATGTTACCATCTGAGGGAAAGTCCAGTTTTTGTAGCATGTAATTATGTGGTCATTAAAAAATGAAAATATTTTCCTTTGGTGAGTGCCCATAAGGCATGTAGTCTGTCATTTTAGGCCTGTCCTCTCCTCTTTCAGTATCGACACTGGAGAAAGCCCCATCAGTGCTGGTCCTGTTGCTCCCATGGACCAGCCACAGGTGATTCCTTCCCAAGGAGATCTCTTGGGTGATCTGCTCAACCTGGACCTGGGACCACCTGTCAATGTGCCCCAGGTGTCGTCCATGCAGATGGGGGCGGTGGACCTGTTGGGCGGAGGTCTGGACAGCCTGGTAAGCCTGAGTTCCATTCCCTTGAGCATGTATTTTGTCTACAGAGCGAAAGCACGTGGTGCATTTAAAATGGTGCTTGTCTGTCTGTGTGGTAAAGGAACCAGGTTCAGCCCAGTGGTGACAGAATATTATCAGCTAACTACATGAAAATGAAGTTACTGATGTCAAATATTGTGATAAAAGGAGAAAGTCTAAGTGCCATCATTTGAAGTGTGTTTGGTGACCAAGCTGACTTTACAGCCTAGCTACTATATAGGGCTGTAACGCTGCACAAAAATCACGGTTTGGTACGTACGTCGGTTTTGAAGTCACAGTTTGGTACATTTTCAGTACAGTGGGGGTAAAAGAAACAAAACATAAATTGCTTTTTTTTTTATTAAACAGTGGTTTACTGAACAAAGTATGACTGTCTTACATAAAGTCTCTCAGTACTGCTGCAACCTACTAATAAAAAAAATTAAAATTTACTTGAGACAATATTTATTTTGATTTACTTAAGTAAATAAAATGAATATCCATTAAGGTGCACATTTAGAAAATCAACTGTTCCTGACCTGTATTGTATTCACATTAGCAGCTGTCAGCTTCATATTAGAACCGTGCAACACAAATATTCCGAATGTTGCCCGGGGGGAACACACAAAGGTATCGCATTCGCTGCATTGGTTCGGTACATATGCGTACCGAACCGAAAGATCTGTACTGAAAATTTTCGGTATGAATATGTGTACCGTTACACTCCTATACCTTAAGGGCCGTTGTACTGACCAGCCCTGCACAGATAATACTAACAGTTAAATCTTAACTGAACTGGAACTCACAGCTTCAACCTGATCAGGCTTTTTACGTGGCAGAAGCAATCTTAGTCTGAACATAGCTGCAGCTGACGTCAGGATAATATGCCGTTCAGCCAAATAGAGTAAGCCTTTTGATTTTCAGTGTGCTAATCAGTGAGTTTACCTCAGAAGGATTCGAAGGAGTTACTTCTCATTCATGACTTTTTGCTTCTCATTGTCATTGGCTTTATGCCTTTGCTCGTCACTCAATGGAACAATGAATGAGAAGACAGTGCTGATGTTTTCAAGGGGCTCTGTGAACAGGAATTACTGGGGCAGTGCAACCCTGTCACGGAGAAGCAGTTAGAAGATGGGTGGATGGATCGCCAATCAAAAGAACACACACCAGATGTAACCCAGTCTGCTACCAGAGTAATCACTGAATATGGCTCATTTTTTGTTCTCACTGTGTTTGAAGCAGCCCATGTTTTCAGTTGTCCTGGGGCAGGTTTACCTTTAGGTAATACAGTTTAGGGTGTCTTGGTGTTCTTTGTAGTCCAGTAAATAATGGATGTTTGTCCACTAGGAGGGAGGGATATGTTTTGTCTGTCATCATGAAAGATGGCTAGTACAGCCTATTCTGCTCAGTGGCCCTGTGGGTACTCAGAGATTCTTAGCAAACTTGCTGACCTTTTCCAGCTCTGGTGGGAGCTCCTAGTGGTTACTTGTCAAATGGGCTTTAAAGAATTTAAAATTGAGTACAACGTATGCCTGCCGCTGGCTGCTCTGGTGAATAAAGCAAATCCCATTACACGCTACTGCAGTGCCACACGTACGGGACAGGGGTGGTCAACCCATCATTTTAAAAGCCTTCTAGAGCCATTAATAGTCAGCTAAACAAATACCTTCTCATCTCTGGTCAATTCAGCAATAGACCTGCTGATATGAAATGAGCAGACCTAATTTAAAGGTGGCTAAATCATGGAATTTTGAAGGTTTGGAAGAAACTATACCAGTTTTCCCCTTTTATTGGTCTCAAATAAGACTTGAATTTTATTTTTAAGGATATTTTGTCTGTTCTAGTTTATTTTAGCTCCAAAACATCAGAATATAACATCTTGCCATTAGAATGTGTAAATTTTACTTTATTACAATATGAAATTAAACTTATAATCATTCAGGTTCAAAACTCAAAGGGATGGGTCAGCAGTAAAGTCCCCCTCCATCTCCTAACAGGTAATTTGGATGGCCAGGTGCTCAATTGAGTTTTTTGGTGGATTCCAGCTGTTATACCGCAATTATTCACCTCCCGCCAGGTGCTTTCTCTGGCGACTCAGCCTCACTGTCTGATTGGCTCAGGCTGGAGCCAGTCTGACGGAAGCTGCAGGGGGTGTCTGTGATCTGGCGCTTGCTGAAGGAGCTTCTTGAGGAGCAGCATACCATTGTTGTGAGCGCTTTTCTAAGCAAACTGAGTGCTCTAACTTCTTTTAGTCTGCAGTGGCTTCCAAGCAAACCATTTAATAGACGGCTTCAGCACAGACAGGTTGGTTCTGTGGCCACTGATGTGTTTCTTGTCTTAAAGTGATACCTAGCGTGGTTTCTGATTTTTATTTTCCCATGAGTCTTTGGTAAAGTTCTAGAGGATGGAGAAAGTCTCATTTTGAATTAAGACTCCCAAATGCCAGCTTTGTCTAGGAAGCAAAAAGAACGCTAAATGAACCTCTTATAGAACCTGAAGTTTAAACTGTATTGACAGAGGCTAATGTGGTACAGTAAATCCCATTACTCCAAGTATAGTCCTACAAGCATGTCCGTGTACTTTGCATGCATGTTGCAGCTTTTCTGCCAACTGCTTCTTGTATTACTTAGTTCAGAATGAATGTACTGACAGTCTGTGGCTTGCAGTTGAGCCTGGGATCTTCAGCTGCCAGTCCATGACGTGCATCTATTTGCAGGGAAGGCTTTGATCTCTCTCTATCATACCAGCTGTAGAGCCTTCCTTTCTGTAGTTGATTTGGTGATGATGAATTCATCCACTGACAGTACCGATTTGTTCAAATGTAGGAGGACTAATGGTTGACACCTCCTCTAGCTTTCTTTGTACCCTATAAAGTCTGACATACCTGCTCTGTATTTATCTGAAAGATGACTTAAGGGCAGTCTTAAGAATGGAAATCAGAAGCCCGTCTCGATTATTCAGTTCTTTGCCTCACATCCCATCTGGAAGGGGGGTGACATGTCTAATATGACATGGCACTTCTATTCAGGGGGACCGGGCTTTAGATTAGGTGAGGCTGTGGGGCATAAACAACATAGCAGGGGCTTTTTTTTTTTTTTTTAAAGGCCAGTCACTTTCTCAACGGCCACAGTTAGCTCCTGCTGTGGAAATATTGTTCTCTGAAGGGCTCTCCTTCCTGGACCTGCCATAGAGCCCTTCAGCCCTTCCAACTGTGCGATTCAAACAGGGGACGGTGCCTACAGAGTTTTGCAAAGCAGGAAGTGCCATGGGGGGGAGGTTCAAGCTTGCTCAAGAACACGTTTGTGCCAGCATAGCTATGGGGTCTCTCCCCCACCAGAGTACTAAATATTCATTTAGCACTCCATGCTCCACTGTTAACTTTTACTGATTTGTGAAAGGTTCCATAAATAGAGGTGGCGCATTGCCTCATTGATTAGCAGGGTTGGGGGTTCGAGTCCCACCTCTGCTCTCTCTGTGGAGTTTTCACATTCTTCTCCTGTGAGTTTCCTACTGAAGTGCAAAGACATGCAGCTCGGCTAATTTGTGTCTCTAAATTGCCTATATTGTATGATTGTGTTTTCTGCACATGCATGTGTATGTGTCCTGCGATGGACTGGCTTCCTATCCAGGGTGAACCTCGACCTTGTGCCTCATGCTGCCTGGGATAGGCTTCAGCCCCTCTGCCACGTGACCCTGACCACAATAGATGATTAGAAGATGGACGGTCTATGTAGATGTCAGAGTGCTCACAGCACATCAGTTGACATGCTGTGTAAAGTTATGCTCAAGGTTAAGAAGGTGGGTTGCAAAAATCTGTGTTTGCTGGGAGTGACTCACCACTGGTATGGCCTGCAACGGTGACGTTTGCACGACTCGCGTACGTCAGATTGTGCTGGTCGGTGGGCCTCAGGTGCCTGTGTGAGAAATGCTTCAGGCTCCGACTCATCAGTATGCCCGTGGAGACAGAGCTGAAGAGTTAGAGCCAGGAGATATGTCTCACCCATGCCCTCCTTTAGTCTGGAGTTTAATAAAACCTTTAGAATATGAAAAGATTAAACATTTATCATCTTTCTGAAAGGATGCTGTGTGTTCATAATAAAAGAAACTCTGCAATCTTAATGTCCTTTAAAGAAGAAAAGTGACAGCAGAAATGTGCTGCTAAAATAGGCAGGAACCATTCACTTGTAGTTTTTGATGAAAGTATCTGATGAGGCAAAAGTAATTATTCTGCTTTAGGGCAAAATATATGTGCATTTTTGGTTTATTTACTCTCTGTAGAGTGGGGGGGGTCAAATGTTAGGGCTTGCTGTGAGTTTGAAGGTACTCAGACAGCTTTACAAGTGCAAAGATGTTTTCAGATGTCAGAAGCGAGGAAAATGGGGAGGTGGCATATTGGTGGAACAGAAGACCCACCATCAGTCTTCTTGCAACACACTAATGGATGTCGGAGCCCAGGTTACACCTCTGAGATTTGAGAAGTCTGTAGACTGAGAGGTCTGGCTTTCCTGTGTTCATACGTGTGTGTGAAGTTTACAGGGGAAGCTGCAGTCGCTCATTAGCTAGGCCTAGCTGCTCTCGTTAATCTGATGCTTGACTTTCATGTCATTCATGGAACCCATGCTATCTGGTTAAATAAAGCACAGCTTGCATTTTAGCTTGCAAATGTTTCACAGAAAAGCTGTGAATTTATCTGGAACTCACTCAATAAACGTTGAGGTGACGACATCTGGTGGCACTAGAGAAGAAGGCAGCATATCTGTCTTTCGAAATTGGACTTCACGCAGACTGATGACTTTACCTGAACACACAGTCCTCTTTCACAGCTGCTGACATCACCTGCCTTAGCCAGCATCTGAGGTTGAAAATCTAATGGATAAATTTGGTTACAACCAGGACCGTCTCTGCATGTCACAACAGTGTGGTTACTTCATTTGGCTAGTTTTAAACCACGGTTTGATTTCTGACTTCCTGGGTGTTTGCCTGTACTGAGGGAAACGAGGAGGGACCAGCATTTGATGTTGAAATTCTCTGACCATCTTGGGTCAATGTCACACTTTCGATGGTTCAGATATGTTCTTGTTTCTTGGGTGGCTGAATCTCAATGAATGTCATGCATTGTCCTAATGATCATAATCTGGGATTCATTTGAATTTAAGCCACACAAACACTTAACTTCTAGATATCAACTTTTAATTGCCAAATCCCATTCAGAAATAGGAAAGGTCTCCATAGTTGGTCCTTTTGAGGCTCTTTCAGGCTAAACACCTGGCATGCCATGAGTCATCGACTGTGATCCATTCAATAGTGACACCTGGAGCTCCGGGCTTTGAGGGTGCGCTCTTCCAGCTGTGTCCTCCCCTCACCCTGTGGCACCCGTCTGGCTTCCCTCCATCTCCATTGAAGCTGGTTTTTGGAGAGCATTTATAAAGATTCCTTCAGTTTGATCTGGACCTTTGTGAGACTCAAACCAGATGTTTCAGGGACTGCGAGTGATAAGTGTTGGGGGGGAGGTGCTGTGTCTGAGCTGGGATTGGCCAGCTCAGCTGTTACCTTAAGTCTCTTCTTTGTTGTGTATCTGTGTGTCTGTGCATATAGGCCTGCTTATAGGATTTCCCTTTGGCTTTCCTTTATAGCTCGGTGGAGACCTGGGAGGAGGTGTTGGCGGAAGCCCAGCTGTAAGTTGCTCCTTAAGGTTGCCTCTTTGCTTGAATGTATGCATTCTGCATGGCTTAGATTAAGTGCATAGATTCATAAGTACGTTTTGTATCGCTAATCTAGCCCTAAAATAGTATTTAGAAATAATTGGAAAATCTTTCTGTGCTCTGAAATTACCTTTAAAGATATTTGTAGTTGCTCTTATTACATGTAATAGACTATTAATCCCTGAGGAACTGTTGTTTACAACCAGTACATCCTCATTAAAATGAGAGTGCTATGATTCTTGGTTAGGAATTGAATACATTGAAACATCAGTTAATAGGTTCCACTTAACCGAAAACCCTTTCTAAAGCTTCTTAGGTGTCTGTCAGTCATTTGGTCTAATGCTGGGTGTCCTCTCTCTTTCAGGTGGGACAGAACTTCATCCCGTCCTCAGTGCCCAATACATTTGCACCCTCGCCCACCCCAGCCACACTCAGCAGTGGACTCAATGACCTGTTTGAGCTCTCCTCAGGCATGGCCATCACCACTGGGGGCTACGTGGCCCCTAAAGCCGTAAGTGTGTGACCTGTGATCATAAATGGGGAACACCACTTTGTAATGGTTTGTATATCTGACTGATTAGTGGGACGACACAATGTGTTTGACTCACTCCAGACTTCGGGATCCCAGGGTATTTATTACATCGCAATCTCTCAGCTCAATTCCCACCATCTCATGCACCCTATGACATTCCTGAGGTCAGGTACAAGGACACTGTGCACATGTAAATTAGGTTTGCCTGTGTTTACTGTAGGTGTGGCTTCCAGCAGTCAAGGCCAAAGGCCTGGAGATTGCAGGGACCTTCTCACGCAGACAGGGTCACATGTACATGGACATGAGCTTCACCAACAAGGCCCTGCAACATATGACTGACTTTGCCATCCAGTTCAACAAGAACAGGTGAGGGAGAAGCTGCACACAGTGGCTGTGTGTGTGTGTGTCATATTAATACAACATACTGTAACTTCACTTTTATCCTTGATCATAGTTTAAAATGGCAGGTATTTTGATTTTGCCAGTTCCCATCCTAGGTTCTGGGAATTGTCATTTCTGCTTAAGAACTAACCTATTGATTCATTTATGGCTCCTTCATTAATGATTTCATGTATTTATTATGCTTCTTGATTTATCAGACCCTTAAATAAATAATTCACAATTGGCACTACATTATTCTGAATAATTGATATTTAATATTGCTGTGAATTATTAATTAAAAAATAACCATCTTAAAATATTGAACTTAATTTCATGTTGATGAATTAACTGCCTAAACATCAGACATATAGAAAAATGAAATAGCATTAGTATTTCCTACTTCAACTTGGTATTTTGCCCCTCCCCATAAAGAGGTTGGAATTACGTGCAGAAGAGTATGTACTGTTGAAAATGCCCCCTGTTCCAGACTCTCTTAACTGATAATTCTATTAATCTGGTTTATTTCAAAATCTGGAATACAAAAAGGACTAAATGTAGGCAAGCCTCCTACCTATATTTACCCAAAATACCAGCTGCCGTTTCTAATCATCGAGCAGTTGTTAAACTGAAAAATGCATGTCTATATTAATAAAGAAATTAATATGTTAAATGAAACTACATGTATCATAGCCCCAGCCAGACCAACTGTCTAAAGTTTTTCTTACTTGTTTGAGGGGTATGCCTTGGCATTCTAAACTCGAGGTCCTCAGGACGGCCTTAACGCTGCCTCCTGTGCCTCTGTGCAGTTTCGGGGTCATCCCTACCACACCCCTGCCTATTCACACCCCACTGATGCCCAGCCAGAGCATCGACATCTCCCTGCCGCTCAGCACCATTGGTCCGGTTATGAAGATGGATCCGCTCAACAACCTTCAGGTAATCGCCTTTGCCTATGTGCCCACAGCAGCCCCTACGTACAAGATGCCTAGCCCTTGTGATTGGCCAGGGGCAGAGGGAATGTTGTTGACATAGTCCAGACAGCACAATTCATGCATGCATCTGCATTCATGCAGATTGTACATGGTATTTGATCTTGTGTGTGAACCTTTAGATGGAAATGCACCTAATCGCCATCCTTCTGTGATATTGCAGAACACATGCGTGTTGGCAGGCTTGCTCAAATGCCTCAGCATCTGATTACCCCTGACAGTCTCTTGATACGTTCAGGTGGCGCAGTCAGCGTGACTGCATGGTGGTCCGTTTACATGAAGAAGAAACCCCAACCATTTTGCTGAACCCAGCCATGCACTAATCCAGTCATGCCATTGGGGCCATAGGTCCTGGCACACTTGCCAGTCTGCATCAGAATAATGATCCATCATGTCCCATCAAGCCTTCTCGCCATCCCTCGTGGCTCTGGCCCTCCTGGAAGAGGGATGCCATGGGGAATCTGGCTGACCTGTGGAAATACACAGGAGTCCTGCAGAGTTTGTTTACGAGAGTCCAACAGACGGCAGACCTGACCCATGCTGAGCTTCGCTCTCTGGTTGCTGAGTCTATAGAGCTGTGAAGGTGGTCTTAAGTGAGCTTACCACCCCCATCTTCCCAGTTAGGGTTCAGTCACTTGGCACTAGAGGATCCAGAGACAGGAGGTGAGGTTTCTCAATTTTTACCATATTGAATTTAATTATAATTTCTACATTGGATTTATACAAGAAGGTGATGAAACTTTGGAAGAGGAGCTTTCTACTAAGAAGTATTCAGTGTTCCCAGCTTTAGGTTTCTTCTTATTGTATTTTTCTGTACATTTTTGAGCCTCATTAAATGATTAAAATGTTTTAAGACCGTAAGTAATGAATGACTTTAGGAGTCCTGCACCCACTCGCTCTTATTCATTCAGGTCTCTGTGATGATTCATGGGCTTCCCTGTGCTCAGAAGTCTAAACTGCATTAAATGGCCAGGAATTACTTTATGTCCCCCATTGCTAAAACATTAAGTCTTTGTCACGTTATGCCTGGTCTCTGAATATAAGAGGTCTTCGACCGTGTGATCCAAGTGTCCAAATGCATCCTGTGATTTGATACCGGAACTCGCAAATGTTGTGTCACAGTGGGTCCCGGTCATTATCTCTTTGGTGTCATTAGCTGAAGGCCTATCTGTTGGATTCAACCGAAATTTATACTTCTCCTCTCCGATGAATACGCATAAAATGTTTGCAGTCAGAGCTGGTTGTTTTTCCCCCTTTCCCTTTATTAATGTATGGACTGGCAGACCAGCACAGTTTTAAGCATTCAGAGAGGCCTTTTAAATTTGGTGTTTTGAGAGACTTAAGATTCAATCAGTCATTTATTATTTTTGTCAGTCTGAATTCATTTTTGCTTTCCACTCTAGCTTCAGCTTACACTGACTTAAAAACTCCAGTTCAGCGATTATTTTACTTTTACCATGAAATATGTACCCTTAAAGATCTAAAGACTCCCAGAAGTTGCCCTCCATGACACTTATATATTCTCATTGCTTGGCTGGCAGTCCTCTTCAATCCCAGATGCTGCTGTCTGTCTGGGTCTTGTCACAAAACACGTACATCTTGTCCAGGGTTGTCCAGGGTTGGGTCATAGTGACCAGGGAGGTGGCCGTATTTGCCGGCTGCTGGATGCTACTGTATCAGTTAGTATCTTAGGTTAAGGGGGAACCACCAACTGCAGCTGTGGGGTCTGACAAAGGTCTTCTGCTTGCACCATGGTCAGAGCTATGGTATGTTGCGATAGCCCTTGTTCTGATCTGCAGGTATGCTTTCATTTATACTTCCCTCAGGAAAAGTGCACGTCTATGCTAATGCTGTCCTTGAAATGTTCACTTGGTGAATAACAGCAGCTGTATGGGCAGATTGTTGTCCCCATTGCCGGTTATGCAAGTCACCCTAATGGTGCTGTTTATGATGCTCACATCCAGCCAGCATGGTTGTCAGGTGATGTAAATGTGACATTTGGTTAAACGTGACCATCTTGCATTTGTGCAAAAACACTCTCTTTTCGGTTGGCAGGTAGCTGTCAAAAACAACATTGATGTCTTCTACTTCAGCTGTCTTATTCCACTCAACATATTCTTTGTGGAGGATGGCAAAATGGGTAAGTTTACCCAGCTTAGTGTAATGTCACCTAATTGTGTGTATTAAGAAAAGCGGGTATATCTAATATATATAGTTATACATTTTTTTTCCTTTGCTTTTACATAACATGAGACTTTTTTTTTTTTTTTTTTAATCCTGGTCTTAGGATCATGTTGGATGAATCTGTTAAGCTTGAGTTTTAAATTGAGAAATAAGGTATCTCTTGCTTAGTTGGGCACTGAAAATAAAGTACTGAAAAAATTGGAGAAAAAGTACATTTTTCTGAGTAATTGATAGTGTCCTATGAGCACAATCTTACTCAGACTGAGATGCTGGGATTTGTAATGTCAGTTGTAAGTCAAAAGATAGTCTTGATCAGGCTAATGAAGTTCAGTAAATAGGTTTCTTCCTTCTGAGGGGGTTTTTCCTTGCCACTGTCACTATTGGCTGGCTCTCTGGGGACTCTGGGCCCCAGACTATGTAAAGTGCTTTGTGATAGTGCTTTTTGTTAAAGGTGCTATATGAAACAAACAAAAAAAACTGAATTGAAGTAGTGGTTCTGTTTCCAGGACCAGGATTTTGAAAATCTCTGTTAGTTCAGTGTTTTAGGCATAGATTAATATCCATCACTGATTTTTGTAAACTGTGCTCATGATTGCAGCGTAACTGTATCCCAATGACCTTACAGAGCGCCAGGTCTTCTTGGCCACCTGGAAGGACATCCCCAATGAGAATGAGCTTCAGTACCAAATCAAGGATTGTCACCTAAATGCAGGTAAGCATGGGGAGACCAGAAACTGTCTGATAAGAGTGAATGAAGGTGCCTCAGTTTTGAATAAACAGAACTGTAGGTGGGGGTGAAGCTGAAGCCTATGGACAGCGTCGGGCACACGGCAGGTTACTACACAGTAAGTGATACCAGTCTGTATCATGGCTCACACATAAGCGTGCATTAAGGGCTATTTAGAGATGCCAGTTCACTAGATGATTTGGGAATTTAAACCTGTTCACTGCTGGAGTAATACACTGCAGTGTAACACTGTGACACTTAAAAGTTGGAACGCATCCTTCCATATAAATTATTTGAGATGCTGCCTGAATAATTTCTCAGTCTGTCAGTGCCTGGGGCTCAGCAGCTATTGCTTTTGTTTGGCACTGTACACGGGCCTGAATGGCAGCCTTATTGCACTGTGTGGCTTGGGAAGACACTGAAGGGTGGTCCTGGAGGCTGGCAGATATGGTGGGTTAACTCTTACTACGAAGGGTGTGAATGTAGCCAAAGCAGAGGTGGGAGTCCCCCGCACCCTAAGGTACCAGTGTGGTTTTTACATTTCTCTGCTGTCGCTTTAGGCCCATGGTCCTGTGTGCCATTTGTCTCCCAAGAATGGGTCCAGAAGTCATTTGCGTTCCCATTTTGTTCGCACGCATTTGCTTTCTAATGCAGTGAAATATTTTTATCTATTAGACCTGGCAAGGGCACCTTAAATACACTTCTGCAGAATAGTTTTTAGTAGGACCAAGGACTGCTTTTGTCAGAGTCTGTTTGACTGCAAGCTCCAGCCACTCTTTCAAACCCCTAGACATCGGGCCCCCTATGAAGGTTCATTTTATTCCCTGACCCTCACTAACCTCCCAGCTCTGTGTTGAGCTGTGTGTGTTGCTAGTTAAATTGTTAGGCAGTCTGAAGTTTCGAATGGTTGTACCTCTATAGGTATGAAGAATTACGACTTAATGAACTTGACTTCTTGCTTTTATTTGGACTTGCTTGCTGTTGATTCCATGTGTGCTGTAATTTATTAGTTTCCATATTTTGCAGCTGTATTGTTTATGTTCACAGTTTGTGTAGAGGGTTGGCCCATATTTAAAGATTGCACCTGATTTTATGGTAACTTCTTCAGTCAAGTTTAGACACAGCTCGCGCAAGCCCATGGTTTCTTAGTTTCTTGTCCCATATTGTGCAGTCTAATATTTTGAAAACCAAGAAGGAATCAGAAACCGTGAAATAAAAAAAAATTACTGTGGGTGTTTGATTAGTTTCTTTATGTACAATACTGTAGGTATCAATATCAAGTGGATTGGCAGTCTTAACTTGCTTCGATCTCCAGTTTGTTCAAAGAAATAGTATAGTCTGCCTTTGTTTCGTACAGCTTACAGTCATGCAGATGGTTCAGGGACATAAGTTCTTTGAAAGCTCAAAACTATCTTCAAATAAGAAAGACCGAGATTTAACTGTTAACTGTGCCAGTGCGGGAACAACTAGAATAGTATTAGTGGAACCGAAATAAATCTCATAAGCCCCGGAAACTCTAAACACTGTGTACTTGTCTGTCATTTCCTTTAGACATTGATTAATGGCATTGTCACACTGGGTAATCAAAAACTCAACATCCCTTCCCTCACAGTTGTTTCTCCTTTCCTTTGACGCATGAGCAGTCTCATTTATGTTAGTCAGGATTCATGGCGAAGTACACCAACTGGCCTGAAGAGCCTAGGGCAGAGGTTCACAAACTCTCAGTTCACGATGCCCTTTGTTTCTCAGTAATTTTCGCATAGCACCCCTATGCCAGCAGATGTGAAATATCTCTGTATTTCTCTCAAACTGTAAATATCACGCAGCACCCCTGTGAGTTCACTGCTGTGTACAGTTTGGGACACGTTGGTCTAGGGGTTAACAGGAGCTGTCTGCTGTTTAGGAGAGAGAGGACTACAGCAAACCAAGGTAACCCAGGCATGACAAGGCTGAGAAATGCTGTTGGCTCTTTTTGCCCCAGGTTCCACACCACCTTTATGCTCAGACATTTCCTTTTTTTTTTTTTTTTTTTTTTTAAATGCCCAGGAAAAGACACTCTCTGAAGGCATGTTGTGGTTGGAATCTCCTGTGCCTGTTTTTCATTTTTCCTTGACCAGCTGTCATATTTCCACTGACCTAGCAATGGGTAGTCACAAAAAAAGCATTAGTAGAGAGCCTGCGACCATTTTGTCCAGGGTGGTTATATCAATGCCAAATAGACTTGCTGGCAGGCACATGGAGTTCATTGTTGTAGCAGTTTCTGTTTGAACAGGCAGGTTCCACACTGACAAAGGGGACCGATCTGCACATTGCTAGGCCTCTCTGCAAGGAGCTGTTAAGGGAGTTTGGGGTCTGCTGTCTGCTTTCTTACTGCATAAGATTTGCCAGAGGAAGTATTGTTTAGTCACCATGTGATTTTAGGAGGATGAGGAATTTTTTTTTTTTTTTTTTAATTCTTTTGATTTGTCTCTTGTGGAATAGCCAGCCTTTTAATGACTCTGACATGCTACACCACCAACAGTTGAAAAAATGAAATTGGGTGGCTTCCCTGAAATTCTTGTGCATCAGCTTGAATTGTAATTAAGGCTTTCTGATGCAAAGCTTTAACAGTTGCTTCACATGATCAGGTTTATCCATTTAAATACAGATGGCTGAAATGCTTGGCTACATTTTTCTTGAAAGTGAGTCTCTCAGATCCCTGTATCAGTTTCAGTGTTATCACGCTTGACGGTTTTGCTGTTAGCCTAGCTCAAACACCAATATTTTATGGCCTTGAAGGAAGTAGTGTGGTCCTTGGGGTTTCATTTGATATGCCTCTTTGAGCGTAGCCATGCTCCATAGTACATGCTGAATTTCGAGCAAACCCTTACAGGCTTGTTTAGATGTGACGGCCTGGGATGAATGTCGGCTTCTCGCCCGTTTAGTCTTCCTGGTTTTTCTGATCCTTATCCTCTCCATGTCACTTACAGTTTCTCTGAGCAGATCTCCTGGAAAGTGGCTGTCTCATACCAGCCAGTGGTTTGGGGGGGGGGGGGGGGGAGGGAGGAATTTTGGGTTAGTGATGCAATATTAGTTGGAAGATGCACATAGTAGATTATAGTGAAACTGAGGTTTTCACAGTTACTTATGCCTTTTTAAGGAAATTCTCATTTTAAATCAATTATTGCAAATAAATCTAACTACTTGGCTAGTGAGAATGTTTTTTGTACATTTAATATTGTGCAACAGATTTTGTTGATGTGATCCTGTACCTTTTAATAATGTACTATGGGCTTCAGCGAAAGTGGAAAACAAAGTAATGGTGTTTGTTTTGCTGTTTTCCCTTTTTAAGGATGGTTTACTGCAGCGCAAATGCAAATGAGTCTGGTAAACTGCATTCTCTAACTGTAACAGCATCAGACTGTGATTCATACTTTTTGGAGGTACAGAGGGTTACATGCTTACTGTGTGTTTCTGGGCTTGCAGACACAGTGTCTGGGAAACTACAGAACAACAACATATTCACCATCGCTAAGAGGAACGTAGAGGGCCAGGACATGCTGTACCAGTCCCTGAAGCTCACTAATGGCATCTGGATTCTAGCGGAGCTACGCATTCAGCCTGGCAACCCCAACTACACGGTAAGCGTCCATGCCCACCCTGTCCTCCATTATCAATCCCTCTGAGGTCCATGGAGGAGGTAGGCCCTTGCTTCTGCATAGAATGTGTCACGGTAGTGAATTGGGGTGATTGATTCTGTCGCTTCTCTCTGTAGCAGTCATTTCATGGAGTTGTGCACATGGCTGGTCAACTGTTTTTATAGAACTTGATTAAATTTTTGTCATAGACAACCAGCTTATGCCAGTCTTTGTTGTACCGTGAGTTTGAGTCCCAGTAACACCTGCCCCTGTAGCCATCTGGTGCACACGAAGGCCGGAAGGAAATTGGGGCTCACAGGAGCTGGAAAGGTACAATAACCCCCAGGGACTGTTTTAAAGAGGGAGCTAAAAATAACTGCCGCTATATTGCTGTACTTCCAAGTGATTTTATATGGTTGTTTAGTAGTTCTTTTAAAAGTAAACTCAAATGTCTTAGTCAGCATTTACTGTATCAAGTTGTGTATGAGAAATAAAATACTTCAATACAATTGTTGACGTGTTCCACAGATGATCTGTGTTCTTTATTAATAATTACACCCTAACACAGTGACATTGATGATCGGTGATACTCTCTGCCCCCAAAGTCGGCATTGTCGGGCATTGACCCATTGAGAATCAGTGTGTTTTGATTTGTGGATGCCCAAGGGGACAGTGAAAAGTAGGAAATATCCATCTAAATGTAAACTAATAAAAAAGTAAAAGTAAATAAGCTTGCATTCCTACTGAGGTATTTACTTTGGGGCCCACAGCCTGGGTATTGTGATTCTTGAGTTTGCTGCTACCCCCTCCCCCTTGTTAAGCATCTGAAGGGAAGTTAAAGCTTCCTTCCACCAAGATGGGAAGTCAAGGGAAGGAACCTGTCACAAACTTGCATGCCCAGCATATGGAGCAACTGGGACTCGTGAAATTGAGCTCTAAATGCTATCTAAATGTATTAATCTCCAGGTTTGGTTTTATGAGCATATGCTCAATAATTGACTGCAGAAAGTGATTACCTTGGTTCTGACTTCTTTATTGCACTGTCTATCTTCACTTAGCTAATTGATTTTTAATGGGAATTCAGCCTTGACTTGAATCCTGGACCTAGGGCCTAACGTATGATGAGTTGGACAGGCTGCCAGGCATCAAGTTAGTCTGTTGGGGAACTCTTTGGAGAGTTTGGCCACTCAGGAAAGGCATTTGATTGCATTGTCATGCCTTCATCATTTTAATAAATGTGACATTATATTGGTGATTATTTCAATGTTTGTCTAACAATTTATTTCATTTGTGGAATTGTTTAGATAAATGGGGGGAAAGCCTTCATGGTTGTGTGTTTGTGAGGGAGAGAGGGGGATGCCTGTACAGCACCAGAGATACTTAAACCTTTCCTTTAAGCAAATGAGATTTCACTGCAGTGCACAAGCTCTGATTTTTCTGTCAGTGATCCATGATTTTTATACACCAAGCTTTTGGAGAAGTATTTCACTAACAATCACTTGAGAGTGGATGAAATTTTGCAGAATAATGAGAAGCGTATCAGTTTGGTGACTGCGTGTATGTGTGTGTGCATACGTATGTATGCATAGAGATGGGGGTGGTCTAGTCAGGCAGATGTTTTTCACTGGGAATGTATAGACATCGACGTGTAAACGGGCGACCAGCCTGTCCGCAGGTTGAGTTTTCATTAATGATGGAGATTAAAGTGAATGGCTGTGTGTTGAATCTTTTACTTAAGTGGTGAGCTATTGTTAAGACTGTGAATGGAATACAGATTGAACAGTATTTTCACCATTTATTAGAAATAAAGCAAAGGATGTCTCCCTTAAGTGATTTCCCATAATTGTACAATGCAGAATAAAGAAAAGTCATAATTTTAACATTAGTTTGATATGAAAACAGTTTGTGGTGTGGAATTGAGTTTAATTGCATTCTGAAGGCAGAATGCTGGTCACATGGCCAGCTAAGAACTGGAATCAGACGCTCATTGTACCCTGTGTAATCTCATATTTTTCTCCTTTTGTCGACTCTAAGCTGTCCTTGAAGTGCCGAGCCCCTGAGGTCTCTCAGTACGTCTACCAGGTGTACGACGCCGTCCTGAAGAACTAAACTATTCATCCACTACTCCTCGCACCTTAATCCATCCCTCCTCATCTGTGGCACAAGAACAAAACTATACCTTTGAATCTTTTTTTATGTACTATTTTACTTATTCTATTATTACCTGCATAAGCAAGGGCACTAATATTCCATCAAGAGCTAATATCTGTGTTGTAAGTGTGAACGTTTGACTCACCATGATTTCCTTCATAAATCACTCTTCCTGCCTTTGTGCTGTTCTTTTTCCTTCTTTCTTCCACCCCACTTGTTCATGCTGTCTGCTTCAGCTGCCTGCCATGTCCACCTAAGCATGAATATAATTATAAAGTCACTGGTCCTCTAAAAAGGTGGCACCTTCAGTAAGGTAACTACACAAGGTCATTGTCAGCTCCATATATTCACTCTGACTCTCTACTCATGACCTAATACTGCAATCCAAACCAGCCATGTAAATGCTGATAGCAGGGTGTCCGCCACTATAATTTGTGTTGGTGGATTTTCACTCCAGTATGTCTTTTTGGTCACTTACTGCATTACCACTTTATGAAAAATAGTGTGTTTACTTGTCTGTGCCATCCTCCATGTTTTGTGTACATATATTTTGTATTGCCACTGTTATGGTTTTCTTTTTATAATGTTTGGCTGTTCATTTTGGTGAACCTTGAGTAGTGTAACTGATAGGCTGAAGCTTTGTCTTTCCCTGCTTGATAACTCACTACACTGAGCTGTGAGGCAGTGTTCTTCCTTATGTGCAGCTCCTCTAAGTCTAAAGCTTAAATGTCACGCACACTCACAGGTGAAAGCTTATCGGGTAAAACTGAGGTGATAAAGGCTCTCTGTAGGGTTGCTTTTGTTTTACAAAAGTCCACCAAGAAAATGTTGGTTGTACATTTTGCATACAAACACCCCCCCCAAGCTTAAACGTTTTGGCATTATGTAAATATAGCTGGTTATGCTATTTTTACATCAGAACGTTGTCCTGATGCAAGGAGATATGGTGGTTACAGCTAACATATTTGTTTCATTCTGTGTAGTGATACTATGTTGGTAAATCTGGATATATATTTGTGTGTGTGTGTGTAGGATAGCTGCACTGAAAGAACTGTCAAAGTTAGCATTTCTTCACTTACATTTAGATTCAAAAGTGCATGGTATTGTAGTGGTGTAACAAGGCCTCAAATGTGACAGTGAGTTTTAATGACTATGTAGAAATATTTCATATTAAAGTACCTCTGCTTGCTGAACATGTAGTAGTGATGCTTCAAGGTGTCTGTGCTCAGAATCAGTTGACAAACAAAACGGTACAAATGTTCTTGTAATTTACATATTGAAGTAAAACAACAAAAAGGCCTGTTGCCATACATGATGTGCCTGTAACCCTGCGTGTAGTGCCCATTGCTTCTGAGAGGGCTTCACCTTTTTGCTACAAGTCATGTTCTATGCTGAAGAGAAAGTATCACTTTTGAAGAACAGGCTCTGGTCCCACCATATATTCATAGGTTTGTTAAATATAAACTAATATAGTGAGGAAAATTAGGAACTGAAAAGCAAATCATATGTGAGATTGATGAGATTTTATGAGGTTACCAGACTTGCTGCGTAGTTTTTCTCTAGCCTCTCTGGGCTTCTGATTCTGATTGCCTGAAATTGACTTTTTGAAACTGAGGGCCATGTCTACTTAGACCTGCTTAAATTACCACAATGCCACTCATTGTCACCAGCTCATTTGACCAGTTTTTGCCTCCTCTGAATTGTCTTAATCTTTATTACTGCTTTTTCCATCATTCTCTTTCCCCAACCTGAATCTGTGTAACTTGTTTCTTTTTTGCTGTTTTCAATAAACTGTCCTGTCGTAGAAGATGCTTGCATGTTTTCCTTTCTATTTAAATACAGTCCACTCTGGCGTATCAGCATAATAAATCCCCACACGAGGCTGCCATGATAACTGAAGGGCAGCAGCAACATTAGTAACACCAAGAGTTTTTCTTTCCTGTATCAGTAATTTTACCAACCAAGTGATAGCACCGTTTTTGAAGATTGTTCTGGAGATCAAAAACTTAAACCAGAGGAAGCAAAAATAAAGTATGGTTATTAGAGGTTTAACTGTGTAAGCTTGAATAAATTGCTGCGCTCTGACCTCAAGCTTCACTGTATATGTGTGGGTGTCTCATGTAGAGAAAGATGAGATGCATGAAAACCAAAGAATTCCTATGTACCTCTATGCATATTTGTACAAATGGCCAATAAATGTACCATCATTCAGGATTGGAGGTAAACGAGATTTTTTTTTTTTTTTTTTTTTTACATCTGTCATAATGCATAATGGTTTCAGTCAAATTTAACTGACTGCAGGTGACCAACAGAGGAAAAGACTACTGTGTTCCTCGGCCTAAGAGCACCACATAATTTCTAAATTACGAAATTGTACTTTGGGCAAAAGCTGTATATTGTTTGAAAAATGGAGGTTGCTGACACTGAACTGGGAGTATGATTTCTACATGTCTGCTGTTCCTCTGCAAAGTGCTCAACTGGACCATATTTCCCACATTACCCCTGGACAGCAGGGTGGAATTAGCATGACACCCCAGTGTCTAAGCTATTTACAGCCTGTGTCTAGATTCCCACCTGTTGTATCAGTGTAGAAAGGACTGAAGAAAATTTCTGACCTCAACATCACAAGCAAAGCCAACCATTTGAATTAACTCCTTATCTGACGTATGGTCACAGTGAGCCTGGAGTTTATCCATGCAAGAATACAGCAAAAGGCTGCGAAAAACCCAAATAGATTGTATGTGTACCCTGTAATCAAAGGGGAATCCCACGTAAGCACATGGAAATCATACAAGATGGGAACTGGACTCAGCTCTGGGGGTACAAGGCTACAATACCACCCATAGGAACAAAAAAAGTATAAAATTCAGACAAAGCCTAGGTATCCCTAAGGTTCTTCATAATCTGGAAAACAGACTGGGATTATCACTCACATTTAGCTAGATATTCCTTGGGTAACTAATCTCATATCAGTTCTCACATTAGTAATTATATGTAATCCAACTTTACAAAACTGCAAAAACAAAAAAAAAAAAATTAAAGGTAAAGTAATACTTGATTTTGGAATTCTTAGACATGAGAACATTTTAAAAAAACAGAACAGTAATTTAAGGAAAAACTGTCATGTGATCTTTGCATAAATTAATTCAGAAGTAGAAGCACCTTTGCCAGGGGAATGCAGCTGCAAGTTTTTACCAAATTTGCTATTGCTTGCTATAACTTTTCTCATCTTTGGATTTCCTCCAGCTCTCTTAAGGAGTTTAGGGATTGCTTATGCAATGCTTTTTTTTCAAGCTGCCACGTAGATTTGGTGTGTCCTTCATAAAGGTCAGTTTTTGCCAGGCATTTAAGCCTTTTTCAGGATGAAACGGATTGTTTGTTGTTCTGTGCATGTTTCCTTCAGTAACAGCAAGCTTTCAAATCCCTGAAAGGAGGTATCTCTGTAGCATGATCCTGCCACCACAACTGTTGATGTCTACTGGGTCATGCACTATCCTGAATGTTCCCCAAATGTGAAATTCTTAGACAAAATTGTCCAGTTTCTCTTTCACTACATTTCTATATGACTATTCTGTCAGTGTCTGTCCATCCATCCTCTCACTGCTTATCCTAGTTAGGGTCACAGAGGAGCCTGGAGCCTATCCTAGGCAACACAGGGCACAAGGCTGGGGGATACCCTGGATGGGATGCTAAGCCATCAAAGGGCACAGGCAATTTACAAATGCCAATTTGTATATTTTTGGGCTGCAGGAGGAAACCTGCGAAACATGGGGAGAACATGCAAAATGCACAGACACAGAGTAGAGGTGGGATTTGAACTCCCAACCCTGGAAGTACAAGGCAACAGCACTAACTAGTAAACCACTGTGATCTTCTGCGGGGAATTGTTGCCTAATTCCACATGGGTTTTGATTTAAGTTAGGGTATACTTTATACTGGATTCCTTCTCGTCATATGAGCACAGGGCCATTCAGGGACCTTGGCATTTTTAAACCTTTTTCCTCATTTGCTACATTTTCAGTGAGTATATTGCAGACTTGCTTTAACACTTTTCAACACAGTTTTGTTGTCTTTCATAAAATTCACTAGCTGACCATGAAACCTGATTTCATTCTAAAATTATGATAACATACAGTAATTACTGTGCAAAAACTGAGACCCCTGAATGAATTGTGTAGGAGTTAGGGCAATATAACAAAACCTGTTTTATTCAGCTTTGACACATCAAAGGCTTAAAACCGGTAAGCAATCATAAATTTTCCATTTGTCTGGGTGAGTCTATTTCTCTATATTTTTGTGCATGTTCACATGCTTATAATTTGGATTCTGAGCTCTCTGCCTATCCATCTCATTGTATCGCACTGTTCCAGGAGTCCATTTCCACCGTTCTAAGCATCCCAATCAAACAGAAATCTGTCTCCAATGACTAGACAACTACACTCCCTCCAACATTTATTAGAATAACAGACAGTACAACAGACGGCTGTTCTTGTAATTTCTGCAATTCACCTCTAAGAGAATTAGTAAACCACAACCTTCTTCTTAACATCAGCAATCATGCACAATCAATTACACTAGTCAGCAGAACTATTTGGAAGACACCAAATTTTTTGTCAAAACATGAGTGACTGTATTCATCCAAATGGGTATTAATTCCTGGACAGGAGAGTCTCTGTAAATGACAACATTCATCTATGTTTATTAATTCATGCATTTATCTGTCTCTGTCTGTCAGTTTGCCCTAGAGCATTGTGAAGTTACTTCATTTATGAAATGGTTTCATTCAGTATGTGTGATTCTTGTTAAATTGAACAATTCAAGATATTTTTTGGTATGTATGGCAATGCTTTTTCACTTAGCAGTTTCACCTGGCCATATGTAAAGACTAGCTTTAGGAATAAGAACTTGTTGCACAATGGCACCCTGGGTAACAGAATGCTTATCTGACATGTATTTGACAGGTATGAAACAAGTTGTTGCTAAGCAACAGTGGAGCATGAAGACTGTTGCTAAGAGACAGCTACTGCACTGCCCGTTGGCAGTAGCGTTTACACACACTAACACTATACAAAATGTGTTGAATTTACAAAAAAAGGCAAAATTTTGCATTCATTTTTTAAGTATATTCAACAAAGGAGACTTTCAGTTACTTTGTACTAATAATCGTACATTTCTAAAGTATATATTTCACTGGTGTTTACTTGAAAAATTTTTACACCAACTTAAGGCAAGCCACTTTAACCTAACATTACTGTTCAACCATCTAAGTACATTTTAAGTTATTATATAAAGTCAAACTAACTTTTATGTTGCATTCATTTAGAATTTAATTCTACTTCTTTGCTTAATTTTTATTTTCCTATGTTCTCTTAATGAGGTTATTCATCTGCTGTGTATTTTGTTGTAAAACCCAGGGAAATTATGCACTTTAATCAACATATAGCCTAAAAAATTCACACAGAACAATATTATGTCAACACACAATAATACTTTTTGTAGACATTCTTACATTCCAGAAAAAAAGGAAATGAATATATAATGCTAAAACATTTGAGTACACTCTGCTGACATGTGGGTCTGGCCCCACCCTATCACCATTACAAAATACTGTACAGACATCAAAACCTGCAAATTTCCATCATAACAAAACAAAGGATTTTGCCTTTCCTTCACTAAATAGACCTTGAACCATCTCCCAGCAGTTGCAATAATTTCAATAACTAGATCAAATAATATACTACTGTAATTACATATATATATGGCTATAAATGGTAGGAAATCTACTGTTCTTTCACAGTGTAATTGTTCTTGAGGAAATGTACTTTCTGTGTTCCATTGTCAATCGATCTCCACAACAGTATCTTTTGTTAAACTTCAAAGGTGCACCCAAGTTGATTGGGATAATTGAGGTTCTCTGCAAGTAAACTAAGCCAAACAGCATGGAACATGCTATTTTATCTTGATCTTCACCATCCAGCACAACTCCAACCTCAAAAGGATCATTATCAGAAAAACTTAGGTACAAATTTTCATTGTGTGCTGTGGAAGGTCTTCCTGGAGAAGGTCCACAAATTAAACAATTTCATACTGTACTTGCAAAACTATGTAGCTCTAGATATTCAGATGTTTAAATTTATCAATTTTATACATTTTTCCAGCCTTTTAAATCAGGCAATCTGTATGTTTATGAGGTTCTGTTAACAACTACTTGAGCAAATTATTTTCAAACGTGTGTGATTGTGAACAAGAAAAATGTAGCTATTGCAGGTTAATTGTGCTAATACAATCATAATAGTTTGGATTTGATGACGCGTATCATTTCAATAATACTTGGAACACAGTTAAAGATATTTAAGTACAACACCACGTCCCTACGGCCTTAATAAAGGAGTTACAAAACAAGCGTACATCGTTACATATAGATAATTACGACTCAGTACCACAAAACCACTAATAACTCGCGAATATTCGTATTAAATCAGGAATGCACTCTGTACACAAACATATAGTTGTTCATGTAAGCGGTACTGTCACCATTTACTCAATGAGGGTACAATGAAAAATTTAGTTAGCAGAATTGTAATTACCTCAGAAATGCCTCGACAATTTCCGCATCGACAAAATGGCGCCCTTCTGTTAGCGGGTGCACGTGTTTGCGGACAACATCGCGTGCCTCAGTGGCAAACTACGTGGTGTATTAAGACACTTTCAGCAACTTGTACAACGCATAATTATTCTTTAATTTTTTTCCTATTAATCTATGTTCACAAAATATTTTTTGCGTTGCACACGCACAACACATTAATTAAAACAAGAAACCTGATTATTTTAATTAAACGTTACTGATTTACGTAGTAATTTCTGAGGTAAATAATAAATAAATAAAGTGTGCTTATTCTACGCAGTTGCATGCGATCAGCAGCAACCCGGATTATCTGATATATCTCCTATGAGGCTGAATGGTGTTTAAAATATATCGTGTGTGCCTGCCTGAGGCTAAAACAAAAGATATTCATCATTTTGTCAGCCTACGTATAAGTGGGACGCTAACTAATGGCATGTTTTCCCGTATTTGTATCTTTTCTTTCATACATCACGACTGTCATTTGTAAACAGGATTATGGCACTGCGACTGTCAGATAGATAGAAAACACCTGCACGAATTCAAAAGCCCTCGTAAAATGACACGTTGAGTGGATGTTAACTATAAAGAACCGTTGACCAGTACAGTATCTCATTGTAATTTTCCACTATTTCTCTGAAAGGAGTAAGTCGACCCAATCATTTGCTACACTTTCCAACACAGCTAACGTGTTGCTGAGCGCACTCGGAGATTGTGCATATACGCACTATATATACACATTTGCTTGGGGATATGTTCTACACATAAATTTGGTTTGCAAGCTATTTACCGAAAACTTGCGTTTTGCTGTTTCGTTTTTATTCAAATAATAATCCTTGCATCTTACAGCCGAAAAATATAATAATCAAACATCATTCTTTATACTGTATGTATTTAAACTCGTAAAATTCTCAAAAGCCAGAAATGTTTTGGCCACGTTCCTGTCGTTAAACACGCTAGTTAAACGCAGAAAATAGGTAAGCCATACTTTGTGACTTTATAAACTGTCCGATTCGTTTCCATGCGCTCTGCTTCTTCCGTTCAATATCGAATGCTGTGATTTTCCGAATAACAGACGCTTAGCAACTCTAAAATTCAAATGGCTAAATGAATTTTAAAAGTCTTCAAAGTTAGTTTGGCCAGCTTTGTGAAACTATGCAGCCATAAGGAAAGCCAGCCAGCCAGCCCACTGTATAGCTGTCAAGGTCGCCGGGCAAATGAGATGCTGAGCGCGGACGCGTTTGGTTTCGCCTCGTACGCCTCCCGCACAGGGAAGCCGTGCTCCCTGCAGACTACACCTTACAGCAGCCACCTGGGCCGCCTGCTCGGAAGTGGGAGGCAAAGCAAGCTGACGTTTCGACGGGGTCTCTTTAATCAACGACGCCTGGGAACCGCGTTTGTGCTGTCCGGGATTCGCAGGCTCCTCAACCGTCAGTTTATCAAGGTGAGATTAACGTCTCCCCCTTACGGCTTTCCCTTAGTATACAGTCCGTTCTATAAGCATAGCATTTAAATATCAAATCTTTTCCGCAGTCACTGCAGCCGTACGTATTTGCATCTGTTTATATTGGATAATACGAGCGGAATATAGGACGGTATGCCTACCTGCTGCTGAAGTTATCTGGATTGGATGCGTTAAAATGTTACAGCATAATGATTGACGGTGAAATGAGTGTAGGAAGTTCACGTTGGCATAAGCCCAAAATGTCAGAAATCTCATGTTGTAAAATAGCTGCCAACTTACAGAAACTGAACTACACATGCGTAAAGCACCGTAATCTAAATAATGCCTACTCGCGAAATGCCCCCTCGGTGTAACCGGCACTCCTGGATTGGGGAAGTTTTTATATGCGTAGAGGAAGTAACCAAAATATTATTAAGAAGAGAATGCGCTACCGTTTTTCATTTTTTAGATATTTAATCGCCAAAGTAGTACTGCTGCTTAAATCAATACAAAAATGACAAATGAGACCTTTCAGCTACACCATCTTCATCTTCAACCTTTAGCTACACCCTCTATAAATATCATAGTCGTTCCACTTAAGCCTTGCTGACCCGATTTAAGAGTGCTGGTGCATACCGTGTCATTCTCTTAAAAGGTGTGATTGCTAAATAAAGCAATGAGTATTTTCACACAATGCATTCATACTCATTCTGTATTGCTGTTTTCCCAGGGCGACTACATCGTGCGGTTTCTCGCGTTGTCAGAATCTAGAATTTTCCACTTTGAGGAGAATCCCCAAATCATTTAGCCTTCCTTCCCACATTTTCATTTTTATTAAGGGGAAACAGCCACGTGAATTTTCTAAGCGACGGTGGGAATATAAACATAAACAGTGGCACGTTCTCTCCAACACTCGAACTTCTCAGATATGAATTGTTTTCATTCAGTGTTCTGCAGTACTTCAAATGCACTTGGTCAGTGATGAAATATTAGCAATTAACAAGTCCTTAAGCACCTTGAGTGGCCTGCCCTGAGGGCTTTTATTTACCAGCAGGGAAAAAATGGTGCCTAACATCATTAGATCCTCTGGCAGCTTTGTGCCTCAAAGTTATTTGAGAATATGCTTGCTTGTGTGCCAGAGCATGACTTTAGTCCTGATGGGAGCTCAGTGGAAGCAGACGACCTACTTGGTGCAGATCTTGCTGCTCATGCAAAGGCATGTTGTCACAACTGGATTTTTCTGCAAACTAATAAAAACAGGTTGTTCTATGGATACATCCAAACTGATTTCTCACTGCAGTCGTGGATTTCCCAAGACCTGTCAATAATGATTCAGATGTAAACTCGTGTAGTACGTCACCTTTATTCTGCTTGCCATTTTTCAGCATGCCTTTTAGGTCCCGGAATGTGCTGTTGTACCTTGATTCTTTTCAAGCCGCTCATGCAGCTGCTTCCCAGGTCTCGTCGGGTACCAGCGCTGATTTTCACCTGAGCGGAAGGACAGACAGCTTCGTGGGAACACAAGGGATGGAGCATGATTGAGGGGATCCTTCTGCTCAGCTGAAGACGCTGGTGTGCAGTGACGAGCTGTAGTGCTGGGTGCTCACTTTGCTGCCTTCCTCTTCCCGTTGTCCCAAGGCTGTTGGCCTATGAATGGGACTGTGCCGTGCCCGCGGTCCTCACCCGTGCATCCACTGTGACTATGTGGCGTCTACACGGTGCCCTAAATGCATTGGCCTGTGGTTTGCGAGAACAGGGAGGGCGGGGTGGGTGGCAGAGGCCGAGGAGGAGGCAGAGGGGGCATGCCCCCCCCATTCAGGATTGCGGTGCTGGGTGCGCAGGGGGTGGGCAAGACTGCGGTGGTGCGCCGATTCCTCCACGATGACTACAGCGAAATTGGCACACCTGGCCACACTCGCCGGGTGCACGTCTCCGCTGCAGTGCTCAATGGGCACGTGCACGACCTCCAGATCACCGACTACCCAGCTATTGCCAGCTTTCCTGGGAGCACGCTGCAGGTACGGCTTTTCCACACACGGTAGGAGCCTACGGGCATGCTCACCGCTTAGAGAGGATCTGCAAATACCTTAAGATGTTATATGGTTCCAGTTAATGGTAAAAGTAATGTACATAGGTATGAATGTATATTTATCAGAGTAGGATAATATGGGAAGTTAAAAACTTCACCACAGTGTTGTTTTATATCTATGATGCTAACAGGTACTTTATTAATCTCAAAGGGAATTGCTAGTTTATAGTAGTGCAGCACACATCTAGACATTTATACAGTAATAATAATGATGAACAGTAACAGTATAAGGACAGTCAGAGAAAAATATTGCATGATATTCCACAATAAATCAGAAGGAAACGAGTAGTATTGTGCAACAGGTTGAAAAGCAAACGAATGATTGTTCTGTGAATCATACCCATTCTGTAATGGCTATATAGAATATTCTACTGCTCAATATATGAGATGGAAATTGATACCTAGCAGTATAAATATTACATTTCGTACACCATAACAATAGAATGGTTCCAGTGGGGTCACTAACAAAAGCCTTATTGTTCGCTTAGGTATGTGCAATTAAATGAAATCTCATAAGAAACTGCAAAATGCCGGAATACAGGACTCTGGGTTGCCTTGGTTGTTTTCAGGAAAATTGTTGGTTTCAAGCTGGCTGTAAGAAAATGCTTTTTAGAAGGCATGTCCGCATCTGGTTATTACTTGCCATAGGTTGCATACGGTGTGGTCTTAACTCCCCTGTCAAAAATGTATGCCAGGTGCCTAAGTTTATGTCTCTGTTTCAAAACCTGCTTGGTTTTGCATGGATGTGATATGCATTTTTTAATGCATATTGATGTGCTTCCAGTATAATCTATTATTCCTGAAGCTTGATTCTGTTTTTGAATATTTAGTTATCAGCAACCATAATTCCATCTGTTTTCTGCATGGCAGTTACTGAATCTCTTAAAATTGGCTTGTACTTCTTTGATTTGCCACAATTCACTTATTTGCTTAGTGAACTGGAGTTGTTCCTCTATGCTTTGCAGTATACTGGACAAGGGTCACTGGGTTAAATGGCCATGGAGCACCTGTCCCAGTTGAAGGGCCACCAATATGTCCTCTGAAACTTGCTATGGATTGAAGCCTTCTTCAAGGGTCGCTGCCTAGAATCAGCAGAAGGATTTGGGCAGGAACCCCTGAAATGAGATCTTTGCTCTCTGCATTCTCTGTTTGTGTCTTACCTGTTGGACTAGGGTATGAAATGTGGCCTGTTTCCCGGGTTTCACCACAAGCTGAGAGCAAGGTGGACAGTGGTCTCTGCTGCAGGCTAAGCATATCGTTTCTGTGGTTTGGAAATGGGAGTGTAAGCCAGGGCGGGTTGGGGGCCAGGTTTCTGCTGGCTCCCAGCCACCATGCAACACAAAACAGATTCTAGCTGGGGATTTTTGGGCCATGTATTTTAAACCAGATTATCCACATTGACAATGAAAAGATAGTCAATTGTAATTCTAACAAGGTAGAATTATTGCAAGGAATAAATCAGGTTGCATTTCCAAATCGGGACCTACTCCATTGATGAGAAGGTAGCTCAGATTCACTGAGCCAAAGGTACTACAGAACCTCTCCTCAGCCATTTTATTGGAAGAGATGTGCATCAGTATTTTTGTGAATGTGTTTACTTTCGTCCCAATGAAATGCAAATATCAAATATTTTTCCTGGTAGTGGATTATTGGGTGACTTGAACCTTTTGAATGTAGGCTATTCAGCTATACAACTTGACACTGGTAGTTGTTATCTGCAGAGCATTATTTGTCACATAATAAATTTTTCAAAGCTGGATGATAGCAGTGTGAACCAGATTAATGACTGATCGATATCCTCGCTTTCAGCGCAATGTTAGGTCTGCTTTGGTCTCAGTTCTAGTGTTATACAATCAACACTTACTTCTACTGCCAGGAAAACTGAGATGGTAAGCATCATCTTTTAGGGGAAGCGGGGAGCTTCAGATTCCTCAAGTGTATGTACATATTTTTTTTTTTTTTTTTTTTGCTGGACTCGCACATTGCACCAATTATTTGCCTCATCGCTGTTATATGTAGTGCTTTGATGGTGTTTATTTTAAATAAGAAAACGATTTTCTGTTTAAGCAAAAATATTGGCAAACTGGAGCAATTATTATTTATAATTTTTGCCCACCCTTTATCTTCTAGTTGACCAAGTGCCTTTGGGCCTTAAACAGAAGCTCACATAAGCTCAGAGCATGTCATACCCCACTGTTATTTCTTGTAGGTATTTTATCTTGGAGGGTTTTTGTGCAGATCCTGTTTTGTTGATGATTTTCTCATTTAAGAAAATCCATAATCCATCTATTTCTTTTAGAAATTTTTTGTCATGGGTATATATTTGTTGAAACAACATCACCGTGACCAACAGACAAACAAGCTGGAACGTGCAAACAGTAAGTGGCACACTATGACACAAAACGAACAAAAAATGAAATGAATGCTAATTAGAGAAATGCTTCTAAGCAGCGTGGCTCATGGTGTAACCCTGCACATTTTTATAGACCATCTGCAAGATCTTGTATTTGTCCAGTGTTTTACCAGTCTGATCGAGGCCATGTCTATAAATGTCCTCAATGCAGTAAAACCCACGATGTGTCCCTGTATCTATACACTGATTGCAGGATGCTCTGGCATGGAGTAAGACTCTCCCCTTATTTTAGCTGCATTCACCCTCTCAATACAACGCCGTTTCTCCACCCTAGTTTTTGAGAAATCCAGTTTAGCTTGGTCAGATGTTAATGTCTTCTACTCATGGAGAAAGTCGTCTGTCATTTCCCATAGGATTGCAGCTTCAACCCCTTTATGAAGATATTGCCTCTGCAGAAAGGAAGCATGCATTAAAGTGTGAAGTATGGTCTCATTTAAAGCCAGAAGGTTCTGCATATAATCCCACACCACTTTATCATAAGAGGGCAGCACATTCACTCACCGGTTAGCAATGTTGCCTCAAACCTCAGGGATTGTTGGGAGTTTGCATGTTCTTCTGGTGTCATGCAAGTTTCCTCCCAAAGTCAAAATACAAGCAAACAGGTGAATTGGTGTGTCTAACTTGCCTGTAGCCTGTGAGTATGTGCATGTGTGTCCTGCAATGGACTGTAATTTTGTCCAGGGTATATGCCCTACGCTCCCTGAGACAGGCTTCTGGTTTCCCCCAACCCTGTCCGGGCCAAGTGGTTGGAAGATAGATGAGCATCATCATCATAATAATTACTATTGATATTCTTTTTAAACGACATTTTCTGTCTGAACTGTAGCTTAAATCAATTTTAAAAATGGATAATTATTTTCCCATTCAATTTGCTCATATGCCACATGCTGTAGTAAATAGTTCTCTCCAGCTGGTACAATGTAGACAGAATTAAGACTAATTATTTGCAGCCTTGCTTAGCAACAAACCTATACATTTAAAAAAATGTTTTATTCCTGCAGTTATAAAAGTATAGCAGGTGCTGATTGCCATACTAATGAAGGTGCAAGAGACTGATGTGATGTTTAAGAATTGGACTGTAGCAGAGTAGATGTAAAATCATGTTCCAGTCTTCCTTGTGTTTACATTCTTGCTGACTCTTCCCACCCACTCATGCCCTCCTGCTTTGTCTTTCTCGCCCACCCCCCCAGGAGTGGGCAGACTCTTGCTGCAGAGGCATCCGGAGCGCTCACGTATACATCTTGGTTTATGACATCTGCTGCTTCGACAGCTTTGAGTACGTTAAGACTATGCGGCAGCAGATCCTGGAGACCAGGTACATGTTTCGCATGCCAAGCCACCCCCCCAGATCTGATGAGGCTGTGTGGCGACGATGCGAAGCGTACGCCCAATTAGCATTCCGAGTGTGGAAATAAACAGAAAGCTCAGCCCTTGTAATATCCATTTCTGTTTTCTGCTAATATGCTGATTACAAAAATATACTGCAATTGTATGAATAGTCACATGTAATGTTTGGTTGTTTAATCATCTGTGTAATGATGCTTGGAAAATTTGCCACACTCCTCACACTGTTTCTGCACGTTATTTTTCTTTGAACCTAAAATATTAATTTTGTGTTTAGGTGTCTCAAATAAGAGATCTGATACATCAGATGTGTTTAAAATTCCTACTGTGATGGATGTATTTCTGAAAAAATTATATTTTGTATGTGCTGCAGGCATTCCTTGGTGGCCTTCATGTTGTTGGGATTAATCTGTGGGTGAAAAACCTGCAGCAGATCCAAGAAGAATTACTTGAAGCATACAAGAAACGCCCAAATATTTAGTCTTGATCAATTGGGTTGAGATCTTATCTACTGAAGTCTACTGGAAATGAGGCATTATGGGACAGCTGTGACTGTGCAGCCTCTCGTATTATTTGGCACCTCGTTGGTACCTTATGGCAATGCCAGTCAGTATCTTCCGGGCGGGATCGTTAAGACATGTCTGTCAAGGAGTGTGGTAATTGTTCCTTAGGGTAATTGCCTCAGCCCCATGGGAGTGATTGCATCATGACGTAGATACGGAGGTGGGCAATAACTGAGCCTTTAGCGTGCTTTTACCCCTCTTAGAGCTTCTCAAATAATGTAAAACATCTGGCACACCAGCGTCATCACCGGACTGTATGGAGTGTCTAACAAGCTAAAGATGTTCACAGCTGAACAAGCAGGGAAAATCTTGACACGTTCACTAACAACAATAACAGAGGACTTAAATTTACTTAAATCTCTTGCAGAGCTGCCTGCCATAACCCTAAAAATGACACCCTTCAGTGAGGTTTCTTTTTCCTTCGGTCACACCTGGCCTTCAGCCAGGAGGTGGCAGCTGTGACAGTTCTTCCTGGCTCTATCATACAAAAAGTACAGGTGTGCAGGGTGGTCCTGTCACATGGAAAGACTGATCAATGGCGGTGCTGTCACCGCTTCGTCAGAAGGCTCCAGGGGCTACCGTCTCGGCAGGTCTTCTCAACTGTGACACGAGCAGATGGGAGGAGACCTGTGGAGAGACATGTTTGAGAAATGAATACTTCATGTTGCCGTGGCACCTCTGTTAGCCGTGATGGCCACTTAAAGGGTCACGGGCACCATTTACAAAGCTACCCTGATATACATGAGTTACTGCCAGAGAAGTCTTGGTGCCAATGTATGTTTATTCCCAACAGACAGAAGTTACCCATATTGATTAGGTTTGCTGACATGGGAGATGGCGGCTTTCACTGTGTTGCATGGGAGTCTGAGAATTGTACTTTCGAATATGGAGCCTAAAGTGAACGGGTCACTTATGCTGAATGGTGTGTGGACCTGGAGAATTGGGCTGTCCAGTGAAGGATATCTTGGGGAATTCAGTGCACACTGACCTGAAGACCCCTGCCAAGGGTTTGGGGAGGGGAGCAGGATCCTAATGGACATGGTGACAGCTCATCACCAAGGTGCCAAGAACGAACTCCCGAAAATGGCATTGCAGCTGGGGGGGGGTGGGGGAGAACAGCGTGGTGCCCAGTTTAAGCGTCTTTGGGTCTAACCATGATTTGGGAAGCGTAACTATGAAGTGATAATGGGTCATAATGCCCCTCTTTAATTTATCGCTTTATAAACCGAGTTAATCGGATCACAGTCCATTTTGGATAATTATTGAATGGAAACTCATACTAGCCAATTCAGTACTTTGATAAATGAATTAAAATGAATTTCTTGTCATTAAGTAATTACTCATTTTATGTTTATAATTGATGATGAATAATTCATTGATTGGATTAAAGTGGGGTCTGAGAAGCTCTGTTTTTCTATTGGGTTGGAAAAGGGGAGGCAGTTCGCTCGATGTTGCGAGCTCATTCCTGCCCTCTGTTTTCTTCTGTGTGTTTTTTCTCTGCTCTTGATTTGTCCCAGAGCTTGGTCTGCTGGATGGAGTGCTGGACTTTAATAATGCTGGTGCTTCACGTTATGCTAATGATGAAAGACATTAATTCAGACAATAATAAAAGAATGCCAGCAAATGGGAAGTGTGTAAAAACAAAAGGACGAGTTAATATTTCCATATAGTCCTGATCCACATTTTATGAACGACTAAGGTTTTAAGTCAAATGTGTAGCACTATATTTATTGATATTAACTAATAATGCACTCTCAATGCACCACCCCTGGGGGTCCCGATAATGGATGATGAGGCCTTTTCCAGCACAGTGTGTCACCGACACTTAGGCGTGCCCTCCCAACTCTGTCACCAGGTTGCTGGGCACAGCAGAAACTCCCATCCTGATCGTGGGCAACAAGCGGGACCTGCAGCGTGGCCGCGTCATCCCGCGGCACAACGTGTCAGACCTGGTACGCAAGAGCTGGAAGTGCGGCTACGTGGAGTGCTCAGCCAAGTTCAACTGGCACATCTTGCTGTTGTTCAGCGAGGCTGTGCGAAGCGTGGGCTGCGCTCGCTGCAAGCACATCCACGCCACCATCCGCTTCCAGAGGGCCCTTAGGCGGGAACGTTGTGCCCTCATGTGAGCCCCAGTTCTGCGAGTGGGAATGTCCCCAGTCTCATTGTGAGGGGCACTGCGATGGCCGGTGACGTTACTGTCATCGAACGGTGCTTATCCCTTACCGCCTAGAGCCACTCCATTCCAGCCCTGTCTGTGCTGCGAAACTTTATAACCACAAAGGAAGCAGGATTGTTCTTGTTGTACTTGATGAATAACACAGCACCTGCTGTGTCACTACAGTCTACTAAATTTGCTATTTTAATAGGGGAGAAAAAGATTCTGTATTCACTGATATCCTTTGCATGTCCTTGACTCTGTTTGCTGTTTCCTCTCACTCTTTGAGGTGTCAAAGGAACAGAGATGCCCATTCCTTTAATAAGACAACCCAAATCCAGTGCCATACTGGTCCCACAAATAACACACGTTGGTCTTATTCACTCCTGTTACGTTTGTGTTCCAGTAGCTGTGCTGTCCAGTTATCGGCAAATGTCGGAAGATCAATTAATGACGTTCAACGAGGCGCAATAAATCCTGTCAAGGAAGTCTGTTGGTTTATTTATATTATTTGGTTAGAAACAATATCCATTAATTGTAACTTGCTTACATTTTTCATTCAGATGAAGGTCATCTTAGACTGAAAACATAAGTTAGGACTGTGTTGCGTCTAATGGAAACATTTTGCTTTGAGAGCATGGCTATAGATGTACATGTTTTCAGTTTTAGTTGATTCTCTGTTTTTCTCCTGAGCTTTGTATGAGATACTTTGTTTTATCCTAAAATTTAAAAAATGTTTTTTTTGTTTTTCTGTCATGTAAAGACATGGCCTAACATAATATCCATTATAACTTTAGGCCATCTGTCCTCATCACCTCAATTGAGAAAGAGATCCACCTTGGGGTATTTTTCTGGGACTTTTCAAAGACGTTCTTTGGCATATTGCTTGTTTGTGTGACAGAAACTGCTTCCTTTGGCATGGACTGTTGTCACATGGCATGAATCTTCAAACATAATGAAAGAAAAGTGTATGATCTAATAAAGTGTCATTCACAGTTTGTAGGATCTCTTGAATTTGACTTTTATTTCATGACTTGTATCAGTGGATGTACAGCCTGCTGTCAGGACTCTTACTGTAACTTGGCACAAATGCCCCGCTCATGTAGGATAAAGCATACAGGTTTCCCAAATGTCAGATTCACACTCTCCTATATACATCTTCATCGTCTTACCACTATTTCTGGTGAGAGTCATGTGGCAGTAAGCCAAATAAGGCATACCGGATGTCTCTTTCCATGACAACAGACTCTAGCTGGCTTTTGGGAGGGTTCCAGGATGTTCCCAAACCAGGTAGGAGATGTAATCGCTCCTGCATGTCCTGGGTCTTCCCCCAGACCTCTGTCCTATCAGTTGTGCCTGGAACAGCTCCCTGATGAACCATCCAGGTAGCATCCTTATATAAGATGCCCAAACCATTTCAGCTGGCTCCACTCACTTTAAAGTCTTTATCCTGCTAACTGTGAGTCTTGTCTTAACACCTGCCTCACCCCCATGGACCTCTTTAGTGCTTGTAAAACTGCAGTCAGTGAACCAATCTGCCTGTCAACCTCATGTTCCCTCTTGCTTTCACTCATAAATATGATCTCAAGGTTCTTAAATTCCTTCACTAAGGGCAGTCTCTCCCCCTTTATCTGAAAGGAGCCATCTTCTTTTTTTAGTAGCGTATCATAGCCTTGGATTTGGAGGTGCCAATTCTCTTCCCTGTTGCCTCACACTCAGCCTCAAAATGCTCAACGGCAAAAGCAAGGCATCATCTACTAATAGGAATATCACCCCCCCCCCCCAAACATGTCGAATGCCCTTGCAGCCATGTGTCTTGGTATCCTGTCCATGAAAATCAGATAAAGGCTGGAGACAAAACAAACCCACTCTTTATGAAGGCCAAAACCCACTCTAAAAGGGTTGTGCCAAGGATTTGGACTACATGCAGACCAAATATCATAGTGACCTTGGTATCCCATATTCCTTGGTATCCCTCAATACATGCTGGGGCATCCAGTCTATGCCGTCTACAAAGCACATGTAGACTGGATCAACACATTCCCACAAGCCCTTGCACAACTGTTCGCCAGAACATCTCTTTGGCTACCCAACATGCCACTCTCTCCATAGTCTCTCCAAACTCCTCCCATGTATGAATTTTCATTTCCAAGACTGCCTTCACTGGAGTCTTTCTGGCTTGTTTGCTATCTCAGGAGTCCCCTCTACAAGTACTGTCCTGAAGACATCAATCTTCAGCTTGACAGCTTCTGTAACCACAGGTTTAAGTGGGTTACCAATATAGCAGGCACTGACTGCCTTCTGGCCACAGATCTTGGCAGCTGCTGAAACAAGGCCTTCAACATGGTTCATGGTTCTTAATGTTCTCTATCTCACTCTGCATGTGGGAGAAGTTTTTCTAGAAGTATGAATTGAATTCATCTTATACAGAAGCTTCAGCCAGCAAAGCCTCCTTGCCATGCTTTAAATCCAACGCACCACCATGTGGTGGTCAGTTGATAGTTTTGCAGTACTCAACACCCAAGTGTCCAAAACACACGGCTTTAATTCAGGTGACACATCTATTGTCAGAACCATGACACCATGTACATTTATAAACATCCTTGTGTTCAAACATGGTCTTTGCTATTGACAGTCCATGATTTGCACAGATGCCCAGACATAATTCTCAGGGTTGGATTGGGAGGCCATTCTTCCCAATCACAAACCTCCAGGTATCCCTATTGTCCTCTAGGTGAGCATTAAATTATCCCAGTAGGACCACATAGTCTGTAGGTGGTACCCTTTCGAGCACCTCACCCACTTTCTCCTAGAAGGCTGGGTATTCTGTATTGCTGTCCTTTGCATACATAGTAAAGCTGGGAGTATACTTCTAATGAAAAAGGTGTAAAGATGTTGCTTACCGGACAACAAATACTTAAAGTTTTAATAATAATAATAAAAATTCATGGAAAGAAATTGCCACAGAATTTGATGAAAAAGTGACTCAAAATTGCACAAAATCATTGTTTGCTCAATTCTGTTGGTAGAGGGAATTGCAGAACATCTTTTTGAATCTTTTCAAGTATGCTATTGTTTATCTTAGACAAAGTGTTCTGTGGTGTTTCAACTTCAGCTAGACTGGATGTCTTTTTAAACATACCCCCAGCTTTACAGCAGACATAATTTCCATCCCTGCAACTGGCAGTTGTACAGAGTCAATCCTTTTGTGAACTGGGAAAAAACTGTAACCGCACAGTCCTTAGCCTGGGACCTCTGTGTATCCCCACACCTCCCAGTCAAGAAGTCTGGTTCCAGAGCCTATACTGTGCATGGAGTTTTGTACCGTATTAGACTGACCTTCATTCATCTAGCAAGGTAACATTAAATGTTCCCAAAGCCAATGTGCATTTTCAAGGTCTAATCCATCAGGGTTCCTCCTACTCATCCCTGTCTCCCAAGTGGCGATGCACCTGATTCCCTCCTGTGATCTTATGGGTGGTAAGCCTACAAAACTCTTTCAGGCTGAGTCCAGCCAAGATATGTGGGTGGCCTGGCCACTAGGTGCTCACCAGTAAACCCCACCCCCAGGCCTAGGTTCTGGTAACTCCATTCTAGTAGGGTATACTTGATATTTTTAGGACCTTTTATTGGGGCTCCTTGTTGGGCCATAGGTTATCTGTTTTTTTTTTTTTTTTCCCACAGACCTGTTTACCAAGGGCGGCCTTACCAGGAGCTGAAGCTTCAGGTGACTCTGTGGAATGCTGAGGCATGCAAACCCCTTCACCACACTACAGTCAGGATCCTCAGGAACACTGTCACACCTTGATTCATTTACCTATTTATATTTGCATGCACTAGTAATCCTTTTATTTTCATACGCCTGTCCCAGATATAAAACACAAGCCAAACCAATTGACTAGGTCTTATATCTGATAAATGAACCTGACTACAAAGTATCGATTACTCGGGTTTAGTTGCACTTAGCTATTTGAGTAATCTTATGTTAGCTTTTTTCTTTGATTAGATATTAGTCGAATTTAAATGGATCCTAGCATAATAAAATTAAACTTTATTTGATCTTAATTCTGTGTAATTCGTTTTTTTTTTCTTACATTGCAGTTCATTGGCACACATGGATGCATTTTTTTCCTCAGTCCCTTAGCCCTTAGACTGATTCTTAAGCAAATGCTTAGTAACACAAAGCACATAACACTAATAAAAGTGACTTGTGAATGTCATTAAGAACTGCACATGCCATTAATATGGGATATAAAACAAAAACTTGAGAGAGCACAGTAAAAGCTATCATCAAAGGGCTATACTCAGTTACTACAATCTTGGATACTTTGACAGTCTTCTATAGTGATGATTTCACTATGCCTCTCAACGGAACCTTAAAGTCCTGCCTCCACAATCAAGTGCTCCATTACAACCTAAATGTCATTCCAAACTACATAATGTGACATAGCAGATATCGTGAAATACCCACTATTTGGCCTCCAAGTTATTGCACTACTAATTTGATACAGCACCACAAAGGATATTTGATTGAAAGTCAGAATGCTAAATAGTCCTCTCAGCTGTGTGCCACATTCTGTAGTAATTATTTACCTTAGGTATATGACAGCTGATTGTAATTAAAATTGGCTACACATTTAACTTTGTATTATGAGGTTACGGTAGTCAGCCAACGTGGCCTTTTTCCTCACTCAGCAGGTATCCCCATGGATGCTAGGGTGGCTGTATAGCTGAAGAAGAACAGGCTTTTGTTCTTAGCTAGGACTGAAAAAACTGGGCTTCTTTTATGAAATTAAAAAAGCATTGACAGGGTGGCTATTTAACTCCCTGTGCTTGAGTTTGATTGTCATTGTCATTCTGCTAATGGGACTCAGACTGTATATCTTGACTATGAATAACTCATTGCCACCCCGACCAGCATGTATATTCCTGCCTAAGCTGCCTGAGATAGGCTCCAGGCCCCCTGTTTAGAAAATGGATGGATGGGTGGCTTGATACAGTACCAGTGCTTTGCTCAGGGAAAAGCCCAATATATTCTAGTCTCAAGTCCAGTTTGAGCTTAAAGTTCCAGCTGTCAGGCCGATGTATCTCCACCTAACATGAGGTATGGATGGATCAAACTGAATTTGCAAATATAAATCCAAACTTTTGTTTTTTATCAGTTTCATTGGTTCTTTGAAAATAAACTGCATGTGATTGCTGTTCATGTTAGGTTTTATTTATTAAGCTGCTCTACTGGTTCAGAAAATTCTGGAAAAACAAAATCCTGATAGCTATATGTTTTCCCTGACAAATTCAGAATTCCAGGTCCATTGTCCCTCTATATTTTTTGCTTACTCTCTTTTGCTTTTACTTAATCTCTAGATAATAAGAATATGAACCAACATTTACCAACATTTCTCATGAAACAGCTCCAAGATTAATAGGAAAACAAAGTCTTTGAACATTTTAAAACCTACAGCAGGGTTAATTGCTACAAATGAAACTTGAAGCTTAATACAATCTTAGCATTAATTAAACGTACTAATTCAAAATCTGGCTCCAGTTACAACCTTTAAAGAATCTTAAGACATTTAAAGACTCTGCATTTAGTACATAATCAAAGATGCATTAATTGTTCAATGGAGAATAGTACAAAAAATTTCCAAACTTGCCTTCGTATTTATGAAAATACATTTAAATGAAGTTAGGCCCTAAAGTGTAAATTATCCTGTTTATAACGCTTTTAAAAGCATCATTGAAACCACTTTCTCCTCCTTAAATCTAAGCAAGAAAATGACATGGAGGGGGAGGGGTGCACAGCAAGTGGTGTGTGATGGGCTGCATCTCTGATATTGCTAATAATAGCCCTGACTCCATCTCCCTAGCATTGTGCTGGAAGATATTTATAAGTCTGCAGACTGTAGCAGCAACCGAGATACATACAGAGTTACTGGAAACGATTCAGCAGTGCAGTAGACAGGATCCAGAGGTTCTGGGTCACAACACCAATCAACTGCCAGGGAAATTAAATAAAATGAATTTTAAAAATGATTATTAACTGGTGTGTCAAATAACTATTCCAAATTAAGGGACACCCAGTTCCTCTTCTTTTTTTGTCATTATTACAAGACACAACAGTAATATTAATTAGGCCTATTCTATATCTTCCATACTTTGCATGTAGTCCATAACGGAAAACCAGCATTGTTTCATTGTTCTGTGGTTTTACAGGATTTTTTTTTATCTTGACGAAATTTCCCTTGAAACCTGCCTGAGTGTGGACAGCTGGCACGTTTGCGGCTGCCAGGCTGTGCGGCGGCAGGTTGCTCTGTCTCCAGTGCTCTGATGGACCTGTGCCCTCCCACCACCCCCACTCCCCCCATCTTGAACGTGTCTCGGGACACGGAGCTGGGGCTGCATAATAATTCCTGAGCATGTCTTTTGTACCACATTGCCCCTCTTGCATGAGGCCATTTTACCATGAAGTGAAGAGACATACATCTGGTGAATAAAGAGATGCTCCGATGCAAATAAGACACATTGGAGGTGCAAGTGTAACAACCTGTCATGATCTGTGAAGAGAGCTTTTTATGCATGTAGAAGAAACTTTCACAACTTCATTAATCAACAAAATTTTAACAGTGTGAAAGGCTTGTATGGTAGCTCACTATGTCAAGTTATAGCTTTGTGTATCTGATTCTTGCTCCCAGCTGGAATTTTTAAGGCTCTTTATTTGGACAGTAACATGAAGACTTTAAACACAATCTTTGTTGTCTGCGTGAGACCTTTTGCATAGGACCGTATGTATGTGTATATGTATGTTCAGTCCAGTCAAACCCAAGTCTGTTGTATTTGACCCCTGAGTGTTTCTTTAGCTGCCATTTCCGGCTTCCTGACCTCTGAGGCACAGCCCTGCAATGACACCGGTGTGTCCTTCTTGGACTTCACGTTGCCTTTCAAAGAATACGAAGCAGCTGCAGAATCACCTCTCCCTTTTTCCCCTTGAGAGTTTTGATCAGGCTGATCTCTCCTGTAGGAGAGCGGGATGGGGATCCTCGAGGGCTTTTCCTTGGGCCTGTGATCCCGCCTGGGGCGGATTCTAGGCCACAGCTTTAACTTATAAATGGAGGGTACCTTTTCTGGCCTCCTCAGCACCCTCCTTGGTGAAGAAGATTGGGTGATGGGTATTGAGGGGTTTTGTGAGGGTTCTGTGGATAGTGCCATGCTGCATACCATAGGAACTGTGTTTTCTCTAACCTTCCCACTAGCTCCACTCATGTCACATCCTTCATCCTTTGTAGCCTCTGTGAGATCTTTGGAGACTATGCTCGATGCCATGGTTAACATGGAACTTTTGGTGCAGTGCCTGGAGTCCGCAGGGAGCCCTGGGCTCACCTCTAGGGTACGCACTTGAATGTAGCTTGGGGACAGCTGAAATGACCCTGTTGACTGTTCATTCCCACCCACACTGCTGTTTTCAGTGGAAACAGAGTCAGTGGCAGCACACAATGACTCAGGTAAACAGGGAACAGGGTCAGTGCTACAGTCTCCCACTCTCCCTTTACCACTGCCATCCTGGGCACCATTTATATTGCTGTTGTCATCTGAGTGTGCGCTGAGCAGTTGGAGGTTGGACAAAATCTCATGCTCCAGACTATGGTACAGGCTAGCTTCTTCTGTTGGACTGATGGGTGCAGGGGTGAAGAAGTACCTCTTACTAACTTCTCTGACACCCTCTGCTCCACCATGTTCTGGGGTGCTAGGAAGCATGTTGAGAGAATCTCCATGTCTGCCTGGGTAAACCAAAGTACCCTTTGCTGAGTTTTTGATTTTCTTGGATCCTCCAGTTAGAAAGCTGTTTATTGGAGGTGCATGATTGCTGTTTGGGCTGAATGTGTTCTGGACCAAAATCTGATCCAACAAATTTCCCTTTGTTCCTTTTTCAGCAGGCATGAGGACACGAAACAAGGGTTCATCTGACGCTTTGCATCTAAATTGTTTGGTTGGGCTGAAGGTGCGAATGAAATCTGGACCCTGTAGAGGATTCGTGGTCTCTTCTGTCTGGTGAACAGTTTCATTGGACTCCTTAGGACCAAGACGGCTGCTCCTGATAGGGATATAGCATGGTGTGGGTGTGGAAGGACCGACCAAAAGCAGCCCCCCAGGCTTGGACATGTTCATTCGACTGGGAACTCTGTTTTCAACCTCAATGTTTTGCATTTTTAAAGCATTGCCTTGCCTTATCTTGGAGGAGAGCTGAGATTTTGTGCAGGTCCGTGTGATCCAGCAATCTGTCTCCGGCTGTAAGTGGAGGGACAACTGAGCAGCAGTCTCCTGGAGGACCAAGGGTGTGCTGGGGCACTGGGTGTCAGGTTGTGAGGCAGGAGAGGTCCAAATGGGTTGAGGAAAACTGCTAGCCAGGCAATGGGAAGGAGATCTCCAGGTCAGATCACTGCCTGTTATTGTGGAGGCACTGTGTATGGACTGGTCTTTGCATGATGATGTGACTGATCTTCCCTTCACTCTGAAATAAAGTGTGAAATACGGAAATTTATTTCATCAAACCCAGAATTCATGATCAACTCGGAAAATAGAATAAAATGCAAGTACACAGACTTGGTCTGTTTATATATAACACAGGTTACTAAATAGTTTGCTAAACTGAATAGCTCCAACCCTGAGTTAGCTTATCTGGGTGAGTATTTGCCCCTATGAATTTAAATGTCTGTTATTCAGAATATTTTGCCAATGTTGCTGTACAGGAGGCATGTCACATGTCAACACTGAATATTGAAATGCTGTCAACAATAAATTCACAAAGCATAACTGAAATATCAAGAAGCATACTTCACCACCCAGTGAGTCCATGGCTACAATGAAATCTGTTGGCACTGTATAACTTTGACTATGGCAGCCATTACTTACTTACTGACTGATGAATATTGGATTCGGCCACAAAAGCACTTCATGAAAAGTTTATCTTTTTTTTACTTCAGGGCTATGAAGACAAGGTCCAAATTTTACATAGCACAAAAAGTAAACAGTAAGACAGCCGTACTCATGTAACAATACTGGGGATTGTATATTTCTGAAATTTGTCTGATCATAGACAAGTTTAGTTCTGATGCAGCAAGAATCATCAACAATGGTCATAATGCTGCATTCCCTGGCTTTTTACATTCAATGTACCTCTTGCACATGTACAAGTGTTTGTGTCCCATCAATTTTCCAAACCAGCTATCCTGTGCAGGGTTGTGGGAGACCTGAAACCTATCCCAGGCAGCATAGGGTACACACACTACAGGCAAATCTTTGGAGTGTGGCAGGAAACCCACACAGTACGGCAAGAACAGGCAAACTTCACACACAGAACAGAGGTGGGATTTGAACCCCTGCTCCTGGAGGTGTGAGTCAACAGCACTAACTAATGAGCCCCCATGGCCCTCTTGCTGTTGGAGAGTTTTTTATTATTAGTCTTTATTCATATTACTATATTATTGGCCTCTGCATCAATTATTTTGCATTTATTCCATCCTACAGTCTTCAGGAAGGACTACACTCAAAAATAGAAGAAACCTGAACCAAAATATAATACAGTAAACATATAAACAATGTTGTATACATGGAAACAGTCCCATCAGTGGCAGAAAAAAAATATGCTGCAGATGCTCAATTTTTCAGATGTTTGCCTTCAACTTGACTTTTTTTGGTTCTGTTAAGAGTTTCTAAAAATATATTTGAAGTAAAACCATTCCTGATGAAGGACCATACACATTCCATTGCTGTATTTCTTTATTCACTCACCCTTGTTGTCACTGTCATGAAATGTTTTTCAAAAGCTTATTTTTTTCACATTAGGCAGGAAGCAATTCCAGGTGTTCCAGTACTAATTTTGAATTCATAATGATCAATCATTTGACTAGATAATTGTGGTGAGATGCGACGCTGCACTGAGGTGAGAGGGGTTCAGTCTGAGACATTTTATTAACAAAAAAAAGAAATCAAGAAAGTGCTTAAAAATTAGACAGCATGCTTGGTTCAACTGGAAGACTAGCTCTCCATATCCTTCTTCCCCTTTCTTGCCTAATGGCCTCACTTTTAAATGCAGGCTGAGGGTCTAAAAGGCACTTGATTGGTCACCAGCCATGGCTTACTGGGGCTGCTGTCTGGCAATGCCCAGCACTGTCATCTGCAGACACAGCACCCCTGTTGCCACGCCATTCCTCAATGAGCAGCTTTTAACTGTAGCATTGATCATAAAATTCCATTCATTTAAACCAATGCGCAGATGATGTGGAAATATAAATAGACAAAATGCAAGTTACAGCGACCAACGCTGAGCTTTCACGCTAATACATGCTTTTGATCACCCTGCAGGCAAATTGTGGGTCTTGAAAATATTTCCATCTTTGTGTTGTTCACCATAATCAGGGCTGTGTAACAGACCTGCAACACTTAAATGGTTTGTTGTGCTACTGTCAGCTTGATCCACAGAATGCTGTGGAGCTGAGGCTAAACACGGCTCTGCTTGTCACAGCAAGGCAAGTCTTTGCAACACAAATTCAGTGGATTTATAGAAATAAAAATGTGACATTGCACTGTGTGCTATTTTTTGTCGGGGATCAGGCTGTGAATAATGGTGCCTTTCTGTGTAACACCCTCACAGTGAAAGGTCGCTATTGGAGCTCAACATTTAGAAATATTTCCATGACCCTGAGGAGGGGTTTCGTGTGACTGATGAACTCGCTGCATTTCAACCTCAATCCTGCAACTCAGTGACTTCCAGTAGCTGACAACGCACCACAGCCCCACCCTCCCCTGTATCAGAAACCAGTGCCCAACATCACGCGTGTGTCCCAGTCGCCCACCTACCTGACAGGAGTTGGTGCTCTCACCTCCGCAGCAGCCCTGACATGTGGCTCTGGAGAAGGTGATAGGTGATGCAGCATGCGGCTCGTGCCACCGGGTCTCGCCACCCAGGTGAGGGGCAGTGGGGGGGGCTGCGTGCGGCTCACCAGCAGCGTGGGCTCGGCCCTGATTTGACCCCCATGCTGTGGTGTTAGGAGAGTCTTGACCTCATGCACAGCTGCAGCAGGGCACCGTAGACCAGACATCTTGGGCTGCTTGTGGGCTGTTGTTGCATATGTATGACAGACATTAGGAGATAAATGGTTGTCAGTAATGCTGTGCTTAACACATTAATAAACATATCACCCTTTATCCAAACACTGGCTTTATCTTTCAGGCAGCACAGCAATCTGAAGTTTCTGCTGTTTTTTAGCATCACTTGAGGATTGTGTGTCTCTGAGGGTCAGTAATCTGCGGCCGTATCTGGAAGGTTGCTGGATCAAATCCCAAAGCTAGTAGAGTGACCATGTCACTGTTGTGCCTTTGAGCAAGGCCCTTACTCTTAATTGCTATATTTTGCTACATGTAGAGCAAAACGAGATCTGTGAAAACTACCACAGAGATGAATAAAATTCCATCACTGGCTATATATACACACTGATGATAGTGAAGTTTCTCTTAATTTATATAACTTAAGTTATATATCTCTCTGACACAGGGACTGCACTTAATTTCGTTGTACTCATTACAATGACAATAAAGATATTCTGATTCTGATTCTTTCCAGTGAATTACACAAGTAAGAATTTTAAGGGCAAAATTAATAACTATTTGTTACTTATGTTTGTTACTGAGAATCATGGCTGATGTACATCATAAAGGTTGTGATAAGCCAAGAGATCGCTGTGGTTCATCTCCCAGTAGAGGCCACGCTGCTGGACCTTTAAGCATGGTCTGTTTTGGAATCACACTTATTAGCAAATCTAGCTGTTGAACAGCAGAACATGATGCTCTGTCATTTGTTTGATTCAAACTGAATAGTATTGATATTAACTTTGCATCTTTTTTCCACTTGAAATTTTTTTTCGACACTCAACTCTGCATTACATGAACAGCCAGTCCAGGCGCAGAAGACATTAGCATATCCTCCCATTTTCACATACTGGAGAAGAAGCACATATAACCTCAGTGGTTAGTACTGCTGCCTCACACCTCCAGGGCTGGGGATTCAACTCCCCCCTCCAATCTGTGGGTGTAGAGTTTGCATGTTCTCCCCGCGTTATATACAGTAGGTTTCCTCCAGCTACTCCAGTTAGGCTAACTGACATCTTTAATTTGCCTTTAGTTAGTGTGTGATTGTGAGTGAGTCCACATGTATGACCTCTGTGACGGACTGGCATCCCACCCAAGGTGTTGTCTGGGATAGGTGCTGGGCCTCCCCTTGGCTCTGTTTAGGATAAGTGTTTGAAAAAATGAATGGGTGGATTTAGACTAGGAGAATAGCAATGCAAAGACTGCCATCTAGTGCTTCATAAGGCAATCTATGAGTGGGGGATCTGAACCAGTCAGACATCCTCCAAGATGAAAGAGCGACATTAAGAGCTCTCATTTTATGTAAATATGGACATTAATGACAACCAAACCAAAAAACAGCTCAGGAACTATAACTGGTTTATCCTTTCCTCTATCATGTTATAGGAGGCTTCCTAATTTATCTGTCCGTTTTCTAACTACAAATCCTGCTCAAAGTCACAGGACAGACCCTTGGGGCCTATTCCAAGAAAGCACAGGACACAAGGGCAGGATATACCCTTGACAGGATGCAAGTTCACCCACAGCATCAAAACCCAAAGTTCACTAATGCTGTTTTGGCTGGATGGCAGCAAATCCATCCAACAATATTCAAACATCTAACAGAAAGCTTTAGCAGAAGAGTAAAGGCTATTATAGGGGCAAAAGGAGAACCAACTTCCTATTTATACCCTTGGTTTTGGAATGATATGCTGCACATGCAGCTTTCCAGTACTTTGGCTGTATAGCTTGTGAAAGTCCCACGCTTTGTGGATTGTGCGATGTAACGTGGGAACTCACTGAGAGAGGAGCAACGACAGGGGTCATGCTTATCCAGGTAATGCTCCAGTGTGTCCCAGCCACCGCCCACTCGTACCATCACATGATTCCGTAGGATCTGCAAGAACACCTACAGCATCATCATCTCCTCTCACATATTTTGCACAAATGCATTGGTCTGCTTTATTTTCCAAAGAGCAATCAGATTTCTTTGTCAATTGAAAAGACATGGCCATATATGTGACAGGAGGGCAAAAGAATGAAAAATGGCTCACTAGGAATGGCTTGTGATAAAAATGGGAAAATACAAAAGAAAAATGAATGAAACAAGTAGTTCTTGCTGATATACCCGCACGAAAATGAAAGTGCTGGAGTTGCCCACTCGGTACTTGCCCTCTGATACTTTAACCATGGGGAACTGGACAGGGCATGTGCAGCGGCTCACTAGATGCTGGACCTGAACACACACACATACAATGAGAACCTATTTCCTATATCAATCACTAAGTCACAATATCTCCCTTGCTCTCTGTCTCAACACCCATCCTCAAAACTAGCACGTAAGCTAAATGGTAGAATCATTTGATAAATTATTTGAAATCTCACAAATCATCTCAGCAGCAGTAATATTTATACTAGCCATTCTCCTCCTTGGTCTCCCAGGAACCTTTTAACCTTTTACA
>JAACJT020000032.1:6040352-6093106 GCA_009936485.2 Gymnarchus niloticus | reverse complement strand
GACATTATAATTTACATTTTGAGACAGCAACTAGTAGCTACACCAAGCAGCCGTCCATCACTTTTAACGTAAATTCCAGGACTCTTAAATGTTCAGTGATTTTCCGATAGTGACTGTCCATTCATTTCATATTCAACACGAAATCCTCTCCTTTCTTGATAGAGGCCTTCAACTCGCCCAAGGCATCAGCCACCAGCTTCTCCGGGAAGGCAGAGAGCTTGCCAAGGCCTGGGTTCTTCTCAATTCCATGTTTCTGGAAGAAAAATTCAGTCATTACCCAATTATTCCTCTCCTGCTACAGCTTAAACAAAACAGTACTTTATTGGCTATTTATGTATGAATAGAGATACCTAAGAATTCTTTAGCCTTCCCAGCTTGCTCTTCATGAGAGTGAAGTTTAGTGTCAGAGTACAGGGTCAGCCATTACAGAAAAACGCATAACATCAAGCCTTGTTACTGTTACCATGTTAATACAGACCAAAAACCAAACGGTATGTGATTTAATGCAGATGTGCCCAAAACAACCACAAATCAAAATGCAGGTTTTTCCCGATTGAAAATAGTTCAGTTTGATTATCAGTTGATGCCCTGCTTCTGGAAGCCTAAACCAACTCAAATAAACCTTCGATATATTAGTAGCTAGTTGTTTTTCTGTGCAAGGGAAAACAAAACCATGCTGAATTTCCTTTTATGCAAGTCCTCTATTTGGAGAGGATGTGAATTCCACCCAAAATCATAACTATAAACTTAACATATGCTGCCTGTGATAGGCCCCAGACCCCCCCCCCCAAGACCCTGTACTGGGCAAGCAGTCAGATAGATAGATGGATGGATGATTAAAATATGCTTCAGTAAGCTGGAGGCCCTCCATGAGACATGTATACAGGGGTTAGGACACCATGCACACTTACCCCAAGGAGGAGAGGGGTGGAGAAATATTTGCACTCCGTTTCTTCGGACCTCACAAATGCGCACTCAACAACTCCCTCCTTGCCATTCATAGCGTCCAGCAGAGAGAATGATAATCTGACCCCTGCATATGCCATTGAGAGCGTGGCAGAGCCTGAAAAACATAGGACATTCACGTTTTAAAAGGCTAACATGGTATCTTTGTTTTGCCTTCACTAATATAATTATTTGGCCAGTTTGTTATATGCAGCTTTTTGCTTTCATTTTCATTCACTCATTGTTCAACTTCTTTAGAGTGAAAAAGGACAGAGTATTTTGGGCTCTGTGCACCCAGATCTGGGGCAGCAAGGTTGTCTGATCAGCTTGTGTCTGTACAGTACATCCTTGACTGGCAGCTTACCATTCAAACACCACCAGTTCAGGTCCTGCAGCCGGTGGTCCAAACCTTTACGCTGGATCCTGCTCCATGTGTCATTCTCCAGGCCCAAAATGACTTGGGAGTTCTTCTCCTCCAACACGGCCTCAAATAAAGCTCGGTGTTTGGCGAGGACATCTGGGGTGAGACTTGCCGGAAGAGACTTACCTGCACCTTACTGCATGGTTATAATGGTCCAGCAGTGTCTCAGCCTTGGGCCCGGAGTTGGACCACAACTTCACCAGTTGTCGCATGGGCAGGGCTAGCCACAGGTCAACAAAACACTGGTGGGCATGCATGGAGCTGCAAGAACAGGCAGTCAAGCTTGAGAGGGAAGTCAGGGATATCCCATCCTCTTGTGCTTTCCAAAATACATCATTTACCTCTTCACATACTCATACTTGCCTCCCCAAATAAGACTGAAAACATCTCTTATCAAGCCTCTCTGCATAAAGCAGGGCATGGGGTATATGTGGGCTAAGTAGAGCAGTGTGGGAAGTATGTCTACTTCCAAGGCAAGGACCTTACCTAGGAAGGACAGGGACCTGGCCTTCCACAGCCCCATCTTCCATCTGGATGAGGCCAAACATTTTTCCCAGTTTACATGGACAATACCTTTTGGAAGAAAGTAGACTCCCGACACCTGGAGAGGTCCATCATAGAGGGAGAGACCCACCCCCTGTGATGTCCTCTCTCACTTTCCAGCTGCCAAAGTACTTGACCTCTTGACTTGCTGAGTTTCAGTGTGGCCCCTGAGGTCATGCCAAATGCCGGAACCAGGCTCATAGCATGACCAAGCACCTGGTTTGAACACACAAATAGTGTAGTGTCATGCATACTGGGCCAGCTTGACTCTCTGACCTCAGCTTCCAGGTAGGAGCAGGTCATCAATATGTGAGTGGTCATGGATGGCACTCGCCAATGGCTCTATATAGAGCACATAGAGAAGGGGAGAGAGGACACCCCTGCCTCACTTCACTTGATTGGGTATTGGGGAACCAATATATTATAACATATCGATGTATTGCAAGTAAATGGTGCCAATTAATGTACTTGAACACATAAATAATAAATTGAGTTTGAGACAGTAAGCCATCACAAATTTTGATTTGAACCATAAAACTGTTTCTGTAATGGAAATCTAGCTGGAAACAGATGAAATGTGAAGAGATGCAGTATAAGATAGATGACGGCAGAATAACAACCCAGGGGAATACCAACAATTGACTAGTTTTGAATCGCTAATGACAAATCTTGAATTCTATTACTGTGTTCAGTAATATGACTTGACTACATATCAATTGCAAGCCTAGTGTCTATATCACACATGTCATTTGACCAGTGTTTTATTTTTCAGCAGCTATCATATTAGCAAGCGCTCTCGTTGTACAGGTTTGGCTCAGTCTTACATATTCTGGATCACCAGATATTGTTCAAAAAATAGCCACTGTTTTTTAATATCAAGTACAGGGGCCATCTTAAAAGGTATTTCTACTGCTAAACATAATGATATAAACCACTTCATGATTTTAACTATCACTTTACAAATTTTTAGAAAACCAAACAAGAAAAACACAAAACATGAGATCTACTGACACCAATAATTTTAGCCTGAACTGTACCAACTGTAAAAATGACACAAAAATACACATGTAAAAATAATGTTTATCGCCTGCTTTTGGTTTAATAATATGTAAAAAAAAAAAACAAAAAAAAAAACAACAAAACAATACTTGGTATCAACAAAACAAGAATGTGTCAGTTAAACCATATAAATCCCTGGCAAACAGACCTTTGGACTCTGATCATACAGAAAAAAATAATGTTATAATAGCCATCATTATTTCAGACATCAGTTATAAATAAAAATGAATGCACAATTAACATTTTACTTTCAGCCAACCTCTTTGACTAGATAACAAAACTGATTTCCTATCAATTTTGGTATACCAATGAACTATTTCAGTTATTTGCTGTGAATTATTATGTAATGTACTGCTAAACTATTACATTTGTGTTGAAAGTCGACACAGGGTGCTCAGACAAATAACTTTGAAAGAGTTCCTCCATTTAAAAGCATTTAATCCAGAACGCGTACACTGCATACGGTGCAAAAACACCTCAAACAATAACGGCTACATTCAACATACATGGCAACGGCATTTCATTTTGCATATTTAATTTCTAAACATCAATTTTCAATAAAAAAGATCTTTAAAAACTTGGTTTGTTCTGCTCCTAAACTTTTTGGCTTTAGTTTTCGGTGGGGGTGAAGACATAAAAGATCCGTTCATTGAGATGTTTATAAATGTAAATATACCAGACATTTTGATTGCTACAATTTTGACCAGGTCGATTAATAAAAAAACAAACTTCACACGCAAACATTCGAATTGTAATTAATTTCACCACATCTTAAATAAACTAAAAATAAGAAAAACAATACGATCCCTAATTGGTAGTGATCCGGAACTAATCAATAAACTGTAACATTATTTTCTAATCCATTTGGATTATGTCAAAACCGCAGAAAATTCCTTTCAAGCAAACCAATCAAACAGATCTCAGAGGCCAGAGGTTGTAAAGACTATTAACTAGGTTACATGATCAAATTACATGCTAATCAAATTAATAAAGGACAGTTAACTCTCCAGCGGGGAGTACTAACGAAGCCAGCTTCCTGGTTTAGCGAAGTTTTTAGAGGCTTACTTCGCAGTTTCGAGTGCTACGAATGGTGTCTCGCTACCTTTTACCATAGAATGCGACAATCAGGGTTAGTTAACCCGGCTTAGTCGACTTGACTCTAGATATGTAAAACTCGCTTCGTAGTACAGCCCACAGATTAAACCAATCTGTTGTGCTTCTTCGACACCGAAACAGCCACAGACTTTGAAACCGCCGTCCAATTACCGTTTGAACACGAGTCTGGCCAATCAGCGTTCAGAACGCCATTTTATGAGCTCTCTCTTTTACAACACCCACTTCCTAGACCGCTCTATCTCTCAAGTGGCCTATCTCCTGACACGATTCCTGACAGCTAGCCAATCACAGCAGCTGTTACATGAGGAACCAGCTTTATTTTTACGGGGCTGCTTAAGGAATGTAAACTATTCAACATGGAGACAGCAGTCAATAAGCTGGAGGCGATGGTAAGCGCAGATTTATCCTCAAATGATCAGTTAAATAGGAAGAATTGTTTATTTGCGTTCTAACTAGTACGTTTTGAAGAACCGCTGTTCTGTTGCCAGTAGTTACACAGGCAACTGGCCGATAGAAAATGGGTTTTAGGAATTGTACAAAGGAACAACATTTTCTTTTCTGTCTTTCCCATCACACGACTTGCAAGCCAAAGGGTGGGATAGGGAGACGGGAAAACATAATGAAAACGGAAGTGAAACAATCGCCAGCATTTCGCCGTTCGTTAATAGCTAGCTCCCAAACTATCGTCTGATTCTGCCAAATACGTTTCGGAATTAGGGCGAATGCAATTGAGATGGGGCTCCGCGTGAAAGAGGCCGTGCCCGTCTCCCACGCGCACTCCCTCGTTGGGACCGTTAACATTCGAAAAAGTGAGTTTCTCGCACTCGGCGGTGCGAATGGCGCCTTCCAGTTTCCAAGCTGCTCTCCGATTTTAAAATACATGATTGTACTGCAGCAGGCAGTTGCATCGATCTTAGCCGTCTTGTTCAGGCCCATTCGGCTGAAATAGAAAACTCCCATATGTGTCTAATGGGAAACGTCCCAGTGGTTTATACAGGTCCAGTTTTTCATTGTAAATGTTTTTCTCCCCATTTTGTTTTTGCATAAGCTTGGTTTTAAGGAAAGACATCAGTGTATTCTGTCTGTCCAGTGCCCCTTTTATGTTGTACTACTGGTGACCAAATAATGAAAGCAGTGCAATGTTAAAAGGGCATTGGCCAGCGATTGTTCCCAAGTAGATTATACTGAAAGGACCGTGCATCTGTGAGTGTGTGTCTGTTTGTGCGTGTGTGGGGATACACAACAGATGTGCTGTTTACAGCTGCTCTGACTTTATTGCACTACTGTATTAGACAGCTAGCAGTGCAATAGTATTGTCAAAGCATCTGAAAGCAGCCAAGCACCAGCCAGAGGAGGCTGCAAGAAATGGGCAAGGATTTAATGTAAAAGTTGTATATGTTTCCAAGTGTGTGTGTGTGTGTGGCAAAAGTAGATTGCTATGCTGGTTTTATATATGGCTGTTGAGAAGACAGTAGTCAAGTTCAGAGCTTTGGATCACAGGTTTAACTGCAGTAGTATAAACACAAAAATGGCAATGCTACAGTGTGAAGTTTATTAGTCATGTAGTGTAACATGTACAAGGGTACCTTGTATTTAGCTTGTCCCCTTGTGTCATGTGTACTTCCTGACAGAGCACATGATTGATCCTAAGTCCTGAAACCCTATCAATATTGTCTCTGCTGTGTGCTGTGTTCAGAGTAGTGCAATATTGCTTATAGGGTTTCAGTGTTTGGGCACAGCCCGGTTTCAGGTGGAACGGTGCAGATTTCAGTGTGATCTACGCTCACAACCTCGCACTTTTGTTCGCATTGTACAAAAAACAAAAGTTGGAAATCTCAACATGTGTCTCTGAGTTAATGGGATTTTTATTAAAATACTTATATACTTGTTAACTTAATGTATTTAATACAAGTCGAGGCTTCAGTTTATATGGTAAAAGCCTAAAATGTCTTTATGGGCAAAAAAATGTTTAATTTTGTTACTGATGTACCTATGTTCATGTAAAGTGGAGAAATGAACCATATAAACTAACATTAAGATCTTTTGATTTTAACAACGTTTGTATGCCTAATACCTGAAATATTTGCTCATTTGAGGTCTGATCATTTTGTATACACTTAAGCAAAATGCAGCCCATATGGAAATGTCTAGTATGACAGACGTCTTATCTGGTGGTAGTAACAGTAGTAGGCAGTGCAACTGAATTTGTGTAGAAAACATATGGGCCCCTAATTTGAATCTGATTATGTATATAGCTGTTAAACATACTTGCCTAGCACTTTGCCAGAGTACTGGGGCTGGCTGTTTGTTATGCACGGTTTCCTCTCAGTTCCAGAAGGCGGAGGCTGACCTGGAGTACATGGAAAAACAGCTCAAGTTCGAGTTCATGACAACCGTTCCAGAGAATGGAGCGGCACAGGTAAGGGTGGTCAGTACGTCCAGGCAGCAAGACCAAGTTAAAACTGTCCAATTGATGCTCATACACCTGAGTGTAACACAATCTTTCATCGATTATAAATTGACCTTTTTATAAACCCCAAGTTTCTATTAATACAAGTATAACATGTCTCTCACACTTTAATGCTATTCTGTTCGCTACAGTCATCAGGATCTGATGTGAATAGGGGATCCTAGACTGTTTGTCCTACCACTGGCTTGGCAAAGAGCAATGCTAGAAAACTTTATGAAAATATGACAAATATGGCCAGGTTATTTGTGGCCAGGACAGCTGCCTCCACGCTTGTGCTATTAACTAATTGTTATAACTTGGACAGTGTCTGATTTAATATATATGGGCAATATTCCGGATTGCAGGAATGGCAGGGATAAAGCGCAGCATAAGAGTTCAGGTGTGGTATTTTAATTTGACAAAGTCTGGTAACGAGCTAACGTTACTAAACTCAATATCGTCTTGGTTTAAGCTGCAATTGTTTAAATGTAAGTGTGCTGAAAGTAAAAACGTTTTATTGTACAATGAGCAATTAAAATGCCGTAAGATACCATAGATTGTAGGTTGCCGCATCACTATATGAACACGTGCCACATCGATACACATCACTGACTTTTAAACTAGTATTTCTTCTGGATCTTAATTTACCATAAACGGCTAAGTTGATCTGCAGACATTATAAAACATTAATAAAGGCTGCACACAGTGTGCCGCGTTGTCACGTAACCTTCCTTTATATTTCAAAAGGGTAATATTAAAAATTGCCCATGTCCGGCATTGCTCGTCTCCTGTATATTGTACGTGTGTGCTGCTGTTTAGTGAGTTTGAAAGGCCAAGAAAATTTAACAGCTCGTTATTGCATTTAAATGATTTTGAAAATGACGAATTGGGCTGCCTGTGGAAACGTGTCAGTAGTTTATTCACCAGACATACTAGCCACAGCGGGCCGTGCGTTGGGTGGGTCATCGTCTTCAATGCTTTCTTTTTCAACAAGATCATGATGAAGTTTAACATGCTATATAGTGATGCTAGAGCTATATACGAGTCCAAAGGATTGGCAGCATTTTTAGGTAAACGTGCGGCGAATTAGCGACAGTGGACGTTCTCACTGAATGTCGTACGTGTCGTGAATATAAAGTACTCTGCCGAATATTGACTTACATAATAATTGGTGGCTGCCTTCTTGATCACTTTGCAGTTTACATTTAGCCATCTTAAAAAAAAAAAAAAAGCTTTCTCACGTGGTTTGCAAATAAACGCTAAGTGTGTCGTACGAAATGTCTTTCCTGCAGGAGAACCCAGTGAAGCTCCTGGAGAATTTATCTGCAATTAAAGCGCGACACAAGTGCCTGTGTGCGCAAATGCAGGAAATCGCAGCAGAGCAGAAACAGTCCGTGGAGTCCATCAGAGCCCATCTAAATACGACGGTGCAGCTCATGCAAGAGCTTCAGCAAATTTCAGATTACCAGGTAGGTCTTTTTCGTTAACCACCTGTAGATAGGTGGTAATTTATCATTAATATGCAAGGTAAAGCAAGGGGTTCTACTAGTAATCCTGAGAAATGTGTTCTTTTAGGTTCCACCACTGACAGGCAAAGAACAAAAGGCAGCAGAGGTTCTCTGTATGCCTGTTTCTCGGCTTACAGCGATGGTAACGTGAAAAGTTTTTTGTAGGAAGTACTGGGTTAGAAAGGATTTTTCAACTGATGTATAAAATGAAGTGTCATGGAGCATTTAAAGCTTGTGATTTGTTGTTACATTGGTGTTGAAGCACACTAAACAATGCAGCCTTCCCCGTTTCCTAAGCATGGTACTGGTCCTCAGGGTTAGACATTATGCTGTTTTCACGTATGGTTGTTTAACTTGTGTTTAGACCCCATCCACGTCTGAAATGGCAGGCAGTAAAGGGTTGCAGTGTAAGTAACAAAAGCACTCGCCTGTAAATATTAGCGGAAGTTTTTTAGTAAGGAATCTAGTTATCTGGAGCTGGTCTTTCTTAAAACTTAAACTGCCCTGTAAGATACTTTCAGAGAGAAACATCAAACCTCTGCACTCTTTTTGCAGTCTCAAGCCAAAGGGAGTTTGTGGAACTGAGTGAAGCGGACTTCGAGGCAGTCCCACACAGTGTACGCTCCAATGTCAAGCTGGCTGACCTCAACACCTTTTATAAGCAGCTGTTTGAGCACTTTGTTGGTGCACATCACAGGTTGGGACAGTAATAACTGATTTTGTTGAACTGGCTATTTTTTAAATTTAGAACATAAAAATGGTCGTCTTGTTGCATTCCATGTTAAGTCCACGAAATATCCTGCATCCTTAGCCTTGCATGTATTTAAAGTGGGTAAATGGGGATGTATTTACTGTGATATGGATTTTTTCCCTCCAGTGGGGCCCTTAGCCAGATGCAGATGAAGAAAATGAACATGAAGGTGAGCGATGCCAAGTTGAAAACGTTAAAGCACCTCTCTCTCATTGAAGTGGACAAGAAAGGATGTGTTCAACTAACAGCAAGAGACTGAGGCAAAGGAGGGACTGTGGAGATCATGGCACATTACATTTTGTGCTTTCCAACAGCAATGCAGAATGGCACGTCTTCATAAAACTGGCAACAAAACTTCAAATGATGGTAAGCATTCCAGGTACCAATTTAACTGCTTTATGTTAGACTGTTTGCACTTCAAGACTTTAAATGAATAAAGTACTTTATTAATAATGTCTTGACACTCAGGTTTACTAAAATGACTACAAACGAATTACTATGCTTTTTGGAAAAAACTCTCAAGTAGGAGGCTTCACATTAAATCTATAATTAAAGCAATGCTTTAAAACCCTGTACAACGTATAACTCTTAATGTCACAACCAAAGAAACTTGATATACACCAGCTCTGAGGAAATGTTACTCTGGAATTTATTAATTATGACCTTGCCATTTTATTTCTTGCACATTTAAAAGAACCAACAGCAAGTTAAATGTGTAAAGTGGCTTAAAATATGGAATGAAACTGCACATTGTAAATTCACTTTTTTTGTCTTTTAAACAAATGAACTAAGCCAAGTACAACATGGGGGGGGGGGTTAGGGTGTTTTCTTTTTTTAAGTTCTATTTTCTTCATATTGTTCTAATCTGAATGAACAGTAGAACCTAAACTCTCAAATGACACTCAACTTCAAAAGATAGAAGTGCCCTAAGCTGCATGTCTAACCTTATAAAAGGGATAAACAGAACAATATTAGACCAAGAATTCAATAAGAAAAAGTCATTAAAAATACCAACAGTGAAGTCTAAGCGTGAACAATGAATGACCATAATACTTGTAGTAGCCCCCCCCCCCCCCTTGTCTGGCTGGGCGTGGGTTCATTTGACCAGTGCCAGATTCGGGTCCCTGTGCCTTTTTGTGGGAGGCTGATCCGGGACAGTTGCTCTGCCAATAAGCACACAAGTTACACCATTTGGATTACTTCTATTACATGTGTTTTCATTTTTAAGAATTAAGAAAAACAATGATTGTCTCTGCAGTCAATGGTTACATCTAAAATTGCTGTGCTACTGAGGACCAGTTATAATAAGTTTTTTTTTTTTGGGAGGATATGAACTTACGAGGCTGTCTCCAGATCTCCTTTCCGGCAGCCTCCAGCTTCACTTCGTTCATGTACATTGCCTGTAAAAATGCAGACGGTCCACATTCTCAGGTAAGCTGATGGTGTGAGACCTACACTAACTCCCTGACTGTTTGGGAGCACTGCAGCAATACATTAGCTTGTTGTTCTTCAACCCATTTCAATGTGTTCCTACCTTTCGTGGGTACTGAAGGTATGGTGTCTTCAGTCTTCAACTCCATGTTATCGCTTTCACTACCTGCTTTTTCCCTGTTGGACTCAGATGCAGTTAGACAAGCTACACCGAACATTAACCAAAATCTCATGGCATAAAGTCAGTCATGAAGTGTATTTTTGCAAGCACAATTTGTACAGTAATTTGTCATCTTCAGTCTTCATGTATTATATGAAAGACTGCAGTCCTTACCAGGAAAAGCTGTTAAGCTGGATGGATTATAAAAAAAACTATATACATAAACACAAATAGTATGTGGATAATGGAATACAGACCTCCCAGCCAAAGGCAGGGTCAGCTGCAAATACAGGGGATCCTCATTCTAAATCATTAGTGGGAATGGACTGCACAGAAGATTATTTGTGAATCCCAGCCCCAGGGACCTGCCAGTCTCAGTGGAACAAAAGAATTTCCAGAATGTGAGCTCACTTTGCACAGGACAGTGGGGCAGGATATCCTGTGGTCTTATCTCCAGCAGCCCTTTCAGCCAGTATGCCCTGCAGCAACATGTCCAGCATGGAATGTGCCCTGATGGAGAGGGTAATTAAGCCTGTATTTGAAGTTTCTGTGAACTGTCCCTCCCCTTATTAAAACTGCCTTTGTGTGTATTGTATGATTATGCATTTTAACTTATCTTTGCACATATCTTTAATGATGGGTAATGCATACCCATCTGTATCGTCTGGCAATCTGTTGTGTTCTGTGGCCCTCCATCTTCCCTGGGAGTTTTCTGCCGAAGCACTCTTACTGAGGGCAGAATGGTCACCTAAGCACACAAATCAAAATTAGCTGTAAGGGCTTTTTTGTATTTGTAGGACTACCTGTATTCACATATTTACATCTTCCCTAATTTCTAGCTGGATGATAAGGGAAACTAGAACATTTATTAAGTTCATCCCTATTCTGACCTACTGTTCAGACCACTAAGGTATTAGTGTTGGTTGCAGATCAGGTACATTTAATTCCCCAAAAATATTAAAATACAGGAAAAACATGGCTCATTCTCATATACTGTAGTTATGCCATAATCACTTTGAAATTTCCTTATAAAATAACGTAGATTAGAACTATTTTGATCACTTAGAAAATTTATTTAAATGGGGCTTTATCTTTTAGTTTATTTTTCAATGCCTTTATATGGTAACAGTTAATTCCAAAGTTACTCTTTGATAGACATGGGTGCTTTGTACTTCAGTCAGCTTTTACCAGAACCTGCAAATCTAAAGTCACAGTAATGAAATATCAGTTTCCTAACTGAAGAACTAGCAGTAATTAAACCACTTTATGGTGGCATAATGAATGAAGTTCAATAAATCTGCAGGAAGAGCACCTGTAATGTTTAATCACGTGTAACACCTAGGAAAGTCACACTTATTTAAATGTGAAACATAAATGTATCTGACCCAGTTTAATTCATTAACAGGTAGGCCTCACCTCTACCAAGTACCTATATCTTATTTTTGAATACATTATGGACACTCAGATTACACAGAGTAAATACTTAAATGTCTGCTGAATTGAAGTGTGGGCTTTGACCAGAACACTCGATGGCAATGAGTTTTTGCATTTAAGCCACTCCAGTGTCTCTTTGGCCATGTATATGCTTCTGCTTATTGTCGGGCTGAAGGCCCACAGGTTCTCAATGGTGCCATGTAAGTCCCACTCCTTAGCAATCAAATTCGAGCTCTTTTCTCTGCTCTTCACTAATTGATGCCCATCCCACAGTCATTTTGTAAGCTCAAATGTATTTAAGTGGGCTGTACAGTTCCCAATCACTCCATCCAGTACTAACAGACTCAGGTGAATGTTGTTACCAGATTCCAGTGATGCTTCAGAGACAAGGCTGCCCATTGGTTGCGTGTATGCCATGCCTTTCTCGTCAAGCACCTCTACTTCAGCAGGCTCTTCCTTGCCATTTTTTTCCCCCCTGTCTAATGAGGGCTCTTCCGCTTCTGCTGCAAAGGTGTGGTGATGCCAATCCATCAGGTCTATGGCTACAAACTATGGTATGGACCTTCAAACACATGGCAGACAGCCATAGTTTTGGGGAAAATGGGAGCCCCGCTGTTGTCACAGAGCATCTAAATAATGCAAAAGTGAGCATGAAATGCTACGAGACTCACTACTGCACACAAGCATGTTCTTACTTTGTGTTCATTTTTGGAAGCTAGTAATAGACTGTTAAGGGCTGGAGCCTGGATTGAGGTTTAATAGTGGACTAAAACTGGAAAAAAATGGTAAATATACTAAAAGCATTTGAGTATAATATTAACATAAAACTGTCTTTACATGCTCACTGACCTTCTACAAAGTCCACCGAAATGGCTGTGTCAGGCAGGGTCTCAGGGCAGGGGTTTGAGCTAAGAGAGTGGATACAGTCGGAGCTGGAACTTTCCCGAGCCTCCACCTGGTTGTTCTCCTCAGGTTCTGTCCCATGTTCATCCTTATCATGGCTCTGTGATGCCCTGGTAGCTTGTTTCTCACTCAAATGGGATAAGCTGGTGTAAATCTTCACAGGGGACTGGGGTACGCTGGGCACACTAGTCTGTGGAGATTGAATAATTGTACTTGAGTGAAATGGTTTTGTTTCATTGTTGCACCCTGACTATGTCTTTAGTTTTCCCACTTAAATAAGCACTTGCAAATTGTTTAGAAAAGTACAGCTACCATGGGTGTGCCAGTGGCTTTGCCGCAGGCAGTAGCAAAGGTCTCCGCAGTGGGAGAGCTGGTCCAGGGGGAGGTGTTGAGCAGGTTCTCTGGGTGGGGGGGTGGCTCACCATAGCTGCCTACGGGCCTGCATCTAGGACGTTGCACTGCCCCAGAAATAAGCCCCAGTTACCGTCATTAGCACACTGGGTGCTTGTTCACAGAAACATTCTCATGTAACACAACACATGCACTCGAACTCTATGTCAGACCGTACACATTTTTACTTAAGAATTTACAGGGAATTTAATAATTGATTATTTCCATGGCCCATTTTCAGCAGAGTCATCCAACATCTAATCAGCTTGAGTGAAGAGTCTCTGTGAGGTGCCTTGGCCCCGTCATGAAAACCGTACCTTCATAGTCCAACTCTCCTTGTGGGTGCAGACAGGAAGGCACACCAGGACTGCGGGGGGTGCTGCTGGAAGGTGGGCAGCATCTGCTGATACTGTGGTGCCTACCAGACTCCTGCTGCTGGGCAGGCGAACATGTGATGCTGGATAGTTCTGCCAGATCAGAGAAGTCTGACAGACAGCCGCTACACACAAGAGGACATGGTGTCAGGCAGTTACACACGTGTACACAGGGAGCATCTGCCTGCTGTATATACAACATGGCCTTACCCGGCTGCTGGAAAAACAATGGGAGTGGCTGGATTAGGCTTCGTTACAGCAGAGTCCTCCACTGCAGCCCCGGGTTCTATAAAGAAAAATTACACGGTATTGCTATCATCAACAGGACCCAGCATAATGTCACGTGACCCTGGGCATCAAATGCACACTCTTTGACACAGGTCTGTTTTATGCATGCAGTGCTATTACCGCTAGGCCTGATCTTGTTCACCCATTCCATGACGCTTGGGGCAGGCTGGCATATGTCCACCTTGACTTCCAAGTCCTCTTCCATGCTGGGTGGCTGAAACAGGAGGCCTTCCTCTTGCTAACCATTCTTTTTCTGTTGTCTTTCCTGTATGATGACCTCATGTCTTATACTATAAACTACAGTGTTGACCCAAGCTGCCACGGTGCCAGCTAGTATCCTCATAGCAAGGGCTAGGGAAGTTTTGCATACATTTACTGCTAGCTGTTCCTGTTGGATGAATAATTCTTCTCAGTGTAGTGATGTCATGAGCCCTACCTTTGAGTCCTGCTCAAGCCTCCTGTCTGAGGTCAGGGTGAGGAACATGCTAAAGGGCTCCATTGGGGACCTGACACCATCCGACTCGGGTGAAGACCTCTCCTAAAAACATATGGGGGGGGGGTTACCTGTCTCAGTTAACTGCACACAACACACGTATAGCCAGTGGCCAAATGATTTGACAGTGAGCCTTTGAAATAAAAGAAAGGCCTCAGCTTTGATCAGTATTAACAGTCTTGGGATCCTGACTGCATGCAATGAACAGCGCTCTCCTCCAAGTCTGGTACGTCGCTTCATGAAGACCACAACACCAAGAGTGAGAAGAAGAGTGAGGCAGACTCACATCAGAGGATCTGTGCCAGCCTTCACCCCTGTTGACTGGCATGGGCATCACTGGTAACCCTATCCAAGCTCTCCCAATCAGGGTAAAGACGAAAAAAAAATGCTTATTTTACCTCTCGGCCTGAAAACACATAGCAATTTACCTGTGCTGAATTCAGAGCAGGCGCCTGGAGTGTTTGGTTAAGGGTGTGAAGGTCTGTGTCCTCCTCAGTCTCGCTCTGGAGGCCTAATGAAAGCCAACAGGTGATCAGACAGCAGTCACATGGCATCTCTCAGACTGGAAGAAAGTCACAGTAAAGTGTCAATGGACCAACTGACATCCAGACTCCAGAGTTTACCCTGCTGGCTAATCTGCCTTTCTGTTTAATGTCTATAAAAAAGGGATACTGAACCTGGGGTCTGTAGAGCAGCTGCAGTGGTCAGCTGGTAATATCATCCAAAATAACATGGTAAAAAACTAAAGGGGGACCCCATAGTCAGAGCAAAAAATAATCAAATATTAAAAACCCCTCAACCTTCTTAGGTGTCTGATTAGAGGTAGGGGGGTCCCCAGGTTTCAAAAGAAGGTTGAAAATACATCACTAGTCAGAGTAACAAAATGAAATGCTTTGTGAACAGTGATTGAATTAGTTTAGGAATTCCTGCAGACTTCCAGTCTGTCACCTGTGCTCTCCGAGTCCAGGGTGCCATGGCTGCTCTCTGTCACCTCCCCAGGCTTGCGGGGATCGCTGGTGCACAGGTTCTCCTCCATCTCCTTGCTCTTGCTATTCCTGCGACTGGCCAGGTATCTTTGTGTCATCCGGGCCATCACCGCCGATACCTCTGCTGCACGTGAGATGCACACTCTAGCTAAGCCAGATATTAGTTTACCTCACTAACGAGTTTAATGCCTGTTAAACCGAACACTTGAACTGAAGGCTTGCTGTCATTTTCCGCTGTGTTAATTCAAATCTAACCATCTGAAAGCGCTTACAGTTGCTCATCTCTTTGTGAAGTGCGCCCCCCAGGTTTTTTTCATTGGGGAAAAAAAAAGTATCAGCTATGTTCCCGTCATAAATAAGGGTCAAAGCTTATTCTACATTGTGCTTAGTGGTGTGTGATTAAGTGACAATCATAAGCATGCCTGGACCCTCACTCATCCACTTGGCTCGACCACAGGACTCAATGCTCCTTAAATCCGTCACTCTGGGAAATGCAAACTTCCTGCAATGGAGCGAAACCCAAGCATCAGCTGCTAGCAGGCCACTGGGCATGGATGTGTCCAGAAAAACCACGCCTAAATTGCAGACACAGGCACACACTAACTCCTGTATCTTGTTCTCAATCAATAATCCTTAGTCCTTGCTAATAAAAACTCAAAATCAGATAAAAATCGATGGCATATACAAGTGATCTGAATCATCTCTGCCTCCCCTAGTAACTCCGACAGCCTCTCTCTCACTGTGCAGGCAATGCCGTGAATAAGTGTAGTGAGTCGTGTCGGGATCCAACCTGTCCTCATGGCCCTGATTGCTGACGCACTGGGGACCTCCGCTCACCTGCTGGCCTCCTCTCCCAAAAGCGCTCACCTAGAACATGGAGCGATAGCCATCCAGCATAACAGTCTAACCTGGATTAGTGTCTCCGGTCATTGTGAGTGTGTGGAATGCAAGGCCAATTATTCCATTAATTCAATTAGGGAATGATTCTGTATGAAGTTATTCCTGTGCACCTTGTTTTTAATCTGCTCTTTTCAGGAAGAAATGCATGATTTTTCTAGCCATTTTAGACCATGTGATGCTTTAAATGTACCACTGGAACACGTCCTACCTGAACTATGGCCGGGGTTTCTTCATCAAATGAGTCTTCCTCTGCAGTCAGGTAATATGTGGGCTCCTCGTTCCTACAGCTGAGGTACAACCTCTTATGTTCCTCTCTATCCTCACTGCTGGGGTAGTCTCCTTGCCATAGTGGATGCCCCCGTGTAGCAAGCAAGTTGCACTCTCCCAGGACATCACCAAGCGGTGGGTGGTAACACAGCGGGGGTGCCACAGCCCTGCCAAAAACGCTCCCACCACTGGCAACGTGGTCCGGGCACAGCCCGTCTACCTTGTTGACACCATGCGTAGACCCGCGCCCCAAGCACGTCGCTGCTGCCGCCTGCAGGTTGGCCTCGGACTGCTGCAGCAGCACCTGGGACACCTTTAGGTTCAGCACAGTGGAGCCGATGTGCTCAGACACGGTGCTGGGGTGAAAATGCATGGGGGGGATCCCTTCCAGCTTGCCTTCTGTTCCTGAGTCATCCTCAGAGTCTGCCTCCGTGATGCTAAGAGGGTCTGGCAACAGGCACAGTGATGGCAGGTCACATGCCTGCCCCTCCTCTGACTTGTCCCCCAGATCTTTTCTGGGCCACTGGTTTTGGACTCCTCCCCTTTTTTTGTCCAATAGTGGGTCCAGCTGGCATGGCTGGTTCAGGATTCCCCTGTCAGGCATGCTGCCCAACAACCGGACCTGCAGATGCTTCTCTGCTTCATCTTTCGCCATGGGGTGGCCTGCAGAAGCACATTGATTTCCACGTGTCAGCATTACGGCTTCCAGACACACACAGTCACGGAGAAAAAAAATACAGTAAGCATAGGTAACGACAACTAATTTTAAGGGCGTTTCCTCCAGTTTGTGTTGAATCGTATAATTTAACTACAGTATGTTGTTTTTGTCTTTCATATCATCGCATTTGTATCAATGCCATATTACACAGTGACACAGACAGTTTACACCCCTAGGGGAAAAATTTGCAGGTCACTGATAATGATGACTCTGATGTCTCGGCACCCACCTGTGAGGCAACAATGCTTGTCCTCTGCAGGCTGTGGGCTAGAAGATGCAGTACACAGCCCCAGTGCCTCTGGAAACAAGCTGCTCCTCCTCGAGTCACTGGACAGATCCTGGGACACAAAGGTCTGGTCCACCTTAGCAAGCTCAATGAACATGAACGTCCATCCCCATCTCCTGTCTTCGGCCAACACCTCCCTTTGGCTAAATTTATGCTCAACCACTGGCCTGATGCCAGCAATAAACATGCCTAGCAGGCTGCATAGAGGTGAAGGACCTGTACTTGGAACCTGAATGTTTCCATTCAAGTCCCTAGTGGGGCAGTGGTACAGTACCCCGGTATTCCTCACTAAAATATCTGATGCATATTGGTAAAACTGCGGGTGACCAAAAAGCATTCACAGTGCAATAAACAGTCTCACTGTACCCGTATGTCGGTGCGTAGCAGGTAGCGGAGGTCCTGCAGGCTGCTGCTACGGTCCTGTGCCTGGGTCTGCAGGCCACTCCTCACCAGCTGGTAATAGGGTTGTGGCACACGGGAGTCAACCACCAGAGACTCGCCAGAATCCACTGCCTGCCGGATCCAGCGAGGCTCCACTGGGCCCCACGGCACGGCGTCTGTGGTAAGGGGGAGCACATGTGTCCACGGGTTTGAGTGGCTCGGGTTCTGTACGTACAGAGGGAGGATCTGCCTAATTCCACAATACAGACAGGTAAAATAACTGTCTAAGCTTCAGCATTGACTTTCCAAGACTCCCTTGTCAATGCTGTTGGGTGGCTTAAGATTAAGAGCAGGGTGATATTTTACCACAGGAACTATTATGTAAGAAAGACCCCCCACACTCCCATAGTGTAGCGGCACCTGTATAGATCTCCTGAATGAGAGTGCATGCACTGTAGAGGTCAGCCTTCGCAGTGCAGGCCCTCAGCCTAATGACCTCTGGGGCAGCCCAGTTGTAGAGCTCTTTCGGGAGGGCTGGGTGGGCACACCTCTGTGGGCCTGTCCTCTCTTCACTTCTCAGGACAGATGCAGGAGGGAATAGGACCACATTGGGTGAGAAGGATCTGTACTTTTGTGTTTTATGTCTAATTCTTGTGCCTATCTGTGCCATGTTGTCAAGTATCTTAGAGAAAATCTGTGAGATACTGAGACTGAAGTAACTATCAATAAAACCATCATCTACTCAGTCATCCCGAGTATGGGACCCTACCTGAGCACCATAAAACCAAGGTTGGTAACCTTGGCCACAGTGGGATGGACGATCTGCACACTGTGGGAGGACAGGCCCCTCAGGACGAGCCCCTGGCTGTCCAGGTACAGGAGGGCTTCGCACACATGCAGCACCACAGTGAGCAGCACCCCCACCTGGAGCATGGGAAACTCCTCACGCTGGCACAGAGTAAGGACATGCTGGTCATCATATACACATAGTCATGCTTACAGCACACTGCATTGACACAGTACTATGCAGTATATACAGTACTGTGCAAAAGTCTTAGGTCTGAGTAAGTGTAAGACCATTTAATTGGGCAGTAACTGTACATTTGCTCTGAGAGAAAAAAAACAAGATTAGAATACAGGGAAATAAACAGTAAAAATATTTTCTTCTGTTCTCTAAAATGTTACTTACATCTTGATGGATGGCTCAAACAGAAATCTGGATCCCAAACCTCTCCGAGAACACCCCAGTCATTCCAGTTATTTTACATTTTCACCACCAGTTCATTAACTTGTGAACTTAAGTAGTTAATTTACTTAATGAAATATAGATTAGCCAAACAAGGTGCACCCCTAGTTGAGCTCCACATGTACATAGGCATGTTGGATGGTAACTCTAAAGTCTGGAGTGGCATGAAGAGATGTTCTGAAACATGTAAACTGACACACTGACCAACACGAAGCCCTAGTTTTACACCAAATGACCATGATTTAAACATAACCTTCAGTGTCTGCCTGCGACTTTTGCACAGTACTGTATATTATACATATACTGCTGTTGAGTGGTACCTTGGCAGTTAACTAGACCCCCTGAAGGCAATAAACTTCAAAGAAATATTTGACATAAAATAGTCCAGTAAAGAATTATATATACACATTTAAAAAAAAAAAAAAACTGCACGTTTGGGTAAAGGCATCAGTAGTTCAACGTAGATACAACTCCTGAAATGAATTAATAGTCAAATTTCTGATGAGCACTGCGTTATGGTCGGGGGGGGGGGGGGGGGGGGGACGACAGGGGGGGGGGGGGTTACCCTCTGGTGTAGGAGGCTGTAGAGAGACCCCAAATGCACCCTCTCATATACCAGCCGGATCCGGAGCAGGTCACATGACATGCTGACGGCCATCAACTGCAGCAGGTATGGGTGGAACAGCTGGCTGTGATGAGGTGAAGCCCCAGGTTATCGACTGTTGCCCATGAAACTGTGTGCATTGTTATGTGGAGCACAGGTGAGGATTCACCTCTAGAGACTATGGCCATGGATACGTCATTAAAATTGCCATTATAAGTTCAGCATCTTTTACAGACAATTTCAAAAAAACAAAAAAAAAAAACAAAAACATTTTTATCTCCCTGAAGCAGGCCACTGTAGCATACATCAATTTGTGTTCTGAAAAAACCAGAAAACCAGCAGTAAAGATTTATGCAAGCTGAACCTTGGCGCCCAGCAATGAGCTGCCTCTGTGTTACCAGCAGTATTCCTGCTCAGTGATCAGGAGGTCCTGGAAGCCACCTTCTCGACCACCACACTTCAGTTCCTTGACTGTCACACGGCAGCCCTTCCAGCTGCAGCTGAGGCAGAAAGATCTCAAAATGGGTGGGACGCCCAATCTACAGAAGCCATTTAATGTTTTCGGATTCTTAAGGCCTTTCATAATTTCAGAGTGTATAATTATACAAAAATTGGGGTTTCTACTGGCTATTTGTTGAGGATGAATCCATCAGGTGAATAGGTCTTGAAATGCTTAAGATGTCTCAGTAGCACAATGTCTGGGGTGCCTGAACTGCAGCTCTTACCTGATCATACTGATGAATGAACCGCAGGAGTACGAGAGTGAAGGCTCATCTTCTGCCTGTCCAAGGTCACTGTCAGCAATCAAGGGCATGCACGCCAATAATCCCATCCGGTGCTGTGGCCGGACTACACACAACTGCAACAGCCACAGGCAACAAGTGACCAAACAGCCAAATCCCAGTGACGTAATCCAATCCATCTACCAGGTCCAATAACCACTTATACGGTCAAGGGCTTTGATGAGTCTATTCTGGGAAGCATGGATCATGAGTAGGACACAGTGTTGGATAAAATGCTGGTGTCTCACCATGCAATGACACAGCTGCACACCAAGGATGATTCAGAGTCACAAATTTACCTGAGCCATATGCTTTTAACAGTGGGAGGAAAGCACAGAACTCTGAGGAAACTGGTGATAACTCACAGGAAACACAGGCCAGATTCAGACCTCTGATGCTGGAAGCGTCTGTCCGTCCATCCATCCAGCCAGCCAGCCATCCATCCATCCATCCATCCATCCAGCCAGCCAGCCATATAGCTTGTCTTGATGAATAACTCGTGACTAACATTCAGCTAACTCTAGTACCGATCTCTTAATTTCCCCACAAGCCAAAGGGGCTAAAATTCCACTCTGGTTCGGCCCACCCTCTCACATACCTTCCCGAAGCCGTAGCAGTGGACCACATCAGAGGTGAAGGACTTGGTGCTGGTGTGAAGGTCAGAACCACTGGTACAGAGATTGATAACCACCATGCCGCACAATGAGTCCATAAATGAGAAAGCTTACAAAACAGAATTACTACCTTATTAAAATGTCACCTATCTTAAAATGAATATTCCATTTCCCCTTGAAAGGACTTTTTATAAGTTCTCCCCTAATTAAATAAAAACTGTAGCATAATTAAATCATCATATAATGATAAATATTGTCCATTTCAAAATGGCTAATATACCCACCAGTAACCTACAAAGTCTCCCTAAAGCCTAATTTTATCTATTGCACATGATGTCCTTAACAACCTTGTTGCCCATGCCTTTCCAAAAAACTATATTTTTGGCTGGCCTGGATTAAATTACCTGCTGACCATACAAAATGGGGGAAAAAAAAAAAAAAAAAAAAAGTTGTCCAATCAAACAAGGGTATGCGAGAGGGGTCCCACCCTCACCCGGGTTTTAGAAGCTCCAGGATGGAGGGGGAGCGCAGCAGAAACTTGCAGGAGTGACTGTCCATCCTCTGCAGGCCCAGTGGCTGGGCTGCCTGTGAAAGGCTGATCATGTGTGATGCACAGCTCCTCAGGAAACTCAACATCTGTGCGAAGGCCAGGGGTGGGGAGGGGGGAGGGTGTAGGAGCGGGAACAAAGCCAGGACAAATAGAAAGCAAACTTAACATCTGTAGGTAGGCTAGGGGCGGGGATGGAGGAGGGTGTAGGGGTGGGAACAAAGTCAGGGCAAATAGAAGGCAAACTTAGCAGCAGCAGAGGATGATGAGGATGCCTCCTGCTGTGCAGTAATCCAGCTCCCATCTCAAGGACAATCTCATTTCTACATCCTGCCTTAACAAACTTGCTGTGGGTAACACGTCACAGAACCCCCCAGGCCATGCTACTTAAACTAAATAATGGGTTCTAATGTGGATGAGTCGCTCTCAAAAGCTCTTCAAATACTTAAAATGTTGTCGTGGTTTATTCAAGTGTCAAAGCCAAGAGTCAGCCAAAGCATTCTGGCTGTGAGAGACCGACACTGATGCTCAATGTCAAATGTCATCGCCATGAAAAATAGGTCAGTGAAGAAAGCAGGCCGCTTCTCTCGATGTTTTCTCACATACCCAGAGACTGTGTGATTCCTACAGCATTTACAACTCATTATCCACAACTAAACCAAACCTCCACCTATCCAATAAACACAAAATCTCTTTGTGAGGACACAGATCTCCCCCCCTGAAGACACAAAGAGAGACAGATGCACCCTGGGACTATGCTCCTGTGCCCCAGCCTCTGCCCAGTCCTGCGGGAGCCTTCCGTCGTTGTCGTGAAGCCGAAGGTCGCCCCCAGCATCCAGCAGGCTACCCAGTAGCCAGGGTTTGCAGGAGAACACGGCTGCGTGCACCGGCGTGCTCATGTCCGTGCAGCGGCTGTGGGTGCAGCACATGTCAAAGAATCAAGCGACCACAGGCTAACACTCACTACTGTCAACAACGTTTGTACAGTGCACTCGGCAACGGGGAAAAGCAAGGGGGCAATAAAGGCAAAAGTAGACCGAACGGCTGCATGCCATTGGGGCCCTTACTGATTCGGATCAGCTCCGTACTGCAGCAGCAGCTCCACAGCACTGGTCAGACCCAGAAGAGACGCACAGAACAGAGGCGTCTGGCCAAGGTGATTGACGCAGTCGACGTTCACCCCTCACACAGAAAAGGACATCTTTCAACCCCGTGATGAGTTCAGTGCCTCCATATGCTATAAAACACTACGTAGTTTTACAATATGCATGTCTAGAAATGGAAGGTGACTGATGGATATATCCATTTTCCACAAGCACTTCAATGCAGGGTCACTAGGAGACTAGACATCCAAGATAGGATTCATGTCCTTTGCAGGGCATGCGAGGACACACACACACACACGGTGATTTAGAGACACCAATTCACCGAACCTATGCCTTTAGACTCTGGTATGAAGCTAACTGACATTTGGACAGGGAGCACACTCAAAATCCACACTCATAGCCTGGTGTGGGGCAGCAGTGTGCCAAAACAAAAAAATAAATAACATAAATGAGAGAATTCATTCACCATATACTGTGACAAGTTAATGGCTAATTTTGTAAAGGAGAATCTAAATATGAAAATAGAATTCGTCAGGCAAACTTCACTCAGCCTAATACTGCTCACAGAACACGGCATGGCATCTTAATGTGGTTACTCTACTTTTCTTCAGCAGTTTCTCCATCTTGCGCAGGTTCCTATCCAGCGTGGCCCTGTGCAGATGTGCTGCCAAGCCCCCGCTCCTCACAGTGCCCAGGAGCACAGGGCACGGTACAGGCTGCGCGGCCGCCATCTCGTCTACCTGCGGGATGCCTATTTAATCCAGAAGCCACAACTCAGACGGCGTCATTTTCCAGGACCAGACGTTTGCAAACGGAATGGATGTCAAATGCCAGTACCTCTGCCGGGTGTCCAAATGCTCCTGCCTCCTATTAGTCGTATCGATTTTATGCTGGCTGTTTTGAATTATTTCTGAAAATTACCCAAACAGAAGTATTGACTAAAAGTATTCATGTGTACAAAGGAGTACACTCCATGCTCTTTTAGATAAAAGCCTAAATTACCACGTTTTTGCTAGTTTAATGTCAGCCTTTTCAAAAGGTTTACGTTCCTGTTGTTCCTAATTATCATGTATACACGTTTCGTACCCTATATGCCACAACATATGCCACGTTTTATTGTGATTATACTGATGGCAATACATGAAACAACTTAAATAAAAAACAACAGTATATATTGTTTGAGCAGGCCTCACCTATCACAAATAATAATGTTGAAATTCTGATATCCCAAATACTTACCTATACGCACATTATAATACATACTTGAAAGTGAGCAAACGAACCAGAATATGGTAGAGAGGTTAAATGCAACGGAATCCCTCTTATGTTATTCGTATACATCTAGCTTACGACCAGCGCAAACTATTTGAAATATCTATTGAAACTCACAGACATTCCATGTAAGCTGATTTTTTTTTCATAAATATATATGGAAGTTATGTACTTTAACTACTTAAAATGAGTCTAACGTGGCGCACGCTATTATTTCCCCAGATCTGAGACATTTGCAGAGTACTGTTGTTAAAAAAAATCTTTGCTTTAAGCGAACGATCAGACATGTTTAAATCACCCACTTTACACTAGAGGCCTCAGCTATACTATTACACAAAAGTAAAATAAATACAAAAGAGATAATTACCAAATAATCTGTAAATCTAGAGATAGCCCGCTGATTATATAACGTACTTTCCCGCGCAAATGTTTACAGATGGGATCCTTCGAGGGACAGTTTTTTTCCAGAAGAGCTCTTTTGGGGGGGGGGACGTAAATGAAATTAAATGAATACAAACTTTTATTTCATGTTTAACCTTATTTGTTTTCTAACTTAAGGCATTTAATTACATGGAGAATTAAGTTAAAATGAAGGTAACTGTTAAAAATTAGGTTACTAAAAAATAGAGCTTGACTTTTTAACTTGAATTAAAGGTCAAATTCTGTATTCGTTTCACGAGCGTCAGTTTAGCGTCCAGACACAGGGGGGCGATAGAGAACCGGCCGTCCGTGCGTCGGAACAGCCTCTTCCTGTTTGAAAAAAGTTGGAGGGATTGTTAAAAATGGCCGATCATTAGCGTTCTATTTAGGTATAACCCTGATTTTCTACAAGAGACAAACCGTTTGGTGACACGAGAACTAAGGCGTGATTTTAACGCGTTGTAAAGAGTTTCGTTTTGTTAAGCGAGGTAGACCGCATCGCACCAGGCTTTCTTTTCGTAAATCGCAATTTCAGGTGTCTCCGTTTTACTTGAATGCAACAATTTTTTTTTTTTTTAAAATTATTTTTAAACCACGTTATTGTGCAGCTTGCGTTTTACATTTTGGCAACTGATAGTGAACATTAGTGGAAACTGTATTAATTTGTTGTTCAAGTTCATTGGAGGATGCAGAGAGTCCTGTCCAGCTTTGCTTTTGCCCCAGCCGTCAAAGTGAAGCTAAGCAATGCTGGATTTCACACCGTCTCAGATCTGTACGGTCTCCGACCGCTGCAGCTCAGCAAAGGTACTGACGTGCTTATTGCTAGTGATGGGACAAATGAGGTTACAAAGACTGGTGGATGAGAGCATCCCAAACTGTCAATCAATGCTGACGATAGCCAACATTGATTGGTAGTTGGGGATACTCCCGCCCACCACGGGTTATGAAGTCTCATTTGTCCCATCACTACTTATTGCGCACACCGATTAAAGCTGGCAATGGATACGGTGTCACATATTGTATAACTTTGTCACCTTGAAGAAAATTAACGTTGAAATGTGTTCAGGAAGTATCTGAATATTACACACCTAGAACGAATTTTAAGGCATATCCACAAAGAAAGCGAGATCTTTAAAACTTTAAAGCCAATTGTGATTAAAAATAAATGTTGTTGTGTTTGTAGTAATGTGCAGATTGAAGACTCAGCACATCATCAGTTTAGCCTCTTGAATGTTATCTGCATTCATCTTTATGATGTTGTACAGAGGCAGCGATCTCCCAGGAGGAGGCAGTAGAGGTGATGCAGATTGTGCGGAGTGAAGCCAGCCAGGGACTGAGAGTAGATGGCCGGGTAACAGCTCTGGAGCTGCTGGGGAGGGAGCAGGCGCTGGGCGCCATTGTCACCTTCTGCTCCGCACTAGACTCTGTCCTTGGTGGTGGGATGCCTGTGGGCAAGACCAGTGAAGTCTGTGGAGCACCTGGTGTGGGCAAAACCCAGCTGTGGTAGGAATGAGCATGAATGTCTATTTCCAATGACATCTTGTCTATTTTTGGTGTATCCGGGACAGGCCTTTGTAGATTTAACTTAGTTATGTAATGATTAATCCAAATAATCATTGATCTTTGAGGTTTCCTGACTGATTAACAGAACTAAGCCAGTGGATTAACATTTCAGAGGAATGGGGGTGGATGGACAAGAAATTATTTTAACTGGTTGATCTAGTAGATTGCTGTGGAACTCAAACACTAATAATGCACTGCATCTTTGGTGGTGTCATAGAATATTGCTTTTTAGTGAACCACTGGAAAGAATGGAGGTTTTTTTTTTAATCTGTATGTTGCATTCTTTTTATTGCCTCCCACCATGTAACAGCATCCAGTTGGCAGTGGATGTCCAGATCCCAGTGTGCTTTGGTGGGTTAGGAGGCCAGGCAGTGTATGTAGACACAGAGGGGAGTTTCCTCGTCCAGCGAGTGGTGGACATGGCCAAAGCCGCAGTGGACCACTGTACCCTGTTGGCAGACGACACGGGTATGAGAGGCTGGGCTGCCCTACATGTCACATTGATATGATGCAAGTTAAGTTGGGATGGTATGAAACTTGCATGCTAACATAACAATAACACCACAATTTCTTGAAATGTCATTATATTGCTTTTAAACATCCATCCATCTACTAACCCCCTGTCCACTAAAAAGGGGAAGTTACATCAAAAGCTATAACCAGTGATTTATTAATCTGTGACACTGTGCTCCGTTACAATTACTGTTGAACATTTTTTTTTTATGTATGACTGATATCTGTAGAGCAACAGACAGGTACATGGCTAACCATTTCTTGTAAATCTTTTTATAAGATGTTTGAATATAGGAATAACACCAAGTGGAATTATGCAATTAAGGCATTTGTGAAAAAGTATTATATATTCATGGTGAGTTTGGTCAAAGAGTGTTGTTTTCCCTAATTTTATAACATTTATAATAAGATGATGATAAAGATGTAGCAAGCCAATATTTGAGTATTTGAAGGCTCAAATGGTAAACTGAAATAATTCATTAAACATTAATTTAATCTTTTGTCCAAAATACTTAATGTCCTCAACAAGGGCTAAACCATACAGTACATTATCCATAGGTTTTTTTTTTTAAAAAAAAAAGACACCCAGTGATGGAAAAGAACCTTGAATTTAAGGTTTCTTTCCAGATTGTAAGTTCTCAGTACCAATTATATGAACACCACTTAAATTATAGTAAAAATGGTCAAAAGTCTTAAACAGTATTAAACTACCATATATTAAAATACTGATACTTGGAATTCAGAAACACACTACTGTTATGCATGTTTGAGCTCGACAGGAAACTAACAAAGAAGGAAATGCTGAGCTTGAGAGAGAGAGAGAGAGAGAGAGAGAAGGGAAGGGGGTGAGGGAACATGTTCAAATGAAAGGGAGCTTAACATGTGTTTCTGAATGGCTTATCTAAACAAAGATATGCTATGAACCCGACGTTCTATTCAGAGCAACGAGAGGCCTTGAAGGAGTTCACTGTGGAAAGCGTCCTCTCCAACCTCTACCTCTTCCGTTGTCATGACTACGTGGAGCTGTTGGCCGAGACCTATCTCCTGCCTGACTTCTTATCCCAGCACCCGGAGGTATATGTGTCTTAGCAGAGAAAATGCATCTGTCCAAGTAAACAGAATTGTTCAAAACTTTGTATTGTTTACATTTATTTTCTTAAAATGTGTCTGTTGTCCAGATATAAAAAAATACAATGCACAATAAGAATTTTTTTTTTTGGTCCCATTTTTCTGATTAGTTGTCATTCCTCTGCTGTTTTTCGATAGGTCCGTTTGGTAGTGATTGACAGCATTGCCTTTCCATTCCGCCATGATTTTGAGGACCTCTCCCAAAGAACCCGATTATTAAACGGCCTTGCCCAGCAGCTCATCCAGATGGCTACTCAGCACAATGTTGCGGTTTGTCCTAAGCCTACTATCTCCACAGACTGGTGACCCTTATCCCTCATGTCCCCCCCCTTGGCATCTGCACTGTTGTAACTGGGCGTGCATTTTCAAAATTTAATATATTTGAATCCTTGGGTGAACTGAAATTTCAGTGTTGCAGCCCTACAGAGTGTCAGAGCAGTGTTTAATCAGCAAAACAATTCCAGAAAACCTGGAGCAAATGTTGTTTTTTGGTTCAGTGGTGTTATTTAATCACCTGCTGGAAGGAAAACTAGAGGTGTTCTTCATCAAGAATGGGGGAAGCCAGGGGAATTCAGCAGAGGTCCTGTTTCAGAGCTACAGTCAGAGAAAGCCCTTAATCGACTAATAGTTATTAACCCTGCCCTTGTGGAAGATGCCAGATATCCAAAGTAAACAGAATTATCTTGGTCATCAGCTAAACCTGTTTTTGTGTACAAATTGGGGAAGAAGCTTCCTCAAGAAAAGGAGGCAGGGAGGTGGGGAAGATGTCTGTATTGGGAAACTTGGCTGTGTTGGGTAGTTTTACACAGTTTAATGCAAATGCATCATGGAATGGGAAAGCCTACTGCTTCCGAAGTTTGGCGGTTCTGCAGATAAAGTAAACGCAAAGGACATTTCTATTTCAGCAACACATAACAAATTAGAGGTTTTTACTGTGAATATACTGTGTCTATATATATATATGTGTGTGTGTGTGTGTGTGTGTGTGCGTGCGCGCGCGCGTGTGCATGCATGTATAAATTTCTGTGTTGGAAGGGGTAACATGCTGGCAGAAAGCATTATCTGTGATATAAATGGCATGGCATTCAAAGATGTTAAGATTTGCATTGGGTGTGATGAGGATGGACAGGATTAGGAATGAGTATATTAGAGGATCAGCTCAGGTTGGATGGTTTGGAGACAGTCAGAGAGGAGAGATTGCATTGGTTTGGACATGTTCAGAGGAGAGATGCTGGGTATATTGGGAGAAGGATGCTGAGGATGGAACTGGCAGGCAAGAGGAAAAGAGGAAGGCCAAAGAGGAGATTTATGGATGTAGTGAGAGAGGACATGCTATTGGTGGGTGTGGCAGAGTGGGATGCGGAGGACAGGAAGAGATGGCAATGGTTGATCCGCTGTGGCGACCCCTGATGGGAGCAGCCGAAAGTGAATGATGAAATGGCATGGCATTCAATGAAATCTCATAATTACAGCGGCCTTTACAAGACGTAATATTCATTGTTGTTAATACAGGACCAGGACAGTTTAGGGTATGATCCAAGTGCCCTTTTCCCTTTATTTTATGAAAACAAACACAGTTGACTCCTAGTAACCATTTAATGTAGGAGATCACTTCCACAAGGAAGGAGTTTTTCCCCTGTCAGGACTTGATAACATTTCAGCTACAGGCAGGGGGGTAATTTTCAGACTCCATTCTGAAAGGGGACTGCTTGCTACTTAACTCATGCTGCTTTGCTTCCTCTCTGCTGTTGCTTTTATTTGAAACAGTTTTTCATAAAGTGTGAAACATTTTGAAGAAGGACATACTGACTAGCAACCTAAAAGATTGGGGGAGGGGGGGGCATTTCATTAATCATGTTGCCTTTCTACAGTAGACTGGCTAATTCTGTTGACCATTTGTTTTTTTAAGGACAAATGTTAAACAGTTTGATTCCCACCATTTTTTGTTGGTGACTTTTGTTCCTCACCACATATAGTGTTAAACAAATTGCACAAATGCCACCATGCATAGGTCTGCCCCATTACTGTGCATATTGTAGTAGCAGTGATGTGGAAATTACGAATGGCCATCTTCTCCCTCTTTCCCTAGGTCGTACTCACGAACCAGATGACTACGAAGGTTGGCAATGGCCAGTCCAAGCTTGTGCCGGCCTTAGGTGAGAGGACGTGATAGTCTGCCCTGGACATTCTGGTTCATGTATAAGATTTATTCATAAACAGTGTCATCAGCACATCCCCTTACAAGGTGTGCGTAGCAGATCTGATACTAAAAATACCTGCAGGATTTCAGCCGAAAAGCACTGGCTTCTCACAACAGCAGACAGATTTCCCAAAAGGTTGATATAATACATGGGTTAAGATATCAGCTAAATTCTGTTAGACCCAGAATTGTGGATGCTAAAACTACTTGGTTATTCATTACATATAATGTTACTCACTACTTAAAACCCACTTGACTTCACTTGTTAAGACTTTCTTTTTTTTAATTAAATAAGGTGCCCTTTAAATTGTAGCTATTCTGATGGGGGGGTCTCCTTGCCTTGTAATTTCGGTATCCATAGAATACATTTGTAGAGGTCTCAGTGGGGGGATAAGCACAGAACTTAGCAGTGTTACCAGCATGGCTGATTTGTGGCAGTGCTGATTATGACACCATATTTGCTTTTTGAATCTATTAATATACAAGGTGCCGGGAACAATTTGTGGCTGTACTGAAAGGTTTAATGAGGGAACGATATGCATCCAAAAGCCATGAGAACCCAATGAAATATTACTAAGAGTCTACGTGATATGATTCATGCGGATGGTATAAGATTGCATCTGATGCCATCTGACCCTTTCTTTACAGGTGAAAGCTGGGGACACGCTGCTACTCAGAGGCTGATTTTGCACTGGGAGGGGGAACAGAGGTAAATCTGAATTATGCCCATCAGTTGTGCTGTGACCAAGCTCTGCCACTGCCAAGGACATTGCAGAAGTTGCATACATATCAATATACAACATCCCCACACACACACTGTGATGGATTGGCATCCCATCCAGGGTGAACCCCAGCCTTGCACCTTGTGCTGCCTGGGATTGGTAGATGAATGGATGGATACATACATCTAACCAGTCATCCATTTTATAACCACTTATCTAGACTTGGGTCTAGCTTAGCCAGAAAATGAACCAGAAAGCAGATGATACACCCTAGATGGGATACCAGTCCATCATAGGGCACACAAACGGTGGGAATTCAGAGGCACCAGTTTACTTGCCTGCATGTCTTTGGTGTTTCCAGAGCTTTCCTTTAACAGTTCACACACATACAGGCCTGGGGAAAGGAATCGAACACCAAACCTTGTGTGGGTGACAGTGTTACCTATTCATATGCAGTATAATTTACAAAAATAATCTGCAGCCCATGCATAAATAAATTTTAGATTTGGTTAGTGTCCGTCAGCTTGCAAAGGACATGTGTACAAGACATTAATGCTTGTTTGTTCACATCCAGCTTGGAGTGTGGCTCTAGGTTAAGTTCCTAATGGTGACCAGGCAGGCAAAACATCCCATTATGCAGGCTTCTTTGTGTGGCCGTCATGCACTCCACATAGGGCTTGAACCGGGAGGACTAAAGTCTATGCATTAAGCAAATGCAAGCTTCATGTTGGGGACACAGGAGGAAAAGTGCACCAACAAACTTAAAAAAACAAAAAAAAAAAAAAAACAAAATGAATTGCCACTGGAAGAGAGCACCTGGAAGAGTGCTTGTCCCATGCGTGCTTATTCCAGAATGTGCTGCCTAAACATTTTGTTCTGTGTCGTTGCGAGAGTGAGTCATCCAGTGAGGAGAGCTGGCCTGCATTTTGTAGCCAGTCCTTATTTATAATAACTTCTGCCTGACCGGTCGTTGGCAGGGGAGGATGAGAACGGTGAGCTAGAGGAGGTTTTTGTGAAGCTCAAGGTCATCCAGATGGAAGTCATTCTCTTGCTTTGTATTCGATAAAATTCTGTAACTTTGATTTTGCAATGGCCAGTAAACAGCCAAAGTCAGGGAACCGAGAACAGTTTGAATTACGGCCAGGAGAACATCAGATGATTTAACGGCATATGTGAAGGTCATCTTTGGTTCCTTCCACAGACTGGCATCACTGTATAAGTCTCCCAGCCACGGGGAGGCCACAGTTCCGTACCAAATCTCTGTGAGTATATGCTGCTGTGGGCCTCATCTCTCAGTGAAGCATCAGATAATGCTGGTCTAATGAGCAAGCATCTGTCCAGATCTCACAGATGCGAATGTCATTTATTTAGCATCAGGGCTCTTCATTCAGCAATGTTTTATGTGGCACTGATACTGTATCAGTGGCATCTATGAACGGGGATGCCATCCTGGGTAAGCTTGGCCACTTGTTTTTCTTTTTTTAACTTGACATTTGCACCTTTGGATTCTCTTAAGTTGACCTATTCCATAAGACGTCCCTCTGTGATATAAGAATTGTGGATTATTTGGCTGGCGCCCAGCGGTTATGCAACCTGCTTGCTACATGTTGCAGTTTTTTTTTTTTTTTTTTTTTTTTTTTTTTTTTGCCTGTGTATTTAATGTGTCTTCTAAGGCATTTTTATTTGGTTTTCTTGTGTAGACATGCAAAAGAGAGATGTAACAACACGTGCTTGTGAGAGAAGCTTCTTCATTACAGTTGTTCTAAATTGAGAAATTTAGAATATGAGGGGGTAGCCAGTGGGTGACAGTTAGTGATGGGACAAATGAGGCTTTAAAATCCGTGGTGGGTGGGAGTATCCTGAACTACCAGTCATCATCAGCATTGATTGGTGGTTCTGGATACTCCCACCCACCACGGGTTTCGAAGCCTCACTTGTCCTATCACTCGTGGCAGCTGAGTGGTTCCAGCTAAATGCTGAAGGGGGGTAGGGACAAGCTTACACATACTGATTTACCTCATTTGCTCTCTGGTAAAGAGGATTTGTTGGGCAAAGCAGCAGATGGTAACACAGAACTGTGGAGACATGTCCTTTTTGCTGAGCATTAACTGTCTTAACAATTGAATCAACAGGCTTGCAGTTGCTAATAACATTTGGAAAGTGTTTGTTTTTTTTTTTTTTTTTCTTCCCCTCCCCTTCTCCCCCTGTTCTTTGCCAAAGCTGGTTTGCCCTTTGGAGCTCTTGAAATTGGACAAATTAAGTTAATTGAGAAGGGAGAAAATAGTTTGCTGGGCTTCAGGAGCCCAGCATATCTAGGCCTGTCGTCTCGTCCCGGCGTCTGGAGATTAAAATCCTCTGAAATGCCAAATGATCTGACTTCAACTGATTTTTCAGCCAAAACTGAGGAAATGTGAATGAGGCTCTTTGCGGTGCTCAGGTGTCAGGGCGGGGGCCTTTGTGGAGGTGGTGGTGCTAACCAGAGCATCTGTCATTTTTCAGGCTGCAGGCTTCAGGGATGTGCTCTCTTCTAATCACCTAAATATAGTTGGTGACTCTGTGACTCCGTCAGGAAATGCGTGCAAGCGCCTCCGTGTCGAAGCCGAGGGCCACACAACTGGAGAAGGTTATAGTTCACTATATAAAACTCAGAAACAACATTCAGCAGTTCTGTAACTATGCTCTCATGAAACATTTCTGATGATACCCTGACAGTAAAGAAAGGTCTGAATGTAATAACAGTATATTGTTCACTGTATAAGAAGGCAGTATTACATACAGCTGCAGTCTGTTGATTCAGTTTTCATTTTTCGTTGATTTCTTTGTATACTGTTCAATAAATAAATATTGTTTTTGAGAGCTACATTTTGGGGGGGAACCAACTGCACTTTGAAGGAAATATACAACTTAGAGCAATTTAAACAGTTTGGTTTGCAGGACCAAATGTAGCTGCCTTTATAAATAAGATGACAAAAATAGCGATGGTTTCAGCAGTTTTGAATCTCTCGTGAAGGGCAAGTTCAGTATTGTTTGGAAAACAGCATGCCATTTTGAGGTGAGGGTTGATGCTCTTGACAAAACATTTAACTAATAACATTATACTTTTCTCACTGTACTTTGACAGCATTAAACCAATAATAGCTCTTTTGGTAGCAATAAGAGGCACCTGCTCAATATCAAGCAGGAACCCATGCTCTTAGAAAACTGCAGAGTACCATAGCAATCCTACACATGGACTCGATCATTGGTCTTGCACAGCTTGAAAGCATATCAGAATGACTTCCTTAATTCAAGTCACTGTCTTTAACAGCCGTGTTAGCCCTTGGCAGGGGTGGAGGGGATGATCCTTGGTACTATTTAGTTGTATGTTAAATTCCAAGGATATTTCATACAGCCTTCATCATGGTCCCCTGTGCTGGACCCCTGTGCCCTCTAATTAAATTCCACACTTAAAAGCTGGCTTCAGCAAGAGTAGAGGACAGGTAGGTGAAATACGAGTGCTTGACCTAATATTTTCTGGCATGACAGAGAAGGCTTTGAAATGGGGATGATGACTTCCCCATCACTACCCTTCACCCCTGAAGACTATGATGTTTGTGTAGCAGTGGGTATTGAAAAATGTGCCTGTTTAGTAGACAGACCTCTGAAGGCAGCAAAATTGCTCAGTGGTTTGCACTATGGCCTCACTCCTGCAGGGTTAGGTTCGATACCGGGACCTGACTCTGTGTGCAGTTTGTATCTTGTACCTGTGCTTGAACAGGTCTTCTCTCACAGTCTGAAAACATTGTTTAGGTGAACTGGTGACTCTCCAGTTCCCATAGTGTGTAATTGTATGCTGCTCCATGATGAACAAGCATCCTGTTCACAGTGTACTCCTGCCTTGTGCCCTGGACTTCCTGCGATATACTCCTGGCTCATCACAACCCTGCAATGGATAAGTATAGTTATGGAAAACAAGTGGAAGGATCTTCTGAGACTAGAAGTAGACACTGGTGTTAATAACAAGACGTGTAAAACATAGGCCTCAAGTCTATTGTGATACACGGTAAAGCTGGAACTGAATGGACGGGCCGAAAACACGGCTAGTATTATGCACAAGGGTGACTGCCTCTCTGTGGTCTCTCACAAATTACTATGTGTTACTATATGAGCTGTCACTAATGACAGCCTAGTTTTGTTTTTACAGGGTGTTGATTTGATAATTGCAAGCCTGATGGCTGACTGCTTTTTAAAAGATATTTATGTCCTATGTGTTTCAAGGTGAAAAGGAAATCAAACAAAGCAACATTTAAACTTTGACCTTTATCTCACATTTTTACTTTAATACATTGAATTAACAACTGGATTGGTTTCTGGGAATTAAAATCTTTTGGCCATTTCAGTAGTTGGGAAGAAGTGGGCCCCTTTCACCAGGTGACAGAACTGGATTACTTATCTCACAAATCATGAAATATCTGACTACTATATTTCATCTTAGGTCTCAGATCCTTCTTTACATTATTGATTTTGCCACAAAGTTTATAAATGAATGACACCTGCGAAAGTGAAACACAAGTGGTGGCATTCCTCCAAACGATGTGTTTTAATAAAGCGCTTTGTGACAGTGCTTCGTGTTAAAAGCGCTATATAAATAAAATTGAATTGAATCGAATAGTAATGCTGCAAACATTTGTGCTCCCCCCTCTCCCGGCCCATTTGGATGTACCACATTCCACAGGCAACGTTGCCAACGTTTTCAAATTTGCTGTTGGCAGAAACCATAATTAAAAGAAATTGTATATGATTCTTCAGTAGAAACTAATTTCTGCACTCTATTAAATTCCTCATTGCCTAGAATTTCACAACAAAGATCCGTGTTCAAATCCAGGTAGGTCTAGTAAATTAAGAACATTTGCTTTCCCCAGGAGATCTGCTGTTGTATGCGGCAACAGTTATGACCCGCTTACGACTGTAGCCCGATAAACAGTATGAGTAAACACATCAAGGCTGAAACTTGCTATGCAAGAAGGAGTCCGAGCTTCCTTCAGCAGCTCAATCAGTCGGCCTGGTGAATCTAAAGAGCCACGCGTCTTCATAGAGCAATGCAGAATTTATTCACTTCTAAAACTGCGTTGAGAATCTGGGGGATAAAAAACATGTTATTGTTCAGAGTATCTGAGGAAGTTAACATTGTATTTGTATTGATATTTATACCTGATTGCTGGTCAGTTTATTTTAAAACAACGCACAATGGACAGCTTTTCCCCTTGGAAATATACATTTCTTTTATTTTAATTCAACAAGGATTTCCCCATCAGGCTTCTGTTGCAATACATTTCTAACACTACCAACCAACGGTGTTGACGCATATCAACGAGTGAACCATACAGCCGCATAGAAGGCGATAAAGTGGTTAATCCACACAGACTGGAATCTACTACAGCCGGTATTTTTAGCGACAAGAGCTCTTGATGTCCTATATACACGCATTTAAACAGGCAGATATCGCCATTTCACATTGCCGAACAGGCCCCGCAACTAATACTATCATGAAAACCTGAATAACAATTGAAAAAAACAGCATTTTTTTTTTTTTTATCAAATACGTTTTAAAATTAAATATTTCTGTTTTGATCACACACTTTAGTCAGAAAAAGTATACTGTGTATATATAGTCAAATACCTTATTTTTAATAGGCATTTAGAATGCTATGCTCACGATAAATAGGTGTAAGTAACGGGGCTTCTTTATTCATCAGGATGCAATTATGAGTCATTTTTAGCATCTCCCCGCGTCCTTTCGCCCGTCAGCGGCTTATAAAAAGGAAGGTTCCTTTTGTCATAAAGGCGTACGCGCACGCATATCAGGTGTAGGGCTCGGCCAATTGTCACCACATACCTGTCAGGCGTGCGCGCTCCCAAGCCTGACAAAGATACCATACGTTCCTTTCACTACACCTCGCTTGCGTCCACAGCAGCGATTGAGCCCTCCCTCCTCTGTCGTCACGCTCTTACGCACGCGTGCGCGCGCCCCCGCCCCCGCCCCGTCCGTCCGTCCGTCCTCCCTCCCTCCCTCCCTCCCTGCAAGTGGGGAGCTATCCAGCAAAGCGCTCCGAAGTAGTCTCCTTCACCGGCCAGTGCTGTCTCTCGTCTCTCCAGGAATGAGAAGTGATGGCCGGCTCCGCCAACGAGGAGAAAACCTTCCGAAGGTTCCTGGAGCTCTTCGTCCGAGAGATGAGGGCACCGCTCCAGGACGACGAGCCTCTACCTATGCGACCGTTGTCGGACCTCGTCTCGGAGGACGAAGTGGAAGGGGAATGTCTCGACCTGTGTCTTCAGCATCTGTGCAAATAGTTAAGTACCCTTCTGAAGTGTTGCACACACATTCTCAGCGCCGTTTTCCGTGTACCCAGCGGTTCCTGAATGGGATATAGGGAACTCCTCCGAACCCGTTAATAACACCGGTGAGAAGTACTGAGCGAGACAACTTACCGGCATCACACACACACACGCTGAAAATTCACTTATGTATCGATTTGAAAATAAAATCACTTATTCCGTGACTATGTGCTACCCTCCTGTCGGTTAGCTCGCAAGACGCCTGAATGTAGTTTTGTGCTTTTATATGAGCAGTTTCTTGTTCATGCACCGTGACTTGGGACCTCCACAACCGTGCATACACGCATCCGCGGTCACTGTTGCCTCCAGCTGACCGCGACTCCGGACTTCATTTCCATTTTAACCGGATCGTCCACGTTTACGCTTCACTTGCAGGAAGAACGTACGCCGGTGTGCATGTCGGTTTTCATCAGCGGCGTGGTCACATTACTGACAAATAGATATTTACACATGCTTATTTAATATTAGCGCTGCTCTCGTCGTCATCATGGAGAATACCGCCGTGCTGTCGAAGGGCTTCACCTCACCGAGCCTGCAGAATGAATGAAAGACGGCAGAGATGAATGGAAGGCGCGTGCGGCCACCTCCTATGATCACGTCTATTAGAAGTCACTCCTCTAACTTATCTTGAAACGGCGACGATCGGGTGTTTTTACGTGAGCTTTTAGACATCGGCGCCAATAACATCCTTAGTCTTGACCGTGCACCGAAATGTACCACGTCACACAATACAGATATGAAACATTTATAATGACTCGGTCATCCGGTGGACAGCGACTCCCCTTTACCTGTGTCGGTCCACAGGAAACTGCCTGGTGGGGTTTTTTTTTTTTTAAATTATTTTTTAAACCTTTCTCTCGTAGGAAGAGTGTGTAAAAGCCGCCGCTCCACGTCAGCCGGCACCGGCGAGTTGTGTAGGACGGTTTGTGCTGTGTAGAAATCACGTCATCGGCCTTTCTACAAATAGCCCGGCTGTCGCGCTCAGAGCCCGGTCTCCCGGGCTGGATACGCCAGGAGGAAGAACCGAGAGGGTTCCGCTGGTTGATTTGAAAGTTTGAGCACATTTATTGTTTGTTTGTTTGTTTGTTTGTTTGTTTTATTTATTTAGCAGACGCCTTTGTCCAAGGAGACCTACAGCGAGGCGAAGATTGGAAAATGTAACTTTCCCCTAGTCCTAAATTCAGAATCTCAACTTATAATATACTTGGTAGTTATAAAGGAAAAGATGATGTTCATAATTTTTCATTAAAATGAATTTTGTTCTGGTGTAGTAAAAATTTAGATAAATTAAACCGAACTCTCCGTATAAGCATTTCAGCCCAGAAATAGCTTTTCTGATCATTTACCATTTATTGAATTTAAGTGTCCTCCATGGTACATGGCCCTCAAATCATCACACATCGCAGTTGTATGAACTGAAAATCCTAAGCAGCGTGCCATCCCCCACTTACTGTGTTTTGTCACCTGATTCCAGCTAAAGTCAAAGGACGATCTTTTACGTTAATGTCACATGTAAGTAGGTGATGAAGGACAAAACATCCGTGCCATTTCTGATTGGATAACATTGGGTATGTTTAATTATAGGGTGTCTTCCTATAACAGGGGCTGGGAATCCTGCACAAAAATCACATTGTTGATTGAGCTTTTCCGTGCAAATTGCTTCCAACTTGTATTCTGCTACCGCATAGGCCAGTGTAAACTCACATGCAGGTAATTTCATTATTGGTTCATTCAAGCCTGGTGGACACAGAAGGTCTTCATTTCATATCGTGACTTAGATTTAAATGTTGGGCTTCAGCTGCGCTCTGGGGTTATTCAGCTTGACTGTGATTATCGTGTCTCTAGGATGAAGATCTAATCATAGTTCTGGAGGAGAGGCAGAGATCCCCTTTGTTCTCATCTTGTCTCCGTGTTTGGGTCTGCGTGGGTGTTGGGAGGGGCCAAAGTGTGTGTGTGTGCGCAAACGGAGAGGGGGGGTTGCTGTGACATCGCATTGGCATACTCTCAAACCTGCTGATCTGAGCATGCCTCAATATTACTGAGGGGGGGTGGGGTGTTCCAGGCCACATTGTTTGCGTGGGGTTTGTCTGTCCTTTGGTAATATTTCCACAGTATGCTCTCAGGCCAAATAGAGATGGAGTGCCTTGGTACCAGCAGTCACACCTCACCTCGTCTCTCAGTTCATTCCCACCTTGAAATGGCGAAGTAACAAATACTCCAGCCTTCGTTTAGTGCAACTGGCTAGAATGGTACTGTGAAATGTGGATGGCTCTTTTGAGCAATGGGAAACGCAGGAATGCATAAATGTTTTCATTTGAGTTTATTCGTACTAATGAGTGATTGACACTCATGTATTTGTATGTGCATATGTGGCACCATGGGATAACCTTTATTCTCTTACAATTTGGCAGTCTACTGAAAATACAACGCTCAATTATGTAGAACAGCGGGACAGCGAAATATAAACAGATCTTTCAACAAATGTTTCGCTGTTCGAATAAATGGATGGCCATTGTAACTGCAAGTGTCACATATTCATAATTCAGTATTGCTTCAATATACAAATTTAGCATTGTAAGTTTTATAACTCGCTGAATTTCACATCTAATCAAATAATTGGGGCTGTCTTTATGACTAGTTGCGGTACAGATAATAATGTCTTCGGTCTTAACTGCTGTTGACGGTTTCAATTATTAAAGACTATTTTAAAAAACTACTTAAACCTGGAGTGCTTAGATTCCATGGGCACCCTTTATTCTGATCTTGTATTAAATTATCTTGCATGCCCCATGTCAGTAAAAAAAAAAAAAAAAAAAAAATCCTTTTAAGAAGATGAATACCAGTAAAAGGACCGATTTTATATGCAGCTTGGGTGTCAGTGTTCACCTCTGTCCAAACATGGAGCCAAGTGAGCAGTGGCTCATCTTGAGGTCAGCGGTAATCCTGTTCACATGTGGATTAGTTGGTTTGTAAAGTCTGAGTTGTGGTTTTGTCTCAAGTTTAGCTAGTTGCCATAAAGTAATAATAGTGCCTTAGCTCTATGGCTTACAAAAGATGGTGAATTCAGCAAAGGGTGGGCTTTCAGTGGACACTAATGACCACGTTGATGTGGAATGGATAAAGATAATGTGATTGAAAATAGTAAACTGGCTATTAATGAGTCAGTACGGGGGCATAAGCTTTTAGTGTTTTATTAGTAGCTGAGGTAATTAAAAATAGACTTGTTTGCTGGTTTCTGCTTTAAAGTTGCAGGATGTTAGGCTGTAGTGACATTTAGGATAACTAGTATAATTACAATGTGATTTTGATGGTAGTTGAATTATTTTGGATAATTATGTGTCAGGAAAATTATGTCTATTCAAGCTTAATTTAATCAGGTTGGCATCTTACTATGTTATATATGATGTGAGTTGCTTAGACATGATGGCCTGCACTCCTGGACCTTTTAAATGTCAGTCTACAGTATGGCTGTACTCTGCATTGATAAGTATTTACTGCATCCTAGAAGACTTTTGTATTCTGTTGATAAATCACAGCACTGCTTATATCTGTGAAGTAAAATTTAACAGATGCCTGGGACAGCCCTGTGGTAATTAAAAAAAAAAAAAAAAAAAAAATCAAGGTTTTTAGTAAATGCTTGATTTAAAAGCACACTCGGTGGGTTACCATGGATCCCGACATGGGGGGTGGGGGTCTTAATGAGGGTCCCCATGTACAAATGACGGCTCAAAGGTAAATTGCTGTCACCCTTGAAAACATGAATGACCTTACACTGTGCCATCTTAGAGAATAAAATATGGTATTAACTCCTTGGATGCAGCTGTCTGCGTGTATCTGCAGTTGGAGAAGGAAGCAGTGGTATTGCAGTATTGCTGGTAACCGTGACCACGTGTTCCTGTGAACCCAGCATTACAGTTTAACTGCCCTGCAGATGCTGTAGTTTGTGGGTGGGCAGGCCTCAGCATCTCAGTCTGGTGAAAATTTGCAACATCTATTTGTGTGCCTTTTGGAGGCCACATGTAGCACATACTTCAATGTATGACAAGACATGAAACTTGTTCGTTTTGCTGGGAAGGCCAGCTGCAGTATAAGGATGTGATTTGTCAACAAACCTAATGTAACATGGATGTGGATTAGGCATGGAACTGTTTTTTGAAATCCATTTGATTCAGCCCCAGAGGAAGATCAAATCAGGTCAGCTGAATATTTATTGTAAGACTTAAAGCATTGGTATACTATGGTAATGATGGATATTTAAAAGTACATTTTGCCAGTATGTTTTTAATGTCAAATTCCTGAAGAAGATGGCTTTGGTTTGTTTATTTCAGTCCAGTAATTGGTTACCAGATTAGAGACAGTGAGATTTTAGGGAAACAGTTTTGACAGGATGTTTCACTCAGATAAAGACAACACTGTTTCCTTTAACTTCCAGCTCCAGTGTTCAAGCTCTATGATGTTTTGATGGAAATTAGGAAAAGCGTGCACCAGTGTGCCTAAATTAAGTTGTCATTTTTTTCTTGCATGTAGCCAAATTTTTGCACCGAGAGCCTTCTTGGCAACGTATTAGAGCACAACTCTTCTTCAGTAACATTGACAGCAGCTGCCCTGTAGCCTGGCAGTCAAACACCCCCCCTCCCATGATCAGTTTGGGATTTGGTCCACTGATGCAGATCTGGTCCCAGAGAAACAGCAGGCCAGCAGGCGAGCTGATTTACACTCCCGAAGCACATCAGAAGTCACCACGAAATGATCCAGAGGACAGTGACAACCTTTGCCTGGTTCAGGTAGAGGCAGAATGACTCCTGTGTTCAGTTTGATTCTGTCCAATAAAACCACACCCATTTCAAATCTACCCTGCCCCTCCCCCTGCAGAATCACAGCCTGAATCCCGGCCATCTCCTTTGTGCAATGTGTGGCTAAATATCATTGCAAGGCTTAAAAAAAAAAAGAAACCGAGCAGCCATCTTGCTTGGCCTGCATGGTGCTGGGAGAACAGTCTTTCCTGACAGCGTATCGGGAACACATTACTTCCAGCTGGAATTTTACCATTTGAGGTACGACAGGATTCGACAGAGATGAGACAGAACGAAACATAGGTCTGTGGCCCACACAGATGTAGTATGTGCTGATACTATTGTGTTCACGATGTGCGTGAATGTCTGAGCAACGCCCATGGGCAGGATGCGTTGGCGGGGCGACAGTTGTCACGTAACACTGCTGCTAAACTTATTTCAATAACTTTGAGTGCTCTGCTGAATTTTCAGATACAAGAATAAATACAAGCACCATGGTGGCTCAGCAGGTTACACAGTTGCCTCACACTTCCAAGGTTGGGGATTTGACTCTTGCCTCTGCTCTGTGTGAATGAAATCTATATGTTCTCTCCTTATCATGTGAGCAGCCTACAAGTACTCTGGTTTCCCCCTGCAGTCCACAGATAGTCCACAGACTGTCATATCTTCAGATTGCTCGTAGTGTGTTAGTGCATGTATATAGGTACTCTGATGGACTAGCATCACATCCCAGGTGAACCTCTGCCTAGTGCCCTATGCTGTTTGGCGTAGACTCCAGGGCTTCTGTGACCCTGACTAGGATAAGTGGTTGGAAGATGGCTGGAAGAATAAATATATTTCTGGGCTTTAGCCAGTGGAGAGAAGATGAATGTCGAGAGTCATGTGTTGACCCTACGAAAGAAGATGCATACAGAAATCAAACCCTCCATGTTACCTGGTTGCAAACGCCACTTGCTTGTTTTGTGTGTCTGATGGTCCCTGTTACAATCAGTCAGCTCCATCAAAATACGCACAAATAAATGCATGCCTGACCATGAAAGTGTTCATGCAAGAAGTGATTCTTTGGCAGTTGGGACCTGTAGACACTCCCAGTGGTTTGGTCCATTTCCTCCTGCCCTGGCCTGTCTGAGATGATCCTCTCCATCCTTGTTTCCGTTTAGCCGACGGGAGGGTTGACTTTGCTGTGCTATCCACCAGTTGATACAGTTTAATGACCGGCTCAGCCAGACTAAATAAGTATGTGAAATCAAGAATAAAGCTAGTTCTCAGCTTCTCGATGACTCACAAGTCATTGCTTCCAAATGTTTGTTTTTATTTGTATTACCTTTACCAGTTTTCTCTACCTAAGGCCTTAATCAGGACTATCATTAGAGGACATAAATAAATCTAAGGGTCAGAGCCTTTTCCTTGCATCATCTGTAATGCTTTGTCCTGTTTACAGAGTGATGGTCTGTTCGAAATACACAGTCTCCTTAGCCCACCAGTCCACAGTGTTGACCTGACCCTAAGCTGCTGTAAACACTTGACTTGTTGGGAATCTGCTACTGGTGCGATACACCAGACTACTTATTGGCATCTGGCTGTTTGGTTTTGCATTACACACTGTGATCTAGGGCTTTCCTTGAGGCCCTCTTAAGTGTCTGGTACTGTTCTAACAGTGCCTGGCTCTCACCTGGGCTACACGTCCAGGTCCCAGCCTGGAATCATGGTTTGTGTGTGCTCTTTCACTTCAGCTTTCTTGTCAGTTTAATAGTCTGCGACTTTGAAGTAAAACATTTTTGCTAGCAGTTTTTCAAATAATGTATTAAGTACCCTGTACTTAATAATGTACCCTGGTTTTTAACACTACCTAGTGAAAATTACCTGGAACAAGGTGAGGTGGCAGGTTTAATATGCTCTGGCTAATATACAAACCTGAGATCACCTTCAGATCTTCACAGCCACCCTCAAAGTGCTTCTTTTTATTTTGAGCTTTGACATAAACCAAACGGGCACTCCAAAGGCTCTTCTGAGACTGCCTTTCTTCCTGATTTTCATTTGTCTAAAAGAGGTCCGTCACCTTTTGTGAAAACTGTCGTCTCATTGATTGAATGGAGCTGTGATTGATTGGTGGTCTGACTTCGGTTGCGAAGCCATCTTGCTGAGCATGTTTGTGGTGGGTCCATAGTGGGTCTGTCAGAGGGTCTGCTTGCTGAGGCTGTGGCCTTCAGCTCATGTGGCCTTAAATATCAAGTCATGCTGTCAGGGACAACTCCAGGCAGATGCAAGAGTATATCCATGTAGATGAGTTCGCGTCCTGTCAATAAAGTAGTGGAATTCATTAAGCATGAAGTTGGTTCTTTATCCTTTATTGAAATTTCTTCCCATTGTAAAGTCTTACTTTTGTACTGAATATGCACCATTGTATTGAAAGCAACATGAATAAATTAAAAATCAGACTTTTTAAAACATAGACAAATGTTGGTCAAATGCAACAAAGAAGATGTCACTCAATTTCTTTCACCTGTTTCAGGAACTTGTGAGTTTAATGGATCCGTATGTCCCCTGCTGGAAGTAATTTTTCACAAAATAAAAGGAAGTGTGAGGAATCTGACCTTGAGCATGCATCGTGTGGAATACGAGCTCGACAACGTGTACGGCGTTGGGCAGCGACGTCTCTTATAGCGCTTCACTCCGGAGTGAAGAGAAGTGAAAATGAACAGAGCAACAACAGACCGCACAGCAGCTGCTCCCAACCTACATGCACTTCAGCTCAGTTGTCATGCGTCACAGGCGTCATTTTCGCATTCAGATTTTTTTTTTTTTTACTGTTTGCAGTATTGCTGAATGCCCAGTGGTGCCGTTGATTCCAGTGAAATAATATGAAACACCAAGGGAAACAAAGTACTGGGACACCCCCAGCTAGCTGAGTCCCCGCCCCTTCCTTCGGATGTCGGGACCACTGAGTTCTGGAGCAGGCTGCTGCAAATGAAGCCAGCCGGTCCCCTTGGCGCCCGAGTCCCCTTGGAGTGCTCGTATCATAATAGCGTTCAGGCGCGGCGCGGCTCGCACCGTCTGACACAATTAGCGCCGCTTCAGTCTGAATCGGGGCTGTGTGCACAAATGCGGGTTTGACGGACTGGCAGGAAATCCTGGATGACACTTTGCCTTTCCAGATGTGGCTGAGGGAGCAGTCCACCTCCACCTCCACACCCCCCTGTCCTTTGCCTCCGATCACTCCAGTGCAGGCTCTGACCAGTGTACCCCAGACTGGGAAACTACTTCCAGAAGTAATTCATTAATCAGGTTTTGCTCTCGGATTAGCATTCTCCAAACTCACCACCCACTTAAATGCCTAACTAGGAATAGTTCTTCCTGCTAATCAAGCACTAAGACTCATTTAACCTGTATAACACGTTTGCCTGCTGGAGGCAGAGCCTCTTGCATCACTTCAGATATTTATTCTAATAAAATATCTTCAAGACGAGTGTTTACACTTCCTTTCTCCACTTCAGTGTTGTTGGTTTTGGTTTTCTGAGGTCTGAAGAGAGTTGCGGCATATCTGAATACAGCATAGCACATTTTATCCAGCTCTTTTAAATGTCAGGATGGCACAGATGAATGCCAAAAAGAGTAAGTGCAGTTAATCTCTGTTAAGATGAGAACTTGGCGCTAACAGTCTGTACCTACAAAGTGACGTTTTTCTTTTTCCCACCCTTCCGAAGTTGATTATGTGCAATCCAGCCAAGAACTGGAATTACCCGGTTAGTCCGAGGAGGCAGAAAGTTTCACAGCTGAGAAATGTTCGTGTTTGTTCATGTCCAGGGCTGCTGTCAGCCGTAGTCGGTGGAACTGTGGAAAACAAACAGTTGCCTCCAGTGAAAGTGTGACACCACCCTATGCTTGCTCAGTCAGATCCCACTTTATGTCTTCCAATTGAAGCTGTACAGGGTCCCGATTTTGCTTTTTCACTAGGCTCCATTAAGCACAATAAAACCAGTCAGGAAGATTTGTGGGTTTTCTAGTCGCTGTTCCCTTGTGGTCACCTTGTAATGGGCTGTGGGCCAAGGAAACTCTGTTTTGCTCAAGTCAAGAGATCTTTGTTGTCACTGCATCCATATACATGTACAGTATATAGTGCAATGAAAAACCGTTTCCCTTTGCTGCGGTTCCCTTCCATGGTATCATGTCACTGCCTACGGTATGGTCCTATGAAGACTTTCCCTCCATTCTGTTCATAAGTTACAACATCCAAGAAATGTCCTGACATCAGGTTAAGAGTTGGGTTAAAAGCCATTCACTTAGTTAATCCTTTCAATATGTGAATTGCTGGACATTCAGGTATTTTGATTTGCTCACTACTCATGGGAACTTGCACGTATTGAGAAGTTCTGTGACGTCACCTGTGCCCTAGTAAGTTTGAAATGTAAATGGTATCTAGGAATGGCCTTCACAAAATAATTCGTGACTTCTGCTCCAGTGCAGCAGTCTTAGAAGCCGAAATATCGACAGGCATGAAATCTACCAGGCTGGGAAGACAAGTGTCTCTCTTTGAAAGTGGCACTTCTCAACAGAAAGGCAGCATACTGGGCCGTCCCATACGCATACACTGGGCATTCTGGCCGCTTACCTGTAGGAGTGGACTTTTCAAGGACACAGGAAGCAAACGTGGTCAGAGAGAACAGCTGACCCGTTCTCATATGCAAATGTTCTTCCTGGCTCATGGTGCGGCACCTTCATTCCTCAGGCTGTGAATCTGGGGCTGCATGAAGGAGGAGATGGCTGGCCTATATTCCAAACCAGCTATCGCTTCCTGGGGGTTGGTGCTCATGGCCGTTCCAGCTTTAACAGGCTCTCTGAGTTTAACAAGACTTTCTTTTTTTAGTGCCGACCATTGAACGCCTGATAGGGAGCCTTGTATTGCTCCCCTCGCAAAACAGAAATTAATTGCCTCCTCATGATTGCTCTTAAGTGGCTCATGTCTCTAGCAATGCTAGAAGGTGGGAGGTCACCCCTCCTGACAGCGCACAGATACTTAACAGCATCAAGTGACATGTTGTCATAGGGTTTCTCCCTTAAGCTAGCTGGGGGGGCAGCAGCGATGCCCATGTGATCTACGCACCTTGGGAAATTCACCAATGCCTTGAGATGGTGCTGAGGGAAGCGGTGGGTTTTATTAATATATGTGATGTTAATCTATCTGGTCTATAATCTCAGACCAAACCAATTTCTTAGTGAATCATCAGGTGTTTCTCTGTAGGAGAGTGAGATGGGTAATCTTGTTATTCCTTGGTTAAGTTATTAAGAGAACAGCTTCCGGCAAGTTTAACATTTTGGCTTGCCCATATAACAGTTTTGTTCTGCAGCAATGCCATAACATGGCATTTTTTTGGCTACTGTAGTTGCTAATATCCATACAATTGAGGTATACTTTACAACATATTGAGTATTTTTGAGTCAGATTTTCCTTGTCTTCTGCGCCCAGTGATGCCCTCCTATGCTCTCAAATCCAGTGGGTTTTTTTTTTTTTTTTTTTTTTTTTTTTTTTCCGCTCCCCCTGGCAGTGACCCCCAAGCTCCACATTGTAGTGGGCACACTAAAGGTTTTGTGGGCAGGGTGCTGGCTCATGTCCTGGGATGACCTTGGGCTTGCTGGCCTGCTGCCTGGCCTCAGCGTTCCATTGGGGTGTTGTGACTTTTATGCAGCCCTTAAACTACAGGTGTTCAGCGCAGAAAGGGGAACAGGCATACACAAACCATGGGGAAAGTTTGTTTACTGCCCATTAACATATAAAACCAGCCCTTTGAAGAGCTTGCAATTTCGTTGGTAATCGGTATGGTGATACACCAGCACCTCCAGGGTTGTGGGTTTGATTCTAGTCCTGTGTGTGGAGTTCTCCCATTATTGGCCCAGGTTATCTCCAGGTACTCCAGTTTCCACACCAACACCTAAAAACACGAGGTTTGGTGAATCGGTGTTTCGAAATCCCCATAGATGATGGGTGGCACACTGCAACTATGTGTGGCTCTTTCAGCATAATGGTCCTGTCATTTCCTTCCATTTGAATAGCCTATCGGTGCGCTGACGTCCAGCTACAACGGCCTTCCTGGAATTAGAAAAACCACACCGTAGCAACGAGGAAGTACCTCATCACTGTAGGTGCCCCTCTGCGACAATCCCATGAATTCCACATGCTGCCTCTGGTGATTGGGTCAGCGGCGGGGGGCTGTTTGTTTATCAGCAGCTTGTAGGCAAATGTGGACTCTCCACCCAAGCTGGGGGGCAGGCAATGCAAAGCAGGCCCTACGAGTGGTGGGTCAGCATTCCTCGTCGGCTCGCCTGGTGGACTGTCTGCCATGGCGAGATGCAAATGAGCCCTGCTGAATGAATTGCTAAAGGAAGAAGTGCGTGCCCAGAGTGAGCTCATTAACACATTCATGAATTCAAGGCAGGAATCAAAGGATCCCCTACCTTTGAGCCTGTAACTGAAGGCAAACCCCTCAGTTACGGTACAGACTCTGAGTCGCTGACTCCAGGCACTCTGTGGAGTTTCCCATCAGTGCCAGCAGTAGAACGGGTCATAAAGCATTTGGCCGATACTTCGCGTTGTGGTCGATCCAAACAGTTGGGTGGGGAGATGTATGAGGAGTGTGCCACCCATTAAGTTCCTCCAGCTAGTGTGGATTTCACAGGAAGCTCCTTGAGTGGCTGCTGCTGCAGTCTGTGTATGAGGCCCGGCTGTCACCCAGACAACACATGGGTCAAATTCAGTCAGGTGATTCATGTTTACGAAATGGGCTGCTGGGCATGCGATCTCTGTGCCCTGAGGACATTGTTCTTGTATTATTTTTTTTGTTTACCCCAGAGTATTTCTAAGCTCCTTGCCAAACGCCAAGCCTCATCTGTCATCCTAGAATGAGTGCCATGCCTGGTTCATCAAGGGAACAGGAAGAGGGAGCCAGCTTGATACCCCCCCCCCCCCCCCCATTCAAAGGAGTTGATCGGCTCTGCCTCTGTGTGCTATTGCATTTCACTATACGACTCTGTAGAGAAAGTTGGCATTATTGAACCAGAGTGAGCCATCTACATATTTAATGCTAGAGCAGAGCTATTCGTTTATTCTTCCTGACAAAAGGCAGAATGTCTCTCCTGCTGGCCCCTATCACTGGGCAAGTCATTCAACAGAACATCTTTTATGACCTAACTCGGTTCATCCGTGTTCATAAAACTGCAACTGTGACCACCATGATAAGTTCTGCAGGACGATCCAGAAAAGTGGCACTGGAGATCCACTCGTGTGCTGGAACGCCATGCCGTCTCGGCTTGGCGAGCACGTTGGTGAATCTGGTTGTATCCCTCTTGAGTTATATTCCTGTCCCTGGCTTTGTTTACCTTAATGTGATTAATTCCCCAAACCGTTGGGTGCTGGGAAAAGGCCTCACTCCTGGCTCCGCCCCACTTCGGGGCTACCAACAAGGGTGACCTGTTCACTGTGACCTCCCCAACATGAGGTAATTGCGTCCATTTCTGCACTCTCGTTGCTGAGAGGAACATTTGGCTGATTTGGTTACCAGGCCCTCATTAGAACGTGGGACAACACAGCTGGGGTTTCCTCGGCTTCCTCTTAATAAAATACCCTCCCCCCATAATTTTGCATGACTGCGTAAGTAATAGCCTAGTTGGATACCCAAGGTGCTCTTATGTGTTTTGTGCAGCAGAAACATCAAGTAAAGGATATTGCTGCTAATATTAGTTACATCTTAACACAGTGCACCATGAGGGTCTTTTACTTTTAAGTGGTGCTCAGGAATAGAAGTGCGGCGTCGTCAGACCAGAGTAATAGCACTACATCATTGCTGTTTTGGGTTAACCCATTTAGACTGCTTTGGTCCATGGCTCAGCGAAACTCAGCAGGGGGGGAACACACGCCGAGCGCTACTGCCGATGTTCTCGTGTGTCGCCTTCTCTGCGAAATGGAATCGTGAGCGGCATTTGAGGAGCGTGAGCGTCGAGTCACAGCCAGCCACCTGCTGATTGTTTGCAATGGGCAAATGATGTGATTCACCTGGGTTCTGTGGTGCTCCCTCGGGCCTCTGCCAAATTCAGCTAGCAAGACCTGGGGTTTTCTCAGGTTCAGGTGCTTGGGGCATGACAAGGCTGTCGCATGACCTTATCGAATAGATGCTCAGGTACGACAAGCACCCTGAACAACCCTCTTGGTGTCCCTGAGGCGATTACAGGCGTGAGCACTGCCAGCTGGTCTGTTACATAACATTATTTCTAGACCCTGTAGTGGAGCCACACGCTTATGCATCGCGTTGAGTGGCCTGGTCTGTTCCAGTCTGTTACAGAGAAGGGGGTGAGCTCCAGTCTGACCAGCAGCCATGAGAGCTAAACCTGGCAGCCCACAGCCACGTGCACCTGGCCTCCATGTTGTGGTTACCCTAGTGTGAACTAATGAGTAATTCTGCACGTTAGAACGATTTCATGATTCTTTACTGCTGTGTCATTGGGAACCCCCCCCCCCATAAATGTTTATTCTAAGATGTTATCAACACTATAAATAGCTTATATCGAATGTTACTGGCATGGGGCTGCCGGTGTTAAATAAGGGAGCGATCATCTGGAAGGGATGAAGTGTGTCGGGATGGAGCTTTTTCTGGGATCTGGAGTTCCATGCTTCAGCTCATGCAGCATGCAGCAGCACCATCCCGCGTGCTCCCCACTGTCCCTCGACGGGTGGGAATGTCAGAGCCGTTTGCCGGGAGGGCTTTTCCCGGCCTCGGGGATGAGCCAAGCCGAACACAACACAACTCCCTGGCCAGGGAGCGAACTTGCGTCAGCACTTCGCACATGGGCTTGCAGTGGGGGGGGTGGGTCGTGGCCAGGACCAGCCTTAGGGTAACTTAACCGAAAGTCTTTCATTCCCGCATCAAGAGAATTGCATTTAAAATTCAAGTACTGAATTCACATTTTCACTTACCACAGTTTGTCTGGTCAATGGAATTGAGGGTGTGGGGGGCAGCCATTGTTATTGAACAGGAGGTTTCTTTGAATGTTTATACAGGCAGGTAAACTAATTCTGAGTCTTTCCCAGCTCATGCAACATGAGGACCGCTGTAGCCCATGTGACACACACAAAAGCCACTTTTTGTTTAATCGCTGTTGTTTCTCGACCCGCATGTTGTACACAGTCCCAGTTCACCCCAGAACACCCGGTGCCTGGCAGCACGCGTGGTCAGCACAGTGACGCTTCTCAGAAGCACCATCAGTATTGAATGCTGTCTCACTTAAGGAATGTGACCCTGCAGCAGTAAAACCAACCGTGATGTGTGACGAATGGCATGTCTCTCCCCCAGCACCCTCGATTTTATTCAGTTTACTAATAATTAGTTTAGAAAAAATGGCCAAAATTGTTTTCCAATTTGTTCAGAATTATTTTCTGCAATTCAAATTTTCCCGTCATAATATAATTAAACAAAACGCTGAACTACTTTGTGCTTGTGCTAGCGACGGAAGTGGTGTTATATTATGTTACCGCCAAAGCCAAAATACTGCGATAATTGATGAAATGTCCTCGCCTTAATGCATATAACCTGTAAATTAGCATTAAGAATAGCAGACAAGGATAAGCTGGCTTTCAGCAAACGGGCTAATTAGCATTTGCTCTGAGTCTGCGCTGACGTGCTATTTGTTTATCCGTTAGCAGTGCACGAGACATGATGTTTAATTTGGCAGCAATACTCCAAAATTATGTGAACTAAAGAAGATGGGATTGGATGCAGCTTTGCAGTCACTATTACCTCATATTTTCTCATGATTTCAGTTTTGGCAGTGGCACTGTGTTATTGTCTCGTCTTGGCCTGCCACACAACAAAGTAATTTGTGGGTGCTGTAAACTAATCACAGTGTGTGATCCAATACTATACGTTTCTGAAAGGCTTTCATTTCTTGGATGCCAATGAAGGTGATTGAGTGAATAACCCTCTATGCACTAACATGACCAACCAAAAGATTCTGGCTTTTGACCGACTATGAGTGTCTCAGGTGCCATTAAGAAAACGGGAGTGGCCGTTTCTTTAGGAAAACGGCAACAAGCTGATGATAGGCAGGACCTGAGAGGGGCTGGGTTTGGGTGAGCGTGCTCTGTGGCCCGCACAGCTGTGTGTAGGAGAGCCTCTCCTGCTCTGGTGGCTGTTCGTGCAGATGGCCACGTTCGTAGGCAGCATGATGACATCAGCTTGTTGACCACGTCAAACACCGAAGGGCTGCAGAGGCTAGAGGGGTGCCTGCTTGAAAGAAGCAGAGGGTGTTCCAGGTGCCAGGATCAAAGAAGACTGTTGTTGTTTTTTTTTTTTTTTTTTTTTTTTTTTAATCGCCGTCAGATCAACTGGCAGAAAAGCAAATGACATTTCCTCCTCGATTGCTGCCCCTGCTGTACGACCTCACCAGCTGACGCCTCCATAAATCATCATACTGGCTCCAGACGTCTTGCATAACTCGTATTTGCAGGTAGCTCGCCGAACGTAATCCCGTTGTCGGCGTTACGGGATCCGGGTTGCTTTCTGCCCACGCGGGGCCAGATCACGAGCTTTCTGGGAGCCAGCAGCCTTGGCCCACATTGGCGGGTGGCACAGCGGTGGAAAGCGATGGGGTACAGTAATCGGGGGATTAAGATCGTAATCCTGTGGGGGAAAGAGGAAGATGTGTAACTCTCTTTTTTTTTTTGTCTGGCTCCTCAGAAGTAGGCCTGCATCTGAGGAAAGTAATTAAGGCAAAATGGATAGATGCAGCTCTGTATTTTAAATGGCTGTACAGTGACCAATTATTCTTCAGCCCTATTCAAATTTAAATGTAGTGTAAAGGATAGTGTGATCCCTGTCGGAGAACTCAGGTCTAGCCCTAAATGTTAATGTAATGTTTTCTATTGATATCGCATACAGCAGTCCGATGCTTTAAACTGGTCCACAGTTTGCTGAAATGAAGTCACGTTGAAATGTTCTTGTTGATGTTTCTCCCCCACCCCCCCCCCCGCCCCCGCCACCCCTTTCACCCCCCCATCCAGCCCCCCCCTCGCGCCGCCGCTC
>JAACJT020000032.1:6021827-6040252 GCA_009936485.2 Gymnarchus niloticus | reverse complement strand
TTTTTTTTTATCTAACCACAGACGCTCCCCCTTTTACTCTTTCTCCCGGTTGGTCTTCAAGAAAAACCCACAATTTTCTTTTTTTTCTTTCCGCCCCCCCCCCCCCCCCCCCCAGTTAAGTATATTCATAAGCTAGAAAGTTGCCAGATCAGACTGTCCAATAGTATAGTGTTCCTTCTGCCCAACCGGATGTCAGTACAGTTGTGCTTTAGATGGAAATCAGTGCCACAGCATATTAATGTGCTGGAGCTGGTATCATGACCATGGGCTTCCTCGATTCCACCATGAAAGGAGTTCTGCTTAATTAAGAAAGTTAGATTTGATGGACATAATGAGAATTCAGATGTTGTGGCTATTTGTCATCATTAAAGATAGCTCCTTTCTTTTTTGTTCTTTTGGTTTCTTTTTTTTTTTTTGATAGTTGTTAATAACTTGGTGTTTTAAAAGCTTTTTCCAAAGTTACTCATCAATTTAATTGTCACGTTGGCATCAGTGCTTCAGGTCCCTGGAGTACTGTCCAGGGTTTTGTGTTAACCCATCATGTTTTCTCGTGTTTTGCTGATTGTCCTTTCCTGATTGGCCTCGTATTCCACCTGTGTCTCTTATTATGTAGTCCGAGCCTCTGTTTTTGCCTTTACCGTGCGTTTGTAAGCATCTCTGCCTGTTGTGCTCTTGTTCCGTGTCCTTGTAGGGATCTTTCCCCCCCTCCTTGCCTTACCTACTTGTGCCCTAGTCTCAGTGTTCCCTGCCTTATTTCCTCTGAGTCCATTGCTTTATTTACCCCTTATGTTCAGGGCAGAGCCCGGTGGTTACCTTTTTTTGTAGTCTGCCATTAAAACCCTATAGGAACTCAGACCTGCATCCTCACCTCCCTTGTCTCATGGCCCTGCACTCTGAGTCTGGTGGCAACCATGACATTAATCATGCTAAAATTGTAAACCTTCACCTAATATGTTATGTATAGTGATATTAGTAATAGATACTAGGGTTCTCCCCATGACCCTGCACTGGATAAGTGGTGGCATGATGGATTTGGTGGTTGGATGTAGTAAGTTGAGTGAGGAAGCTCAAAAAATGTACATATTACACAATTTTGGCATCCTGCGAAAATAATAGAAACAAAACATTTCCGGTGTATAATAATATAATAAATTTGTCAAAAGTCTGACAACTTTTGATGAATCTGCGTCCCTAATCACCTCGCTCCCTGCTGGCCAATGTTTCAGCCTGTCGCCTGCTGTTCTTTTTTGTATTGTTCAGTCAGTATGCTCCCTAAAAGCAGAATACTCTCCTGACAATGCAATGAGTGTCAGCTCTATTTCAGGCACCTTCAAAACAGAAGTCATCAGGTAATCCACTTTCGTCGTTCTGCAGCTTGTTTGCTCATTCGCCACCTGCTGCAGATGCCACTCTTCATCTACCTTCTTCGACTCGAGTCATAGTCTGTTTTGTAGTTAGAACAACACTTTCATTTAGTTGTACGTCTCTGTTTTTTTTTTTCTTTTTGGCATGTGTGCGAGAGGGCGACGTGGTGACTCAGTTGTTAACACTGTTGCCTCACACCTCCAGGGTTGGGGGTTCGAGTTTCACCTCTCCTCTGTGGGTGTTCCTCTGGGTGCTCCAGTTTCCTCTCTCAGTCCACAGATGTGCAGTTAGGGCTAATTGGTGACTCCTTATTGCCTGCTTTCTGCCCGTGTGCGTGCGCAGCATGTTATGGGTTACGGTGAAGTTTAGCTCCTTGAGGTGGATTTACATTCATGGATTTTTCCACTAGCTGCATATATACGTAAATATAATTCTGCAACCATTAATAAATATCCTTTTCAAAGTGGTGCATTCACTGCAAGGTTTAGCGTAAAGAAATTCATTGTGACAAAATCAATATCTATAAAATTTTACATTATTAATAAGTCAATGTGGGATTTACAGTTTATTGTAATTCATCCATCCATCCATCTTCCAAATGCTTTTCCAGTACAGAGTTCTGTGGAGCCTTTAGCCTATCCCAGGCAGCATAGGGTTCAAGGTAAGTGATGTACTGGATGGAATACCAGACCACACAGAAGCACGCACGCACACACACAGTCACGAGCCATGTGCAATTTAAAGGTGCCACCTCACCAAGCTGCAAGATGTTGGACCGTGGGAGGACATCAGAGGAAATCCACACAGCACAAGGAGAACATGCAAACTCCACACGCACAGAGCTGAGCTGAGTTTCGGACCCCCGGTGATGCAGCAGTGCTCCATGCTGAACCCCCATAACACCCTGGTTATTATAATGTGTTTATTAAATATTGCATCAATACATTTAAATATTTTAAACATTTGGTGCTACAATAACACTAACATTTTCTGCAAAAGACATGTTGCATGCTTACCCTGTATTTGCTTTTGAGAGTCCCATGTGTGTTATGACTCTGTTCAGTGTCCCTGACCTTCTGCCCTGTGCTCCCTTGGATAGGCTCCCTGGTTGAGCAGTTAAGGAAAATGAGCTCCGTCTCCTGCATTCTCAGAATATAGAATGAGCTTTGATGAAGTATTTCCATCGTGAGGTTTAATCCTTGCTTGGCTTGCTACTGGGCAGAATAATAATCGGCTTCATTGCACCACTTTTTCAGCAAGAACTCCCTGCGTTGTTTGTGAATTATGTTTGCATTGTAGGTAAAAACAATTGAAGATCAAGTGAATATGTGTAACCACAGACCAGTTGAAATTCCAGGGTCAAATCTGCATAGTATTGAGGGATAATGGCTGGCCCAGCGTAAGAGAGTGGTAGAGTGACAGCAAGACGCACCTCAGGTTGATCTCACATTAATCGTTACGATTCAAATGTAACATCACGGAGTTAAAACACATCGGCACTCCCATGACTGCGGTCTGCTTTAACGTACAATCCTAAGTGATTTGAAGTATGTTCGATGTTCTGAGCTCCTCCAGAGATTTCTCACCCCAAACAGCAAGTGTGCGTCCCTCCTCTGTTCCCGTTTCATTCTGGAACACTTGCCGAAAGCTTCTGGGATTCCAGACGGCTGCTGATTGTGTTATATGCTAGTTATTTACACTTACTTCTCGATTTAATTCTACCTGTGAGTCCTGAAGCCTGACTGAATCAGCGGTATATTAACTCATAATCTGAAAATGGACGGTGCTCACAATTTATCATTTTGCCAGCAACGTAATGCAGTTTCTTTTATGTAAACTTCAGTGCTCTGACGTAAGAATGACGGATTCTCAGTGTTGTTCAACCACCAGGAATTAAACCCAAATCTCATGAATTGCATCCAGAGAATATTTGTCCCCGTCTTTGATCGCAAATCAGTGTTTCACATTTTTTGCTCTGTTTGCGTCATGTTGGATGTAATCCTGGTGGATTTTTTAGAAGCACAAGGGTTCAAAAGCACCTTACCCACGGAATAATGGTTGAATTGGTTCACATCATTAAACACCTCATGAGTTTACAGGCCAATGATTTGTATGTGAGTCAGAACCAACATTTTTGTGAATGATCTATCAAAGCTGGAAAGGAATATCCAGTGATGCTGTGTTTGTGAGTGTATGTAACAACTTTTATGATGATAAAAAATGATCTTTGCATCAGGGTTGCTGTGGAAATAACATAGATGTGTATGTTAAAGCTACTCCTTAATGACGGGAAGACAACGATCTGACTCAATTTCTGTCTGAAAACTGACAGTAACAGCCATGAATGACGTCGTCAGGTCTTTGTAAGCAAGTACTTTTTCCGGGAACTGGTGTTCTGCTGGAGCAGCTTCTTCTAATTGTATCTGTATAAACAACAGCTAAAAGCTTTCAAGGCTTCTGTCTTCTCTATACATCAAGAGGTGGAAGTAATTTATGAGGGATACGTATTCAACTACAGCTGTAGGAAAATGCCATGGAAAATAAATTTAGTGAAATCTGACCTCGGGGGACTGTTGGATCACTGACAGTATGAAATTTAATGTAGCATTTAAATAACTTTTAAATACAACATTAGAGAAATGATGGGTGTTGCTTGCTCCTGGAGCCATGGTCCAGCCCTGGATGGACAGGCTGTCCTTCACACATTCTGTTGTTCCATTTCATGTTTGGTGGCTCATGATCTTGAGCAGGCCCCCAGATAGCTGTCCTACCTCAAGGCAACCATTTTGGGTAGACTTGCTCTTTAATCAAGGACTCTGAAGCCTTGGAAGTTCAGTGACCCCAATGGATGTAGCTAACCTACTACTTGGGCACAAGTGAGGCTCCCCAGCCAGTATAGACCATGCAGACGGGAATATAATGTGGATGAAGGTCTGTCATAGTCATTTCAGTGACAAACTTTGTACAAAATGTTCCTGGAAAATTTAATGTGCACATGTTGTAGCTCAGTGGGTAGCACTGTTCCCTCACTCCTCCATGACTGAGGGTTTGAATCCCATCTCTGCTCTGTGTGGGTGGAGTTTACATGTTCTCTCTGTTTTAGAGGTTTCTTCCAAGTACTCCATTTTTTTTCCCCCTCACCATCCAAAGGCATGCAGTATGGCAATTTGTCTGTCTCTAAATTGGCCATAGTGTATGATTTATTTTTTATGTCATGATGTGCCCAGCAATTGACTGACATCCCATCCAGGGTGTACCTCAGCCTTGTTCACTGTGCTGCTTGTGATAGCATCCAGGCTACCTGCAACTATGGATGGAGTGAGTTGCTTAGCAAACTGGAACTTCCATTTTTCATCCATTCATTCATTTTCCCCACTGGAAATTTTTTACTGGAGCAATTCAGGTTAAGTACCTCAGGATGCTATAGCAGTGTTACTCAAGGTCCTTGAACATTTTGCATCTATCATACTTCTCCAAGTTCTTAACTCCAAGTGTTCATGTTTTATCAGTATATTCTTGAAATGACATAAGATGTGACTGTACAGATGTTGCAGGATTTCATGGACCATTAAACACTATATCATTATTTCCTTAATGTTGCATCTGCGACTGAAAGCACAGTGGGATAGTTTATCAATTTGATATGGTCAATGAGAGCCGCTCTCTGGAGAACAGGTAGAAGGATATTCTTCAGGTGGTGTTGTCACTTCATCTGGAGGTCACTGGGCACCACTGTTTCTCACAGTACTGGTGTCCATAGTAACTAACAGCAAGGGATTGGAGACCTTCCTCAACTGGCCAACACAGTGTTAGAATGTTATAAACCAAATGGTGAAACACTTCATTCTAACACCAGTGTTTTATATTTTCCAATTTTTTTTTTTGTCTACTCAGTAGAATTGTGGGGATAACAGTCATCTGTAAAGAGTGAAGTAAGAGTAGTTGATACTTTGATCGATGGCTTTTTGTAATAATCATATTATGTACAGTGCGAGTTAATGGAGATGCCAGTGTCAACACGCTCAACTTGGTGCTGTCACCACTCCTGCTCCTCATGATTATGTGCTCATTGCCTGCTCACTGTGGTTGTGCGTCGAACATCTCACTCTGCTAGGGGTCTCTAAACGGTGAGGTGGACCACATGAAAGTTACTGAGGCTCATACCTATGAGAACTGTCAAAAGTTAAAGCAAAAGACATCGATTATTTTAAATTGCTGACCGTATAGGGAAGAGAACCTATGGAAGCACCTGTCTATCAATGTATAACTAAAATGCAAAATTGTGATGGCAGTCGTAATGAAACTTTGAAACCCACTGGGGGCGGGACTATTACACGCAGTCAGTCACTGATCACTTTATTAAATTGGATTTGACTGGGTTAACCCAGGCAGCTACTGCCAGCCCATGGTAATTCCACCCACCATGGGATTCCGAGCATAAATACATGGGCATTAAATCACACATGTCAACAAAACTGTGCTTTTAGCGGAGAAGGAAGGTTTTGTGTGGCATGGTGGCTCAGTGTAGCAATTTGCCTCCCACCTCCAGGGCCTGCAATTCAAGTCTGATCTTGTTCTAAGGATGGTTTGCTCTGAGTACCGGTTCCTCTAGATTTCCTGTCTCAGTGCCCTGTCATGGATTGTCACTGGCATGTCTTTGACTCTTACCTGGCAGTTCTTGGGATAAGGAATTACCGATGACGGAATTAAGGTTTGTCTAGCAAACAAGCAGATTTTAAGCAGTGCGTGGAAGGATTCTGCTGGCTTCCTCGATAGTGTGTATTAAAATGGGAATGCGTCGACTAGAATATCCGCTGGGAATGGCATGATGTAGATGTTTTGTTTTTGGGTATCCTCCTGTGAGCACTTCAAGGCCTCGGGTACCTATGTGTACAAGGTGAATCAAAGAGTCTGACTTTTTTTCCTAAGCCATTATACTCTTATAATCTACAACAGAAGTATGTGTATGGCAGTGCAGTTAACACTGGGGGAAGGGTGTGAAGCTTTGGTAACTCTTACCCTTCTGTAATTTCAATGGAAGAGGCTGGCCTTCACTTCCGCACTAATGCAGCTCCAAGCACTATCCTCCTTGGCTCAAGTAGGTCACCTGCAGCTAACCGGCTACGTTTGCCCTGCAAAGTGAGTCACGCACCTGATATTTTCACACTGCGACGCCCCAACTTCCACGCTCCGCTTCTTACACAGTACATGACCACACACTCGTGAGATTATAAATAGATAACTTGTATCAAACATGGCAGACACGAAGAGTCTTTGCAAAATTCTGATCTTGCAACATGAAAATGCCCAGAAGAGAACAAGGGAGCCGCAACGGGGACATCATGAAATGGGGTTTGTTGTGTTTTTTTTTTTTTTTTTTTTTTTGTAGAGTTTCCAGTGAGCCGAAATGCCCAAATGGAGCAGTCGTGCTGAATGAGCGATGAAAAGCCCGCTGTGACCATAATACAGCTTGATCCCCAGCTGAATAAATATTCTTTGAGAGCTAGCTTTCTCTTGGTCTTGCACCCCTAAGCCTCTGGCCTCTGGACACAATGCTCCAGTCACCCTGGATTACCCATCTTCTCCTCAGCACTGAATGGTGCTTTAAATAATTGGAGTAGGATTTGTTTGGCAAATGTGCTGCTGGGTCAAACCAATGCACGGGGGGACGGTGGGATGTAAAATTGGTACTGTCTCTGGCCACGCACACCCCAGCAGGACAAACAGTGCCACACTTTCATGGACTCCCGTGTTTTTTATGACACGCTTCCCCACAGCACGCGTTTTTTTTCTTCTCCGTGATCCCAGGATCCTACACGGGCAAAGAACCCCCTGATATCAAACCGCTCCAGTGGAATCCAACGTGGACCATCTCCCTTTTTAGTACATTCTGCTCAGTGGGCTTCCTAATCTTTCCATTCAATAGGAATGGAGAGGGGGAGGGAGAGAATGTTTTTCACACGTTTTCCTTTGGAGGCAGATTTCTTCATTTCCACCACCGGGGAGGCTGGCTGTTCGGAGGCATCCTGCGGCAGTAGACCTGTGAGCTCCAGTAAGCCGACCATTCATGGCGACATGCAGAACTCTCAGTCGCAAAATCCGGGTGGATGTAAAGTGGGACATACCCGTAGCGTGAGTAATGTCCCTAGGAGCTCCTAGCCTTGCATGCTCGGGCTGTCCGGCACTACACAAAGGAGACACTCTGGGGCATGCTGTCCCACACCTGTGGTTGTTCTACTTTTTTTTTTTTTACTTGGGGCTGGTGGTATTCCAAAAGGAGCTTTTTTTTTTTTTGAAAGCCAACTTGCTCTTTCCCCACAAGGTTCAGAGCTGAATCTCACACAGCAGACATTTTCAGAGCCACTGCACTCAGCCCACGTAATAGCCGGTTATGTGTAGTCCTCAGCAGTTGTTCACCATTTAATCCCAGGAAGTGGTTGGCCTCAGCAGAAGAGCTGGGTGTCACTGCTAAGCATCAGTGGAGGGGAAAAAAAGGGAAAGCCGCAGTGTGTAAAAATAGCTCTCTGCCTTGAAGAGTAATTAGTTCTGCTGATGGTTCATTTACACGTGGCTGGGGAGCAACGCACCACGGCTGCGGAGCATTTGCGGATGATGCCACAGCCGCTTCCACGGCCTGCCTATGGGTGCACTTCTGTTGAGCCAAAGGGCGTGGCGCTATGAAACACGTACGGAGTCTGATGGCTGGTGGACCAAAGTGACGTCATAATGCACAGGCTTGACGGAAGGAATCGTGTTCTCAGTTGCGCTTGACAGGGTTGCTAAATTCCATTGCTGGTTCTGATAAACGTAGCCGTCTATGAAAAATTTGGTCATATCACAGAATATAACCTTGGAAGTAACAAACCCTGTACAGCCATGGATGTAGGGGCAACGTGCCTCTGTAAGTGCAGGATCAATGAGACTTATCTTACTCAGACATAATCACTTATACAGATTTCAGTTTTTCTTGTCAAAGACAGCAGCTCATAGGCAGCTTCACAGACCTACTGTACATGTAAAATATTTTGATTTTGCATATTATGTTTTGGGTTAGGTGGGTGCTTTGTCATGTATGGGATTTAGATGCTTTGCAGTGTGCCAAAGAGTCCTGCGTAATGTATGTTCAGAAAAAAAATAATAATGGCTTTGGTGTGGGTCCATTTCAAAATCTTCCCTTCTCACAGACCATTTTGCATTGGACACTCTTTAGCTGGGGGGGCACAGTGGCTCAGTGGTTAGCACTGTCACCTCACACCTCCAGGATTGGGGTTTGGCCCTGTGTACCGGGACTGCACATGTTCTCCCTGTGCTTCCACAGTCTTTGGACTGTGGTTTCGTCCCACAGTCCAAAGATACGCATTGTAGGCTAATTGGTGTGGCTAAATTGTCCTTACTCTGTGAGTATGTGCATGACTGTACCCTGCTATGGGTTTGCACCCCCCACCCTGTGCCCAATGGCTGCCTGGGATAGGCTCTAGGTCCCCCCACAACCCTGACTAGGTTAAATGGTTAGAAAAATGAATGGACTCTTAAGATGATCTTTCAGACAGTTAGAGTCTATAGTTGAGGCAGCAGATTCTCATAGTAAGGAATGTCAGACAAGCTCAGTATTGAAAAGCTGAACTCCCTTGATCATAATATTGAAAATCTGCAGTCTCCAGACCATGGGTTTACTTCAGATTGTGGCTCCTCAATGATAGCTCATTGTGATCTTAATCAATACAGAAATGTTGTGCTTCCAAAGGCAATGGCTCCTTAATTTAAACAGCACTTGAAATGGATAAAGAGGTTAATGCTATTATATGCTAAAAGATCTGAAACTCTTGGCTAAAACCATGACCTTCTGTTAGATGCTCATTTTATGTTAGGTACCTTAAGAGATGGGTGTTACTTTAGGAGAGAATTGAACACTGAAAATCAGCCATACAGTACATAGATGTGATTTTTACTGAGCTAAAATATCATGGACGAATCAGGTACAGGGAAGCAGCAATACTCTCTAAAGTATGCTGGAGCAGCCCTCCTTGCTGTTGAAGGCCCAGAATATATAGTCCCCCTCCCCCCAGTGGATGGAGCAGTACTTTTGGTGCAGCTGCCCCATGTTCTACAGTACATCTTCAGGAAGACCAGCAGTGACAGGTGATTGGTGCCCTAAAATTAACAGACACTGAAAGTGGGCATTCTCAGGACAGCGACATCTTCTTTAGCCGCTGGAACTCCTATCCTTATACTGTAGTCCGTGTGTGCATGTGCGTACGCGTGCTTGTTTTTGTGTGTGTGTAAGAGAGATAGACTCTGGAAGTTGCAGCTGGAGCTTCAGTAATGTCTTCGACACCAGACACCCCGCCAGGCTGGGACTGCGTCTGCTCGAACGGGTTCCCCACTCAATTCAAAGGGTAATTGATGCTCAGTGGGATTTCTCTGAGGTTTTCTAGCATTACAAGGCTGGCCACCGCAAAAGGGTCCATCTGTCTGCAAGGCTGCCTCACGCTCTGCTCTCTACTCTCACTTCTGAGTCAGACTTTAGCACCCACACAATCCAGCTCTCTTGGAATGCTGGGATGATGCCTCTGGTCTCATGGAAGCCATACCTTCAGTTTACTGAGCTCCCGTTGTCTATTAGCAGGGACAACCATGCATCCTTGAAGCCCCCAACAATCTGGAAGGATATTCTCGCAGCGTGTGTTGATAAACGCCATTTATAACTAACTTCTCTAAGGCTGCCATAACTGAGAGGTGAATGGCGCGTTGACCGAGGTGCGTCCTCATCTGCATGAGGTTGAGTGGCATCGTCAGGACTCCACGAAGCAGCTGCCCACTCCTAATGTACACAATGGTTCGGTTTGTGCCTGCTGACATCTTCGAAGCAAGCGCATCAATTAATGACGTAAAGGGTAATGATGTCAGCAATGTAATAGCCATCTCACGGCGACACGGTGCAGCGCACACTTGCAGAAAAGTGATGAGCTGGCTTTCGCTGTACGTTACCCTCTGTTGTGTATGATACTCTTCAGTTTTTAGTGTAGCTCAGTGGATTGACTGTCCCTTGATCTTGAGGTTTCTGATGATTCTTCATTTAGAATTTGTTAGTGATAAAGCTCATCGGTGTGAATACTACAAATCTCGCTTTACTCTTACTTTGTACCGATTCTTTCCGGCAGCTGAAATGTTGGTATATTAGCCTGCATGTCATCTACATTATCACTTGGGATGGGTACAGTGAGTGAGGCGGTATCTCAGTTCATCCTTTGGAGCTGTCAGAAACAGCAAGCGAAATAAAAAAAAAATTAAAGGCATTTTCACCCAAAAGGGATATGAAGCTGGTCACCAGATGATTTTTTTGGTTTAGTAAATGGAAATTGTGTCGTGTGTGGAAAAAAGTACAGTGACTTTAGTATCTCTGGAAGTAATAACTATGATCATCTTAGACAGAAATGCTAAATTACTGCTTATGAAAACTGGATAACTGTTATGCATATTCTGATTGTGGCCAACAAGTACGTAAAGAATGATTGAATGGAGAGGAGGGGGGAATTACCCTGGAAATGATTGAACTGAATTGCTTTCCTGTCACATGGGTCTGGACAAGCGGGGCTTCCTTGTGTGACAAATGCAAGCTGCAGATCTCCACTGGGGGGCGGGGGGACCTGTCAGAATTGAAGTCTCTCCCTCCTACACTTTGTTAGGTTATGCTGATGGTGGGGTGGGGGCGGGGCTAGCTGTGACATTCCTGTGACATGGGACTGGGATGAATAATGAACTGGGGATGAAAAGTACGGGGACAGTGAGTCGTAGGAGTTGTGACGTCACAGCATCTGACGTGTGAGCTCGGTTTGGTCACGCATCTGAGGAGGGTGACCAGATAAAGAGAGGAATAAGGCCCAAGCAAGGCCTTATATTTACCCCCCCCCCCCCCACATCTGATTACTGAGGTTTAAAAAAAAAGGCAGCTTAATGGACACAGAGTGCGTTTGTAGAAGTGCCTTAATCCAGCATCCGCCTATTAATAAGCCCTGAGCCATCTAAAGCAGAGACCTATATTCCTCAAGTCTGACTGCCAGTTACACGTGTTCCCCCCCCACCTCCATAAACCCACTCCCACTGTATGACATGAAGTCCTTCAACAAGTAGAGAGCAAGGATGGTTTGTGCTCTGCTTGTTTTACTGTTTTATTCTCTATCATGTTTTTCTTCTGAACGACTGCAGAACCATCGATTGTGTTAGGGGAAAGCCTCAAAAAGCATATTTGCGAAAGAGAGCAGGGAGTCTCACACCACGACACATGGTCTCCCATGACTAGCGTATCATAAATGCGTATCCTCAGTGCCATACTTCATATCGAACGTGCCCGTGTGGGATCTCGGCCAAGGACACTTGAAAGTTAACGTGGGAGCGAGGTCCCCCTCGGAAGCCGAGCGCATGTGTGACGCACTGCCACTGCAATTGGTTCATGCTGTTCTGACATCATCAGCTATGACCAAGTCTTCTAGCCTGTAGTGCTCGCGCTCTCTCTCTCTCTCACACACGCAAACACACACGCGCGCACGGCCAGCCCACGGCAAGGCGTGACTCTCCAGCCTGCGTGCTGAGATTAAAGAGTCACTGGGCTGAGCATAACCTTAGTTTACAAAGATTAAAATGGCAGGGCTGTAGCCACGCAGACTGCACTTAGTGTAGTGCGGTTCAGTCCCACGGCAATCGGGGGCCATCTTTGCGGGCAGAACGACGGCAGCTACAGCATGTCCTCTTAGTAAGCTGGAGACGGCAACAGCTAGGGACGGCAGCCCCGAACTTACCATCCCCCGGAAGGAGGAGGGGGCGATGTTGGAGAACATCCTCATTCATTCTGCATCTCCACCCGCTCGGTGGGTGTGACGTGGAGGGGAGTCTCCTCGACCCTCCCCAACAGGAAGGGGGCGGTGAAGGGCGAAGAGGGGGAATAAAGTGGAGCTCCGCGGTGTGCGTGTGAATGACGTCGATGCTTGCAGCGGCACGGTGAGAGAGAGGAGGAGGAAGAGCTCATGCTGCATAGGGGCTGCACGCCCCCAAATAAATAAGTTGATGGATTTGGGGCTGAGCAGCCACAGAACAGGAGGCAGCTGTGCCTCTGGGATCTGCAGCTAGCCTCCGTCTCCCTAAGTATAGAAGGCTGCACATCAGCAAGGCACTGCGCCTTTAAACTAAATCCATACGTTTTCTCTTTCCAAAAAAATAAAAAAAAATCTACGTGTGTGCCCTGTCTTCCAGACCGTCTCAATGTTAACGTGGACTCCTCTGACTCGCCTTTGTCGCAAGCACAACAGGAAGCCGTGATTGGGTGGGAACAGGTGTGCTGAAGTCTCCCCAGCCAATAACATCTTTACCAGCCCCCCTCCCCACACACAGGCTGTGTTAGCAAGTCGCAGTGCTGGATTTCTATGAATGGAAATGCGGAGGAGGTGGCTTTCAGACTGTGGCAGCCACTGGCGTATCAGCTAGGGACGCTCAGGGCTCTGGTTGAGTCACCTGCACCCTCCAGCTCGCTCTCCTGGCTTCTCTGGGGATCTCGCTGCGTGTGAGGTCTCCCTTAGCCAAACAATCCCGCGCTTCACTCTGCCTGGCCTCCCACTCTGTCGATCCTGGCTAGGCTTCCCCTCCCCCATATTTATTTGTTTTCCCCCTGGACCTTCATTCTGCTCCCAGCGGTCCATTATCCCCACCTTGCACCCACTCATTAGTCCAGTTGAATGTCTGCAATTCTCCCAACGAAAGTTTTGCACTGACTGCTAAAATGAGATTGGGGGTAATTTGAGGTTTTTCAGTTGCTCATTACTAATCCATTATCCACAAATAACTGCCATAGTCCACATAAGCAAACCACGTCTCCCCTATTCCAACGTTACCTCGTTTGCCCATTTAGATGCCTTCATTCTGGGAGGGATAGATGATAGTCCATTGGCTGGATCATCCATCCATGGAAATCCTATGAAAGGAAAGTGGCACAAACACAAGTAAAGCATAAAAATCTGGTCATCACTTTTCATGCTTGCTTTCCTTGCTTAACTGCATTAAGATTTGTTTTGTTCTCTGAGTGGATGTTGATTGGGCAGACCGATAATAGCTAAGCACACTACAGACTGCACACACAATACAAAATAAGTGGGAGGAAGGCATACAACTCTACAGTAGGCATCTTACTACATTCGTCCTGTCGGGATACGGGTCTCAGTGTGACTCTGTGATGATTGTTTACTCGGATGTGTGATCACTATAGCATGTTCTCAGAATCGACATGCTAGAGAAACCACTCATACTCTGGGTAAATCGTGAAAATGTCTCTCGTGTCTTTGCCATAGTGTCTGCGAGTGCCCCTGGATTGTATCAGTACAAGGGGGCAGCACGTGACGGTCATGTTATGAAAGAGCTTGTCGAGTCGGTAAACAGATCGAAATGACCACTCCTGGCCTGGATGGGTCCACTGATGACTCTCAGCCGAGGATGGATGGAACCTGAACCACATTGATCTCATTGTTCACGATCGACTCCAGATGAACAAGCCTGTAATAAAACAGGCTTAATTAGAGGGCTTCTTTAGTCACAGTGAGTCTGTGCTCAAGGCCTCAGGAGATAAATCGTGTATAGGTACCAATACACCGGTGGCAGCGTGCATCTTGTGGAGCAGGTATGTTCACCCCTCATTTAGAATGAGTTGTCATTGGGCTGCCCTTGCAGAAGCTTGTTCCACTTTCCCTTCATGTCTGCGGACTGCTATTCCTGCTCTTCAGAAGCATAGAAAACCAAGGCGGAGAGATGTTCTAATTTTAATACCCAAATCCTTCGTTGCCTGAGGGGTTTAGTGGCTGTTTCCCTCTGACAGCTATCTCTCAGCACATGATCAGAGAGCTCACCGTAGCTTCCTGTTGTCACTTCCAGGCCTTACACGTCGCCATAACTACAGGCTCTCGCCCATGAAAGCCAGGTTGTACGTGTCACCATGGTTACCCAATCGGCTGTCAACACGAGGCGCCTTGTGTTACTATGGGTACGGTCTCTAGGACAAAGCATCACATTGCTTCAACAACCCCACCCCCAACCAAGCATTTGGCAGGAGAGCTTGGTGATCTTGGAATATAATCCCATCTGCATTAGATTACTGATGACATAAATGTCAGGTAAGAATGCGCAGTAATTCTGTGCCATTTGTATGCCGTTGTGAACCAAACTCACATCCCAATACTGGTTAGGGAACTAGTAATCTGAAGGTTGCCTGCTTAAATCCCATGCAGTGGTGTGTTCTGTGCTTGAGCAAGTTACTTAACCTGAATTGTTTAACCTCAATTCTAAAAGTGTAAAGTATGAGCTAATTACCCTAGAGTCCTACGCGTAATAGTAGCAACAATAAGGGTTTGACAGATAAATAAGAATGAACGATAAACCAGCAGGGAGGCACGGTGGTTAGTGCTGTGGCCTCACACTTCCAGGGTTGGGGGTTATAACCCCACCTCTGCTCTGGGTGTGGGGAGTGTGTATGTTCTCCCCGTGCTTCATGGGCTTCCTCCTGCAGTCCAAAGACGTGCATTGTAGGCTAATTGGTGTGGCTAAATTGTCTGTAGGGTGTGTGAGTGTGTGCATGACTGTGCCCTGCGATGGGTTGGCACCCCATCCAGGGTGTCCCCCACCATGTGCCCTAAGGCTGCTTTGCATAGGCTCCAGTCCATCACCCCGCAACCCTGAATAGGATTAAGCGGTGAGGAGGATGGATGAATGAATGGAAGGATGAATGAATGATAAACCGACCAAGACATGTTTGGTGGTCATCTTCATTCGAACTGGACTGATAAGTCATGCAAAGAGCTGCCCACTGACATTCTGTATTACACCTCAGCTCAGCTAGAAGGAACTGGAAGCGTTTGCTCAGTCAAGTAGAAGATAACTCATCTTCAGGGAAGGGCCGGACTGATTTACTCTGATCTTCTGAAGTATTCTCAAAATATCCTATTCAGGTTGCATTTGAAAATGCTTTTTAAATAACCGGCATTGACCCTGACTGTTACAGTCTATGCACCTTACAGAGACGTGTGTGTGTGTGTGTGTGTGTGTGTGTGTCACACACCCTGAAGTGACAAAAACAGAGCTGTGGCCCAAAACACAGAGCTTCCGATGGCCTCCATCTGTAAGGTCTGACAGGCTTTTCTAGGAACTGTTGGGCAGGAGTGTATGATGCTACCACTCAGAGAAACACAAAGTTTTGCTCATTTGTCGCATACGCGCACACACACAATGCATTGGGAAACAAGTTCATCATGACAGATTCTCTCCACAGCTGACCTGATTAATAAGAGAACACTGATAAGAAAGCGTACGTGAACAGCTGAGGATAATTACAGGAAAAAGAGCGGCCTTGATTGCAAGACCATCTGAGCCCATGGTTTGATTGGAGGGTAATTATTAAAAATTGGTTTTACAGCATCGCTCGTGCAGGAGTGTATGCCGGACTGCCCCAAGCTTTTGCCATGGCAGCCAGCAAGTTTACAAACTCTGGCTATGACATTTGCCTGGTCTGCAACTTTTATCCAGTGATTTTTAAATTTTACTGAGGCCAAAAAAAAATAAACCACAGCAATGGGATGCGGGACTGTATGAAGCGAGTGTCTTACAGATGCAAGCCCACATGTGGGAGTGCCACCAAGTCTCCATGCAGGAAAGCGTGCTCAGCACTGCTGTGATTCTCTGCTGGGTGCAGATAGTCATAGAAGCGGTCCAGGTTAACAATAAGCCCCTTTTTTCTTTGGCTCTCCCTACAGTAACTGCCCCTTTTCCCTGGCGGCGGCCCTGGCCCACGCCACGGCCGGTGACATCCTCCAGAGCGACCTCTCCATCTACCACCTCAACAAGGCGGCGGAGGACAACACTGAGCCCCTTCCCCGTGAGTAGCACCTCCTCCCCACCATCACGCTCTTGCTTTCTGGACTGATGGTTCCAAAGAAATCCACTTGCAGTCTCTCCCTAACTTGGTTCCAGTGAAATAATTTATGTGATAGAATGTAGGGACACCAGGAGCCGAAAGGCAGATCGAGTACAAAATAAAGAGAGGTCTCTACCCCTCTTCATGCCTTGTTAGACTTTCAATGACCAGGTATTCAGTACATCCAAAATGGCTTCTCATGCCCAGTCGCTTACATACTGTTATTCTAATGGAGGACTCATCCTGGATGAACCGTAGCCCGCATCTTTAAACACTACGCCCCCGATGTATCCTAATGGTGAAGTGCAGCTGTTGTGAAATGTATGCAGCTCACCTGCTGCCTCATAGTTGCTGTTGCACAGTGAATCAGTCTGGGGTCCATGCACCTGATACTCACTAAGCGTACAGCGTAATTAGTGCATGACGAATCAAAATATTTAAATATAAGGCAAGGTACAAACATAGAATATTACAGGAGACATGAGAAATGATGGGTATGAAAACGAAAGGACACTGGAAGTAGGACATTTATGTCTAGCGTTAAGTATTGACTCAAAAATCAGGTCATTTGGTGGCCTAACTATGGACCAAGTGGCCTTATAAATACAACATATTAGAGTGTGAAATCCGGCGAGGGAACATTTTACAGGAACGGTGAGGAGTCTGAGTGAGGGTGCTTAGAATTTCTGCATACTGTTTTTTCGCATAAAACTGTCCTTTTCGTTCGTTGCTGACAGAATTAAACATTAAAGTCCTAAGATTTTGAACATGGCATTTGAAATGCTCTCTCTGTTTTAACGGGGACACTGGATAAGGGGGAATAACCGGGTGACATGGCTACTGGCGAATGGGACTGCAGACCCTTATCAGGTTTTGGCAAGATTTCCAGGTGACATCTTGTAGTGAATATATTGTACAGCAATGCAATGGAGAGTTCCAGTACAGGCACCAGTATATACCGTAGTTAATCTTTACTTAGTGCAGCTATTTAGGATAAGTGTGTTGGTTGGTTGTGTCATCGCCTTATTTCATGGGGTCAGAAAGAACTTCTTTGAGATTTTTCAGTTGACTTGTGGAAATGTGTGATACTAAAATACACTGACTGGCTGGACAAAGACAGCATTTTCTTTGAGGACCCCTAATTTCGCCCAGACAGACTTTGCAGCAATGTGCCCCCCATGAGGAGAGAGGGTGCTGTGCAATGCTCTCCACACAGTCCTCTGGATTCCACCCGTGGACACACGTGACAGGCAGCTTCAGGGTGCCGGGCCTCTGACAGTCCCGAGTGGTTCTGTTGAGATGAACGCCAATCACCTCGCGGATATCTTGTCATGAGTATGCCAGCGCGCTGGGGTTATGTGGCCAAACACTTCGCAGGAAGCCGACTGATGGGCGCTCACCAACCTCGAGATGCAGAGGGAGCAGGGGGGACTCTCGGCGCATAGCTACTGTCTGACAGCCTACTTACAAGCCCCTGGTAATTTATAAATTCAAACATATGCACTCACTCACCCAGAAGGATTAAATAATAGAAACAGCCTCAAAAAAACAGATGTAACAGGGACATTTTAAGAGATCAGCACAAAGAAATACTGTATATGTGATTTTTTTACATGTAGATATACAGTATATTAAACTGATGTTGTGGCAGAGATTGCATTCTGAGAAAGTTTGAGTGCAGGTGGACAGTGTCCAGCTCCCACAGAGGAGTCTGAAAGGGAGCAAGAAAAGCTTAAATTTACGCTTTCTCCCAAAGTGCTTTACAGACTGCAGCTGTCTAGTAATGCGCAGGCTCATTATTGATGAAGCATGCAGACGGACGCGGCGAGTGGCAGGTACAATTTGAAGTTACTGCCATTACCGAGCCCACCAACAAGCACGGCAGGTAGTGCACAGTGTTCTCGTGCCTGCAGCACGATTCCATTGGAGGCCCCTGTATCGCTAAGTGGGCCTTTGCATTAAAGAGTTTCCTCCCGTGTTAATGATGCTGTGAGCAAGATGTTTTAATGCAAATTAAAGTGTTTAGAATGCTGAAAAAAATTGTGTCCCTTTGTGCGCCTAACTGTTCGTGTAGCATGCAAGTCACCATCACATGGATTGGTAGGAGAATGATGAC
>JAACJT020000032.1:6008090-6021727 GCA_009936485.2 Gymnarchus niloticus | reverse complement strand
GAGTTTCCTCCCGTGTTAATGATGCTGTGAGCAAGATGTTTTAATGCAAATTAAAGTGTTTAGAATGCTGAAAAAAAAAAAAAAATTATCCTCTCTTATAATAATCATATTATTAATCAATTACTTATTACTAATTGGATTCAAACGGAACCCTGCATTTTTACGACCGGGGCCATTGTGTCCCTTTGTGCGCCTAACTGTTCGTGTAGCATGCAAGTCACCATCACATGGATTGGTAGGAGAATGATGACATGTGCCCCTGGTTCTGGAGATGATGGCCCTCTCTTGCCCCTCCGGGAACTGAACTGAGAGATCGGTGTCACGTGACACAGGCAGAGGCTACCCTGTCGGCCGGTGGTTTCCCTGGCTTTCTGTTTCATTTTTCCCCACGCCTCTGCCCGCCACCACGCCCAGCTTCTCCAGCTTGAGTACGCTGGCGTGACGACGCTTTGTGTGCACATGCTCATGCCTCCTGGTGCAGAGCTCGACTCGGTGAAGCTGGCTCGGCTCGTCTTCAACAAGCTCTGCGAGACGTGCTGCCTGTGGCTCAAGGAGTTCCCCCAGCGGCGCCGGTCCCAGGCCTACTATGAGACCTCCATCCACGCCATTAAGAACATGCGGCGCAAGATGGAAGACAAGCACGTCGTCATCCCAGACTTCAACACGCTCTTCAACCTGCAGGTGTGTCACTATGGCAAGTGGGACTAGAACATCTTAAACTTTTTGATATGTCACACTGATTATTTTGTCATCATTTATGTACTGTCTGGTGAACCTTATTATTCCACCCAAAATTATCTTCTGGTTAGTTTACTAAGCTATGTTACGATAAAATCCATTCGTCTTACAACCACTTATCCCAGACAAAGTTGCGGAGAGGGCACCTGGAGCCTATCCCAGGCAGCATACAGCATAAGGCTGGGGTTTACCTTGGATGGGAGGCCCATCCTTCACAAGGGTGATACATGTTATCATGGTCACACACTACAGACAATTTAAAGATGCCAGTTAGCCTGCCTGGAGTACAGGAGGAAAGCCATATAACACGGGCTGAACATGCAAACGCTACCCCCCGGAGCAGAAGGAAAGGGTTAGACCCCCAACCCTGGACATGTGAGCTTGCAATACAACCTGCTACTGTGTAACATTTGTACAAACAGCATCTATGAGAAAATACACACACATACAGGCACACGAATCTCGTCCCTTACTGGGCAACTCAACTCACATTTAATCATCTCTCGAGTTGCTCAGGGTCCCGGCGTCAGCTCAGATGGAAGTCAGGTGAGTCAGTACTCAACAGTGAATGCAATAAAGATGGAGGTAAAGACATAGTTTATGACTCATATTGACCGTTTACATGCTCAGTGTAGAGGTGACACAACTGTGTGAACGCAGAAATAGTTATGATGACAGCAACACGATGAAGTTCATACCTCTGATGTCAGCTAGGTGTTGTTGATCCCCGATAATTAAGGGCACTGTGCTCGTCCCTCCACGTTGGCTAATTAATTACATCCCCACCCCCCCTCCCCCCAGGCACCAGTCCAGATTGGCAGCAGGAATTTTACCACCTGATGTAGTGAGAGCAGCTGCCAGGTGAATAGAGTCACTTCCCATTTTCCTTAGACTTACTGAGGTGCGGGACCTTAATAACTAATAGCATCACTGGAAAGCATTGCTTCCCTCTTTCTGAATGGAAGAAGAACCTATTTTCAGTGTGCCAGAGTGTGTCCTCCTGGTGGCCTGTCCCCTTAGTGTAAATAAAGAGCAAAATGCAACTCGGTGGTTAGAATGCAGAAGATGGCAGTGTACGGAAGCACTGGCCGGCCGGAGGTCGGGTCTCCCTGACAGACAGCTCCTTTTGCTGGGGACAGGACCAGGAGGACCAAGCCTACTTTGCTGTGTTCGATGGGCATGGGGGAGTGGATGCTGCCACCTACGCATCCAACCACCTGCACGTGAACCTGGTGCGGCAAGAGATGTTCAGCCAGGACCCAGGGGAGGCTCTGTGCCGTGCCTTCAAGCTGACGGACGAGCGCTTTGTGCAGAAGGCCTCTCGCGAGGTAAGGACAGGCCGTCCTCCATATGTGGGTCAGCACCGCAAGTTGCCCCCTTCTGGCAGATTTGGTGTCTCGACGAAATGCTGGAAAGTTATTTGTACAAAAGTACAGTGTTCACTTTGATTGAAATGCATGTTGTTGTTTGGTTTGTAAGCACACAATTGAAGCGTCATAAGTGCTAATGTTGACCGAGCTCCTCGTGGCTGTCATGACCTCTGGCCCTCGTGTCTCCATTCTACAGAACCTGCGATGCGGCACCACCGGAGTCGTGACCTTCCTGAGGGGCCGCACCCTGCATGTGGCCTGGCTTGGGGACTCCCAGGTCATGCTGGTCAGGCGAGGGCAGCCGGTGGAGCTGATGAAGCCCCACAAGCCAGACAGAGAGGTAAAGCACCTTGCTTACATCTGTCCATCTTTCAGACATTAATTTGATTCAGGGTCCTGGGACCTGCTTACTGCCTTGGATTACAGTATACAGAGGCACATTTGCTCGATCAGTTTCATGTTAGGGCACCATTACCGAAAACCATTGTGTTCCCAGCAGCCTTCTCTCTGAAATGATGTTGAACATTGGCTTTTGTAAGTCCATCTTGTCAGCTCCACTCCCCTTCCCGCACCCTGAGCCACAGAGAGCAGCTTTAGGTTATCTATCAGAATTCCCCCGTCACAGCGACGAATGTGTAGACACACGGGAATGGCAGGACCTGGAACTAGATGGATGAAAACAGTGGCTAGACGTGATGTTCCTGTTTGAAGCATCGAGTTGACATTGGTCCATCGTGGGTGGCAGTGCCACACCGGGCTCGTCCGGTCTGCGTGCTTTGGGATCGGGGCATGTCTTTCTGTCAAATCCATGTGCCAATCACAATGTTCAGCAATAAACTTTAGAGAAATCATTTTAAAAATGGTTTAAAGTTTATTTAGAATCCCTTAGTGTTTACTGATTGTCCATGAATTGTTTGTTAACCGTGTATTTCTTAATGTGAGTAACCGTGCTAATGGAAGGCGTTTTATGTATAATTACAGGATGTGTTTATAGGCTGTCAGCATACGGTTTGACAACATTAGTAAACTTGGCATTTGTGAAGCATTCACGAGCACGTCCTGAATTAACGTGTTATTCCAACGGTTTGGAAAGCGAAAAGCGTGACAAGTGTTTTGCCTTGTAAGAATTAAAATATTAAACAATCGTTTATAAACGTATATATAAATTCTATAAAATGCATTTAAAAAACAATGCATTAAGGTTAAATACTAAACTTTCTGTCCGTGTTCTTAGACCTGCAGTGCAGTAGAAATTCTGCATTCACGTACTGAGTTTCCGGGGTGCCGGCAGGCTTAAATTTTCTAGACAGATTTCAGCTCATAACAGGTATTGGTCATAACCAGATTTTCTTTCCTTCCCCCAACCCTCCTGTTCAACTACCACCCCCCTTACCCTCACCCTCGACTGCAGGATGAAAAGCAGCGTATCGAAGCGCTGGGTGGCTGTGTCATTTGGTTCGGCACGTGGAGGGTCAACGGCAGCCTGTCCGTGTCCAGGGCCATCGGTACGACAGGCGGGGGGGGGGGTCTGAAAGGGACTAGCCCACGTGGGTGGGTCCTTAAAGAGCAGTATTATGTGGGGGCGGGGCAGGCATCAAATGCACACCGTTCTGCTCACTGCTAGCTCCCTGCTACGTGTCCTCTGAAAACAAGGGCTTAGATTTTCACATTAGCTTTATTTACACATCAGCAGCGCTAAGCCTGCTCCACACGACTAATCGTAAAATGTGTGTGTGGCGCGAGGTGTTGGGAACGTCACACTGTATGAGACCGTGGTGTGTAAGGTTAGTCGTGAACAGATTCCTTGGGGGAAAATGTGGTCTCTCTGTGAGTCTTTGCCATGGCACAAAAACGCAAAAAAACTTTCTGCCGTGCCGCAACAAACCGTGAAAAAAGTAGAACGTTTCCTCTGACCTCAGTGAGGCCAAATCCGTGCAATAGATTCCTCTGGGATGGGAGTCTAGAAAGAAGGACAAACAGTGTGATTGGCGACCTCTGTCTTCTCCCTTCCCCTATTTATAACCCTATGTTTTTCATTGCCGGCATCGAGGTGGACGCATCAGCTGTTTATCGGTCTCCTGTTTCGCGTCTCGCCAAATCGGGGCCATTTGGTGAATATCTTGCCCTGTGAACATTTCATCACTGATGTTAATCAACTTCTTGTTGCACATCATGCTTATCCCACCTGGCTTTAAGTATTCTGCTACTCACTTCTTCACGGCTGCCGTGTGTTTGATCGTCTGCTTACTTCCCCAGGTATATTAAATCATCTGGGAAGTTTTATTAGACACACATTAGGCTATTTCAGATCGTTCTCATTTTTGCAGTATCATGCATTAGTAATCACAGCAGACCAGAAGTAAAGACAAAAACGGATCCGAACGATGTCAACAAGAACCCGGCTCATCGAACAGATGAGACATTTGGTGTTGTGATTATGCAGTTGTTAGAAAGCTGGATGTTTGTTCCTAGTCCTCAATATAATGCATTGTAACAGACGGTGTGCTATGACTCTGCCAGGGAAGGAGAGTATAGGGGTAATCGGTGTAATATGACAACAGCTTCAGGTTCCAGTAGGGATTCAGCAGTGCCCGGTCATAGCCTTGGATGGCCAGAGGTCTTGTGCCTTTTATTTCACTGATGGAGGACAATGTCTGGGTGGAAATATTAGCACCTGGCACAAAGAGAAAATGATTTAGCTTCAAAAAAACCCAGAAAAGTGATTTCCATCCATACAGACTAATTAATCAACAAATTGCTGGGGATAAACAAAACGCTAGGTGAGACGTTGTAAACACTGAGCAGTGGATGGGGGCAGAGGGTGAGCTCCGTCGTGACTCTCACAGTTGGCTGCCGTCCGTAGGTGACTCGGAGCACAAGCCCTACATCTGTGGAGATGCGGACCACAGCATCTTCCAGCTGGACGGCTCGGAGGACTACTTGATCCTCGCCTGTGACGGCTTCTACGACACCGTGAACCCCGAGGAGGCTGTACGTGTGGTCAGTGACCACCTGCAGGAGAATGCAGGTGACACCAGCATGGTGGCCCACAAGCTGGTGGCATCTGCCCGCGATGCTGGCTCCAGTGACAACATCACCGTCATCGTAGTCTTCCTCAGGGACCCCCGCTGTCCACCACCCCCTGAGGTGGGAGAGGAAGAAGAAGAGGCCCCAGTTGAGGAGGAAGAGGAGGAGGTCGCATTGCAGGGTGAGGTCGGCTGCCAGGATGGGGGCATGGACATTAGGGGCAAAAACATGGGCTCCTGGCCTCTCCAGCAATGCTCAGCACCAGCAGATCTCGGATATGAAGACCGCATGGACTCATTTACTGACAGAACTAGCCTGAGTCTGATTGGACCTGATCTGCATTCCAAGGAGAGCCAGCTCCTCTACCCGGGGGTTCTGCCTCTGCCTCCCACCAAAATCCTCACTCAAGACCTCGGCTCACCAGGAGGGCCTGGTGCAGCCTGGCGTCCCTGCAAGGAGGAGGAACGTTTGACCTACAGTCACGGAGCTCCTGGCCCCGGTCCCCGCTCCCCATCCAGTCAATGGCCCAGGCGCTGGCTAGAAGTGGCGTCCCTCTTCTCCCGCAAGTGGAGGGCCAGGAGGTGGATGGAGCATGCTTCTCCAAGGCGGATGCCCCCGAGGCCCCGAGCAGGGCTAAGAGAGTCCTATGGCCCCCTGCGCCCCTCCTGGGGTGCCCCCGGCCCCCGCCGCTGCCTGAAAAGCAGGCCTGGAGTGGCCCTGCCCCGTGTACCACTGGGAGGCTGTTTCTGATGCGGCCACCCCCCTCTCTCACACCCTCCTTCCCAGCCCACCCCTCATGTCATGCCACACTGGCACTGAGCCCGGGGTGCCGCAAGCCGTTACAGCCACATGCTTATCCATCCCCCTCCCACTTACTGCCCATCTCCAGCCCATCAGAATCTCAGAGCCAGGAGGCCAGGATGGGCCCTGGAAGAGCCAGGATTTCCACAACAGCATTCTCTCTGTGTCTTATTAACGCATACTGGCATACATGTGATTGGTCCACTATAGTTAATGCTTTTACATTGGAGTTCCAAATGTAAAAGTTACATCACCGAATAAGGACACGACATAACACTATGATATATAAAGACATGCTAGCATTGTGGAGACTGTGTTTTCAGCCATTAATATCAACTGATAGGAGGCCATTATCAGTTCTGAGACCCAGTGGAGCTTGGAAGTGAAAGCAGAGCCTGGCACACGGTGCGATTCCCCCTATGAGCCATTCCCAGCAGGAGCCGTGCATCAAAGTGCCGTTAACCTCGTCGTGTCGGTGTCTCGTAGGTTTGAGGGTCGGGGGCTGTCCAAATGGGGCAGTGGGAAAATGTGCCTTTTCATCCAGATTACGGCGCGAGCTGAACGGAGACCAGTCAGCTACAGCGAATGCAGAGGGGTTAAAGACGGGCAGGTGACAGGCTGGGATGTCTTAGCCATGCAGATCGGGGAGAATCTGAAGTTCACAGCCATATATGCATACACTCAAGGCAATCATTCCATTTTTAGTGCAGAAATCATACTGGACAGCAGCCTTTATCATTACTTATCAATCTTTTATATTAATTTTTCTTAACTATTCTTGATTCACATGGATTACAACATAATACCCTCGCCTTTCTTTAATGCACCGAGACGTTTTGTAAGTAGCCAAGTGTGAGGTGGGTGGATTTGGAGTGCTCATGGGAATGCAGCCGTGTCGAAGGCATCTCCCACGTCCTGGCCTCAGGATGCGCCGTGTCCTAATATTGCATGACCCGTCTTGCGCCCACCGATTATCACATCCTAACTCCAAATAGGATGCTGCTCGATTTCCCAAAGTTTGGCCAGGAAGTTTAATAATGTAGACGTAGGAATTGCCTTCCTAGCTGACCCCACCCCAGGTTCTTACACTAGCCACCATATTGTGCCATTTATACTTACCTAGGTGTCCCTGCTAGGATGGTGCTTGTTCCTGGGGAAGGAGGGAAAGTCGGAAGGCCAGGAAGGCCCCTCCCACTAGGCTGCCCACAGAGAACAGTCCTTGCCATCGTCCACCAGGCCACTTCCTGTAAAGGACATTTACGCATTACTACAATGAGGAACGCTGGTGCAGAAGAGAGGATGGTGGGGCGTCCTCTGAACGTGCACAGGACACTGAGAGAGACTCCCTGGGACCTTTATTTGCAGAGACATGGACCTGGAGTGGGCCCCCCACGCGTTGGTGCTGTGAAAGAGCAGCTCTGTTCAGCTTTCAGAGACTGGAGAGAATCCACCGCGTTTTGGCCATAATGTAGCACGGGCAACTGTCGGTCACAAGATAAGGGCGTAACCAGCTGCAAGCTGTTGTGCCCTAAGCCAAGCCATCGCACACTATACAGACAGGCGAGAGGCAAGCATCCCATAGGAGTGGATCTGCTGCAAGGGACAGTGGCACCAGCGCCCCCTAGGGTCTGTACTGTCTTCATCTCCAGAACATTGGACTGCACCAGACACCCACACTCTGGGCTGCCCTGCATCTTCTGTGCTGAAAAGTTGTAGTCTATATAATGGTGGTTTCCTCAAAGCCAATTAGCCCGTACCCTTCTACCAGCTTCTAAAGCTAGCCCAATCCCAAGCTCTTCTCACCCAGGCCACATAATATATACTGGAATTCTAAAATAATATCACATATTTATATAAATATATATGTGCGTGTGTTTTTGTGTGCGCATATATGAGTGTGTGTGAGAAATTTGGTTGTGGGCACGTGGTCTGTCCGTGAACGTAATATCCAAATCAACACTGTACATTTAGCAGGACGACGGCACTTTTAGTCTGTGTGGATTTCCAGCTTCATGCCGGTGCACTGTGTTGTCTTCGCCCTCCCCATGAGCACACAGCCCCTCTGGATGTCGGCTGTAACACTCAGCCGACATGAGCCTGGCTTGGAGGACTGTGACGTTACACCACACCCACAAGAGCAGCGTTTCCAAGCCCCTGAACCAGGATTTCTGCTGAAATAAGGTGGTGGAAAGTGTGTAAAAAAAAAAAAAAAAATTTAATATATAGTAGCCACTGGTGGCTGACATCTCAAAATGTTGGTATTAAAAGACTCAGCCCATTCACCAGCTGTCAGCAATGAGCCCGCTGTCCTTTCAGACGCTCCACCATCTAGGCCCCCGAATAATACTGCTTCACCTTTCCTACTGCAGTCATGCTAGTGCTCCCCCTCCCTTAGTGATACGGTACGTACACATAGTTCTGCTTCGTTCTCCTGCCCCTGCCTACCAGCTCTCCATCATTCCATACTTGTGTCCAGTAACTGCCGCTTGTTCCTGTAAGCAATAATGATGAGCCTTTATGAGCCGCGTGCGGGGAAGGCTCACTCTGTGGGTTTTCTTTCCCCTCCCAGTAGACACCCTAAGATGGGTCCCCCATCCCAGTGCCAGCAGGGCTGGTTTAGCTGAAGGTCTTCCTGCTCACCTTTTTTGCCAGTGATGTTGGCACCTGAGGCGTTTCAATTGAGGAAATCAGGTCAACTGAACAATTAGGTAGAGTTAAAACTCTACGCTCATTCATTGGCCTGCAAGGGGCCTGGAGCCCGGGTTTAGTAGAAGGGTGCTAGATCTTTACAGCAAAGCTGAGCGTCGGTAATGCTCTCGTCGTTTTTGGGCCGCTCCTAGGCGCAGCTCTGTAAATGTGCTATTTGCAGTGTGGCAATTGTATCAAATTGAGCAGATGCTCACAACATATCTTGGCCTTTCCAAGTTTTCATGACTGCCTAAAGTCCAGTTTCCTTTTCTAAAGTGGAGGTTTTTTTTTTTTTAGTTATTCTAGACCTGGGGACCCACTTTATATGTGTGCTGGTTTTATTCCAGCTTGACTCGGCTCTTAATTAGGACTGAGGATTCCTTGGGCTTTCTTATCTCTTATGTGAGTTTTTTGGAAATTTCTGTTCATAAATACGAGTCCAGAGTTTTTCTTCCTATGGTCCACCTTAAGAAACAAAGCACTAGTCATTAAAATATTTAAAAAGAATTAACCAGATGACCCGTTGCTGAATGGTGATTTGTAGTGGATGAATTAAGATTGTATATTTTAGCTTTCTTTTGAGCTCAGATGCAGCTCAGAAAAATGAAATGATGCCTCACTCTGAGCCTTTGGATGTGGTATCAAGATCTATATTCTGTAATGGCTCCGTCATTTCAAGTTTGCCTGGTACGCAGCGGGTCCCCAGGAGCGCTAAAGACAAACCCACAATGTGCTCTTCCCCAGTCTGCAGGTTAGCTAACTGATAATATCGTCTCTGTATCCGTATCTTCTGTGTTTGTGTAGTATACAAATGTGTATATCTTATCTGGTGACTATAATCTTGTATAAAGATTAGATGAACTAGGCTTTCTGTGCTTTATTTCCACCGCGTCCCTCCCCCACCCTCCCCGTTCTGGTGTGCAAGCAAACACGTGTGAACGGTGATGCCAGGTGATGTGGGAGGACACCCCAGGTGCACGCTGATCTGTCCCATAATGCCCTAGCAGTGCCACCCAGTGACTTCATTAGCTCGTCTCCGGCGTCCACCTGCCCTACCTGTGATACTGAATTATTAAATTCTCTCTCTCCTTCTCCCTTTCTCTCTCTCCAGGTGGGATGTATGGGGTACAGATAAGATGTCATTTTAACCATTTTCCAGTGTGCATTATAAAACATTCATGATCATTAGTTATTAAAGAATACATTTTTAGAACCTTCTGCAGTAAGGAGGGTTCATGGATCCAAACGGAGTTGCTAAAAAAGCTTTCACACCGAGCAAAGAGCCTTTGAGCACTTTAAGAATGGTGTACGTAAACCCAGGTAGACGGTTGCACCCAGCAACCCCTAAGTTTGAGAGGACAATCATCAAGGTCATAACAGCTGCATTGAGCACAGCCACACAAGAGTACGAGGTCATGTGGGTCTACAGAAAAGTATATCCAAGGTATACAAAGAACACGAGAATGATGGCAAAGCCAACAGACTTTTTACAATGTCTGTGTTTCTCTAACGGCTGACATTAAATCCTAAATAACTTCCCAGACGTTTCAAGTTCCACCTGTATCTGATTCACTGTAATAAGTCTTGAAAGCCTTGGAAAGTCACTACCCACCCTTCATATTCCCAATAGTGATAGTAGTGTTTCATCTGAATCCACACAGGCGTGAGGATGACTGGGAAGCGGGAGAGCTGATGACTTTTCTGTCCATCACCTTAAACCAGGATGGTGATTAATAACTCAGTTTGGCCAAGGGATTTAGAAACACCAAATATCAGAAGAGAGCAGGGAGCCCTGTGTTAACTGGTTTATTATGAATTTAATATGTAGACCATTACTGAAGTTAACATGGCGTGACAGCGGACAGCCTGTTGAAGACGTTCTATCAAAGGTGCAGAGCAGGGCTGCATCATCTGTGGATTGTTTACAGATCAACATTCTCTTTTGGGTAGAAAGAAGCATGGACTAGCTTTTTCAGTGGTGAAAAATGAGCTAGTTAGGTCTTGTCTTGGTCAACAGTTCATTTTTCAATTACCAGTGCCAGGTGATGTATCAGTCTATCCAAATGAGGACTGAACATTAAGCTGGAAGTATCTATTCGAGTCACCTTTCTCATTTCCTCAGTCATCCATTGTTCATTAAAGCTGTTCGTTGCAACTTTTTGGCCACATGCAAGCGTGACTCCTAAATTTATATTACAAAAACCCTAAACTTTGTATTCATCTCATAGACATTTGGTTAGCTTGTGTACCATTTACATACAAACTAGCCAAAAAACTTTTCAACCTGTTAAGCCACATATTCTCCTGTCCACTGAGATATTGTGAGCTGTTATGCTGACCACCAGTACAGATACCGAAGAGGATGACTGTTGCTAGACAGTCCTACGATACCCATTTAGGCAAGTGTTAAACCCATCGGTTAACACTTAAGCCAGACATATTTGTCAGTTCAACTATTGTTTTTGGGACAATGATAGTGAAGTTCAGACATGCAAGAGAGGACTGAAACATTAACCTGCAATGGAGAACATAATTTAGAGAAGCAGTACATGTCCAGTAATGATGAGATGAAAAAGGAAGGCAGCTGAATGGCGACCACAATTTATGTGCTCACTACTTATCACGTCATTGACTCCAGACTTGAAGGTTACAATGTCAGACCTGAAACTAACATACCACAAACAAGGAAACCAGCACATTTAAAAGGGTAAACCCACAACAAATGCTTTGATGAATGTCATAGGCCTTGCATTGCACTAGAGTAAAAACAAATGATCAGCTCTTCAGTTAACAACATGAACTATTTCAGAAATACTTGATTAAAGTACGTTTCGAGCAGGGTTCTGTAGTATGGTCTATTTCGACCTAATGTCTTGGCACACAAACACATTATAATAAGTGCCTTATGAATCATTGCTTGCCAACTACTACTACTTTGATATGTGTTGGATTAAGGCCAGTTAGATATTAAAACTGTAGGACAACAGACTAAACGTGCAACATGTCCTTTACCTCCTCTCCCCTATGTAAAGCACTGGTGCCTGACAGCGTCCTCCTGTTCATCCAGCGTGGAGACTCAGCGGAGATAGGATATGAGCAGGACAATGGCCAGTGCCAACACTCATTCACCCACATAATCACTATGGAGTGCCGTCCCTTCCAGCAGAAGCCTGGCAGAGCCACTTGCTGCCTCCCCCAAGACCAGATGCTCTCAGGCGGTACACAGGACTGTCATCGATGGAATACTGGCAGGGATACCGCGTGACCTGTCAACAGCCATCAGGAGGTAATATAACTAAGTTGGAGTGAACTTACTGTTCCTGGAAAAAGGGTTAACTACTGTTCAAAAGTAGACACTTTCATTCCTGTGTTGTGATTCAGGTTTACTTCGAGCAGTTACATACGACCTCACAGTACTCGAGAGCAACCAAAATGTTATGGGATGTAAATATCATACCTACCTACCACCAGCAGAGTAATCTAGCTGCTCCATAGAAGATGGTTGAACCTGTTCTCTGACCTCAAGCTTTCTTCCATTATATGCCACTTGAGACAAAAGTGTCTGCTAATTACATTTTGAAAATTGTTTGTATTATAATTGAAGTACATTCTTATTCAATTTTTTAAATGCCCTTGAGTCTATAGTAACTCTAAAATGGTCATCCATGACTTCCTGTATTACTGGGATAGAAATATGAAGTAACAGGCTAAGCTGCAAAAGTCCCAGATCAACAAGTCAATGTTTATTCATGTACTCAGTTTCATAAATGTATCTCCCTTTGCCTGGTTAAATTCTCAATCAGGTGGAAAACTGGAGTTACTAAATCTTCAAAATTACAATGCTAACTCTAAGTCAGCAAGTTAATTGCAAAGCTAGCAATAAGGCATGTCTGGTGTCATCAAACCACAAAGGGAGTTTGCTAAATGGCACTGGCATTTTGACTGGAACTGGGTTTACCAGTCGGATGAGACTGACATGGAACATTTTGGCAAGAAATACCAGTGGTTTGTTTGGCGTGAAAAGAAGTCTTGAGGACAAGCACCCCAAAAACTACCAAAAAAATATGGCAGTGGATCTGTTGTCATGGGGCCATTTTTCTTCCAAAGGGGAACCTTTCTAGAACAAACAGCGACACGGCCTCCATTACCTACTACAAAATTTTAGTTCAAAAATCTGGCACCCACTGGCAGGAGGCTAAGAGTGGGTCATGGCTGAATCTTCCAGCAGAACAACAATCTAAGGCATACCTTCAATTCTACAGACACTGACTGCAGAATCAAGCTTTTGCAATGGATGTCACAGTTCCCTAAGCTGAAACTCATTGAAAACCTCTGAGGCGAGTTAGAGTATATGAACAAGGACTGAGGATTCTGAAGGACCTCAAGAACGACTCTGTATAAGGGAATGCTCTCCTCATTCTTTGTTACATGCTCTCCCATCTCATAAAGCACTAAATAGAAAATTCCACTGTTATTTTGGTCAAGGGAGGGTTCAAAAGTTACTAAAGGCAGTAGTAAAGCGCTTTGTGACCGTGCGCCGTATTAAAAGCGCTATATAAATAAAATTGAATTGTACCAATATTGATATCACAGCATAGCATTGATATCACAAATTGTATTGATGAGCACAGACAGCATTTTGTACATCATATACATATTTTATGCACTTTTTTGCTGATATTCAGTGTCAATAATTCTGTGCTCTGTATCCTATCCATGCCTCATGTCCAGTGTTTGCTAGGACAGGCTCCAGGCTTATTGTGATTCTGTACTGGCTAAGTGACCATGGAAAACTGAGGTACAGTTGCATTGGTATTAAATCAGTATTTTAAAAATGTGTTAAACTTCAAAACACAGGAATATTTCATATGCATTGAAGCATTTCTCAGAATTAATCTATGGGGGGGGGGGGGGGGGGTGGCGAGTTTTGGTCAAGCAGGGGTTGGGGGGGGGGGTTTTGACCGGGAAAAAGGGTTTTATTAAAGAAAGAAAAGAAGGTGTTATGTGTGGACT
>JAACJT020000032.1:5987865-6007990 GCA_009936485.2 Gymnarchus niloticus | reverse complement strand
TTTTTTTTTTTTTTTTTTTTTTTTTTTTTTTTCACTTTTGTTTTTTTTAAGTTACGATCAAAATATTTTTTTATGGAGTTTTTTGTTGCGCGGTGGGGGGGGGGGGGGGGGGGGGGAACATTCTCACAGATAAGGCCTCAATAAGCTGACAAGCTAAAAAACTCCCTAATAAAGTGAAATCTCTTCCCAACAGCCCTGGTAGACCTAAGAGCACTGTAAAACAGGAGCTAGCTTGACACATTACACCACTGAGCTGGGCAGCAAAGAACAGGAAAGTTACTTCATTTGAAAAGGTGAGCAGAATGAGCTTTTAGCCAAGCAGAAAGGGAGAGCTTCTGTGGAGGTACCATTAATGGAAATGTCAAAAATAAATATGCAGTAAAAACAGAGGGCTCGTAATAGCTGGCAACTACAACCCGGACTGCACTTCTGCTATTCAACCAACATGCCATAATTCAAGCTTTTGTTTATGTATGAGAAGCATTCTGTATTTAGCAATTCATTCCTCTGCTGCAGAGCTCAATTTTAAGCAATGAGACAAGGTCATGTTTTAACTGTGAATAAGTCTTTGGCTGTAGGCATGACCAAAGTGTCGATACCTGCTAAATCTTATTGCTTTAAGAAATTTACTCCATTTACGGCTACAAACTGTTAATTTTAGTGCTTAAAAAGGTTTGCGCTCTGCATGTTGTGCAATAACAACTGCATTTTGTGGCACTGACCTCACCTTCACATGAATTTAATGCTCCCTCATCTTTAAAGACCATTTCTCTATTGAACGCCCTCACATTGGCTTTTCAGCATAGTTTTCAGTTGCTAGAAAGAAATCAACCAAGTGCCATAAAGCATAATAAAATCTGCCTTCTCCTCAGTGAATAGACAATCTAATCGTAATGAACGAGGCCAGTTCATTAGTGCAAATGTGCCTATTAATGTTTTAGTTTCCAATCGTTAGTGATACTACACCATAGCAACAGTGCTTGGAGATCTAATTTTTCCTCCTGATGACTGTACCAAGTTGGGCAGCCCTTGCAGATACCATGAGGATAGAGGACCCTACCCCAGTTCCAGCTCTGCAATCCAGCTTAAGACTGGGTATTCAATCCTGGACTTTACCTACAGCTCTAGGCACTAGAGAGCTCTAGAGTGGTGAGGTGTCCCTGTTGTAATTTTGGAACTATCTTGGCAGTGTCCTGTTAAAGCTTGAACAGAGATGTTTTGAGAATGAAGGTCGCCACTAGGCTAAGTGGTGCTCTAATCTTCACCTTGACATTACAGCCGGCCCCCCACAAAATCCAGAACCCTACCTGGTGAAGTCTGGCGGGACGGGAGTGGTGACGAAGGACTGCATGGGTTTGCGGTGCACCTGCTGGAACATGAGCAGGATCTCGGGGCTCTTGGAAATCAGCTCACTCTTACTGCAGGAGCGAAGCTGCAGGAGGCGGGGACACAAGGCTTGTGACGCCACCATTCGCTCCCCGCACCAGAACCAAGCTCCTTTCAGACCCCCCACAAGGCTCTCCCCATGACACCCACTCACTTCACACTCTCCAGCTCAACACATTCCCCCCACGGACCAATGGAGGACACAAGAATATCCAAGAAAAAAATAGCCATCTTGATTACAAATACCACTATAAAACACTTCATGTGTAACAGAAACGGGTCATCATGGCCAGCAAGAGATACTGACTTGAGCCACAGACCATGTATCAAGACATCTGACAGAAAATGGATGAGCTAAAATTAGCCACTGACTGTAAAGAGGCCCAATTATTCCATTTATTAATAATAAAATTTCAATCCAAACTAGGGCTATCTTCACACGTTGTTTTCCCAGCTGAAAGTCACCAGGAAGCCTTAAAACCTTGGTGGCTTAAAAATCTAGTACTTGAGGAAGCTAGGGTACTGAGCCAGCTGGTTGGGCTGTTCACAAAATAAATAAATATACAAAAAAAAAAATCAGCACAAACAATTCTCAACAATGCAATGCTAATATCAAAAATAAACTGACCCATTTAGTAGGTTGTCAGAATCCTAACAAATGTGTCACTGAATTCATTGTTGAGGCCATACTTGAAACGGTCAGTTAGATTACTGGTTGAACAGTTTTTACATCGTAGTTTGGAGTCTGCTTAATGCAAGTAAAGAACACAGGAGACTCCACTCCAGGTGTCCCCGGGAGAACAGCTACACACCCCTGATCATGCATTTACATACACCACACCCAAAAGGCACTACCTTGCCAACTATGCAAGGGCCAGTCGTGGCACACGTGATGAGGCAGAGGTATACCTGATGCTCCACTTCTTGTAGTAGAGACTCCAAAAGCTCCGTCTCTTGAGTAAGTGATGTCTTCTGACCTAATAAGAAAAAGCAGGCACGCATTTCACGCATGACTGCTGCACTCAGGCCTTCCAGCAATACTCCGCAGGTGCAGCAGCTGGGTGTCTGTACCCATGAGGGTGATGAGTTTGTTCTTCAGCTGGTTGTCCAGACGGGCTATCATCATCTCGACTGCATTGCGGATCTCCCTCACACGTTCATCTTTCGCCCCACGAACTGCCTCCACATTCCTTTCCTAGGACAAGGTACCAAAATTTTATTGAGCAGAGCCATTAATGAAAACAAGCACGAAAGCAAAACAACTTTGCAGCTTGGGTGAAGTAAACTCAAGCACTGTAATAGCTTGAGTTTGTACCGCCATCTAGTGGACAAACTGTTCTTCTGCATTTGAAGTATTTTCAATAACACCAGAAAACATAGAAGCAACTCCCCTCCAGCATTAATCTACTGAGAGACTAAGTAATGAGAGAAAGAGTAAATGAGTGCAAAATGTGATTAGTGGCACACGGCGAGTTACCAACCACTTCCTGCACCAGGCTGATGAGCTCCATCAGGCGACGCTGCAGCTTGGCCACCTCCTCATTCACTTTGTTCACGTGCTGCTCGTAGATCTCAGCCAAAGGCTTGAAGGTGTGCCCGCCATGCTGAGGCAGACATGGCCCGCATCAAAGGAAACAAACGACAAGAGGAATAAGCAGTTGGGTGTCACTGTACCCTAAAAACTAGGTCGATTCAAATCGATTCAGCTCAAGGAACTGGCAGTTATAGGCATTATATGGAGAGAATTTAACTTTTTGGTGTGGATCAACATATGCATAAACAAAATTGCATTCAAAAATTTTTTACATGAATGTGTTGTCTAAATGTACCACTGGCTCTCCCAGCACAGTAATGCTACAATGTCAGCAAAAGGGTACCAGCAAGTGAGACTATTTCATAAAGCATTCACAATAAGAACAATATTTTAGTGGTCGTTCCTGTCTTTTCGTGCAGCACAAAAGACCTTTCCACCTACTTCCATGCTAAATGTTTCTATACCAGACATTACACTACAAACCAAGCACAGGAATATCTTTCTATGGTAAATTGAACTTAAATAGCCATGCTTCAGCAAACACTACAAAATACACTTATTACCAAATTTGGACATTAGCAAGACATATAGCAATAGAAAATAAACTTCCAAAATACATAAATCTTTTATAAATCTGAATTAGCATTAAATTACTCTCCAAATCAGTCATACCGGAAATGACATAATATTTCAAGTATCATTTGACAGACATACAGTAAATGCCAGCAATAGCACATGCTGTCCAATCACATGGCAAACAAAGGCCACGCCCACACTACACCTGTAAAAAGCATCACGGTTAACCCTTACCATGCCACCCCACAGGGCACACTGATGGCAGATGCACTTCTTACAGGTCCAACAGAACACGCTGAGCTTCTCATGGTGATTCTCACATCTGAAAGTGCAGAACACCATGAGTGTTTAGTCATCGCATCATCTAGAGCGACGAGGAGTTCTGAGACACTAACACTGGGTAGAAGTTCATTGGAAGAGGCCCCCTTATATCACTTAATTCTGTGTAAAATTCACACTGGTCTGGATGCATCACAAGGTGAACTGCTTCCAAGACACATTACCACACACTACAAGCAGGATCTGGGGCTGAGTTACATTTCCTTGCAAACATGCAAGTCCAGACCAGTACTGATAGAAGAGGGAGAGGTTCTGCAGAATGAACGCTGAGTGGGCATCTACACGGCCACACAGGGACCCCAGGGCGGAAAGGCTCACTTGTCCTTGTCGTTCTCTTCGTGCTTGGACAGGTTGCAGAGCTGCAGTGTGTCCAGCTGCTGCGTGACTTCCTCCGCCCAGCGGCAGTTGACCAGCTCCCGCAGCTGCAGTGGCGCCCTAGAAAGTGTGCACACGCATGCACACACCGAGCAGCTGAGTTTGTGCGTTTGTTCACAACCACAAAGGTGATCCAAAGCAAAGGATGCTAAGCTTTTTCTGTCAGCCCCCCTTTGCAGATGAGAACACCCACCCACCCACATCTCCGAATTTTTAGAAGCACTGATCGAATGTAATCAACAAGGATGGAGACAAGCATTCCTCCAGTGCTGGACGTAATTCTTTCAAAGCAGCCATTCAACATGTGGAAGAAGCACAAACCCCCCGCTGACTTGAGTTCCACAGACTGACTCCCCAAACTAATGAAAGTAATGCGAGATGAACAGCAAGGCTCCAGCAAAGAGCAGCTGAGATACTCACCGGCAGTGTGGACACTGAGCCCTCTGCTCAGTCAGCCAGCGCTGGCAAAGGGCGACAGACCATAAAGTAGCACATTATTACAGTGGAACAAGTCTGATACAGCACAAACACATGAGCCATGTGCTTCGATGACCAAGATATGGCTAATTAACAGTACCGACCTCAACATCAGTCCGGCACATTTTTCCCTTTACACACCCCATACAGGCTATACATACTTGGTGACCTAGGTTAACACCTTGTAATTTACTGAACATAAAAGGGGCAGCTGTGATTTTCAAACTTCTATCATGGTTACAGACTGAAGGGATATCTTAAGACTATTTATAGTTTTGTGTACTGGTATAATGCAGTTAAATTGCCATATATCAAAAATCTCTCAAAGGAATACACATTTTTGGACTACAGACCTTAATATTAGTCCTTGATTGAATATTATAGAAGTTGGCAGCTAAAACCTTACTTATCGAAAGGTCCTTTACCACAAACTCATCCATACCTCAAGATGGTTACCTCATGGACAATAATATTAAATGTCCATATTCCAGAACCACGCGCTGCCACTAAGCAATAACTGGCATGAGACATTTCTGCTAGCACACATTGTTAGGCTTTTGGAGTTACTCCACACATCACTAGTACCTGGAAGCACAGAGCACCACCTCCTAGATGAAGGCAAAAGGATTTTTAGTTATTCAAGTGAAATATGGAGATCAGCAGTGCTACTGAGCCCCATGTATAACTGAAAAAAGGAAGCAGTATACTGTATGTATACAGACTGGGTATGGCATGTATTCCTCAACTATAAGCATAGGGGGGTCAGAGCAGGACTAGCAAGTGTCTACTAGCCATTCTTTGCATTAAACCAATATGTCCATGATTGTAAGAATCAAAACACAAATGAAAAACATATGGCCATAATATTATTCATATTGCAGCAAATAGTACACGCAATAAAAAATCGTGACATGCAAGTCTTACCTCACAGCGAGTCACAAAAGTAAACCATAAATGCATGATTTTTTAATAACATCAGTATTGTTTTGTGTAACCAACTGTAGAGCTGCAATTTTCATGCCAAGCCATTTTTTTCCTCCTTATGAACACTGTTTATTTTTATGCTATGCTGTTTGACGGCCTATCCAACCCACACATGCCGGTGAAGTGGTTTGCTTTGAGTACAACGAGTAACTGACGAGACACCCCAGGCCTCCCAGCGGCGCGCGGCCATGCCGACGTGGCCCCAGCCCTAGACGGCAGCCTCCCTCACCCGGATGCAGCTGAAACAGCAAAGCTTGGAACAGTGCGGGCAGAGGCGGGCATCCCGCAGCTTCTCCATGCAGATGAAGCAACGGAACACCTCCGCGATGCTCTGGAGATGCAGAAGGAATCATACATTTTAAAAAACAAAAAAAAAAAAAAAACAACCCACCGGCAGTAAAAATACATCCAAAAACTGAACGGAACACTGTGCCTCTTTATTAGTATAAATAGCATGCACATGCATTCAACACAGAAGTACAATCAGAATTGCATGTATTACTGTAACCAAACACTATTGTCAGGCTTTACATTTTAATGGGAGGGACATCTGCTCTTTTCGGGTATACGACAAACTGATCACACAGTATGAGCAACTGCTTTTATAGTTAGTGCAAGCTTGTTAAAATAGCACAGACAGTAGTCTGGTGAAGATGCCAACGACATGATAACAGTACAGTACAAAGTGGAGCTTCTAAACAAGTCAGCCAATCAGGAGGTCATAGTGTTCACTAGTAACATTAATTGTGCGAGTTAACAGCACAATTCCTGCAGAACACTGATTTCTGGTGCCAAAACAAAATTCTATAGCTAGAGGAGAAAGAAATTAAAGATACCTCAACACTCTGTTCATCCATTTCAGCCAGCTTTGACTTGACAGGGAACTTCAATGGCAGGTGGAGTCTTTCAAAAAAAAAAAAAAAAGGATAAAAAATCTGAACAAAACCAACAGGAGAGCAAATATTAAGCTGTAACCATCAAGCTGTAACCATCATTGTTATTCATGTAGTTCTGCTGTGGATTTCCACAATTCAGGGCCATCACCACGTTTACCAGTAGATATTACCTCATCCGCATTCCCCTCCTCCCCCCAAAAAAGAACATGGTGATAGCAGTTACATCACAATAGTGAAATACATAAAATTAGGAAACTTGGCTAGAGTTTATGATGTTCTACGTTTCGACATGGCAGCAGTATTGTGATTTCCTGCGTTAAACGAAGACTAAAATGACACAGCTATTTTGCAGGGGCTTCAACACAAATAAAAGGAGGGGGGCGTTGACGGTGAAAACATCCGAAAGAGGTCCTTATTCAGCACACGAAGATGGCATCTTATCAGAGAGCTGACGCAGGGGTACTCGAAATGATCAGAGTAAAATATACCGTCACGTGCTGTGGAACAGCAGCAAACAAAAACCCACTAAACTAACTGGACGACGTCCATCCATCCATCCATCCATCCATTCGTGGTGCCGTCGATGCGCTACGCAGCAGGAGGAACGTGACGCACGTCAATGCACGCGCAAACGGACAGCTAGCCGGTGCCCAGCACGTAATGAGAAAGCGCTTGGCTGTGTCCGTTAAAGGAACGTTGAAGGAACGTTGAAGGAACGAAATGCCCAAATGTAGCGGCTAAATGACATTGACAGGTTTCGTGTAACGCACCATTTTGCCAGCTATTCATCAAGCCACCTACACGAGCAAGTTAAAACAGTGTTCAGACAGTGAAACACACGTAAACAGGAGCAAATACTTACGGTACTAGCTAGGCAAGCTTTGGTTAACTGGAGTATTCGTACGATCCGTCGGATCGACAACCAGGTGGGTGACCACAGCTCTGCAGAACAAGGGCGGAGCGCAACCTATGCAGTCAGCATGCAGTGCGAAATTATGTACACAAACAGAAGATCGGAAAGAAAACTGAAATCCCGGAGAATACTTCAAAAACTATAAAGGCGAAGCCGTTAGCATTTGCGTCTGTATGACAAGCGGACTAACCACGTTGGTTAGTTAGTCAGATTGTGTTTCTTTTAACTCATCTGCACACCGCTACTCCCTGCTTCTGCTACTCGGCTTGTCACCATAGGCGACCGTTCTCACTTTTCTCGCGAGTCTTTCGAAAGCCGCAGAATTTTACAACCTCCAATGACAAAGAGAGGAGACAGTGCGAAGGCGGAACCTGGTCGGGAAGAAAACCAATAGTGCCATCCGCCGTCCAAGTGTTCCGGCCAGCTGACCCAGCTTTACCAACTAGACGTAAACTAGGCAGCTAATGAACTGGTCACCGTAGACCACCAACTATCAACTAAATTACTTATGAGGCATAACACACACCAAAACCATATATCTCTTTCTATCAAGTAAATGCCTTTATTCCAGTTGTAATAAATTGAGAATGCATTTTTGAAGAATCTTTAGTGAATGCCTCGACACCTTTGTGTGATAATATATTAACTGCTAAACGTCGAGTTCATTTTGAAATATTCTAACAGTGTGATGTCCCCATTGAAAAGCCTGCTTCTGAATCGCTGGAAATCTCCCACAACCCCTATGGACTACATGACCCATATACTAAATGCAGAATACCTGGAGAGTGGTTGGAATTGGAATTGCCTTCTTGCAAGTCCTAATGAATGAGCCATATTTAATGTCCCAGGAGAACATGAATAAATTGAAGTTTTTCATTCAGGCTAGATCCACCGAGATACCTGATCTCAATTTGAAGGATGCTCCTTCTGTACAAGTATCCAAAGCAGATTACTATAAAAGGGATTGAACATTTCTTTGATAACAATATAAAGGTTGTAGTTATGCTATGTGAATCAAAAAAACACCAACAGCCATGAGATCAGACACAGGTCTACATGTAGAGCCTCCAACAAGAAAGGTGTTTATATTAACACACTGAAAGGGAAAAATGAAATTATGTTCCACCAGCATGCTTCCTATAACCCTGAAACTGGTGTGGGTCAACAAATTGCATGTGTTGCACAATAGTCAAACATGGGCCTTCATCCTAGGCCCTCCTGATGTAGCATAAAAACAGAAAACTTATAAAAAATAAGCAGGAGATCTTGAGGGGGCAGGCTAATTGGCACAACTAATGAAGCAAAACAGAACAAAAATTTCAAATGCATCCAATGAAATCAGGCTCTTAAGAAATAGAGATTGTTGTCTTTTTTGCACTTCACTAATTTCAGAATTACATAATGTAAGGGTGACAGGAATCTTAATTTGTGAATTGTTGTACATCTCCTACAGACAGAACCTGGTCTTCACTATTGGGGAAGTCCTCAATCTTGGCATTTGGACACATCAGTCCAAAGAACACCTGAGCTTCCTCACACTTTAAAGTGAAAAACTGGCTCATCAATTCAGCAGGGACATAGAATGAGAAGTTTCTGCAATAAAAAAAATGCAGCAAAAAGGAACACTACAGAAAACGAGCAAGGGTCAATTACAGTGTCTGGTAATGTTGCTGAGACTGCACAACACTACAGCCAAAGCAAATGGCATTTCATGTGCAAAGACTGCCTTCCATGACTGCACTGCCCAGGCAGAGGTAACTAATCAGCTAGCAACTTCTCTTAAGGGGGGGGGTTAGCATATATATATTGCATCAAACTATAAAAATAGCATTAGCAGTAAGGGTTAGAAAGACCAATAAGGACAACCAAAGGAAAACAGAAAGGCAAGAAGCCAGCCTGAAACAGGCATTGACATCAGATTTTCTTTACCTGCTACCCTTAAATCACTGATACACTTACTCTCCTCTGCTGCAAAAAGATAGAAATTTATTCATTGTTATGGAAGCAAAAAAGGAGGCCTAAGAAACTTGGAGTCTTTTGAATAGCATTTAATGGCAGTTTAATTACCACAGGCCATAGACAATATAAAAAACATTATCCCCATAAGTTATTTTACATAATAAATAGTTAAGACAGGTTTGATACTTAAAATGATGTACATTTTTACAAAGACATCTAAAATGGAGTACCAGTGACAGTCAAGTCTTTGAGTGAAGTGAAATGACTAAAGTCAGCGTACATCAAACAAATCAGGCCCACCAGACAGGATGAGTAACCATAAGATGATTACATGAGAAGCATACTGTGACCTTTAATAATCCACCTTCAGAATAACAATCAAAAATTATTTAGAGCAAGATTTGATCTCTGAGGGAAAGCCTTTCTTGACTTCATATCCAAATTAGTATAACCAGTGTTGTATTCTCTTTCCAGTGTTGGCTACCTCGGTTATAAAGTAGTGGATTAGCAGCAAACATTAGCTTAATTATTTAAGCAGACCTACCACAGAATTGATATGCTCTATACTGCTATAACTATTCCATTACCATTAGTATAGGTCAATGCCAGAACATATTCTACACTTCACACCAAACGTAGTAATATGCTCATAAAATGTATAACTTGTTACGTCCTCAGATGTCTAGGTGCACTGATGGCAAAACCATATTAAAACGTTTAAAAATGTTTCCCCAGCAAGTTTCACTACAAGAAACAGATCTCATTGTACTTGGATATAAATAAAAATGTAAACCACAATAACATGTGGTTCCATCGAGAATGCAATTCATTTGTTGTCCACCAGTTGTCATTCTTAAGCTTAAATTAAAACACAAGCTTACATGTGGTTCACATACCAATAGAGGGAGCCACCAGCTAAGTTCTTAACAGAAGGATCCATAAAAACACTTCAGCTAAAAATTTATAAGCACAAGCTAGTACTTCACATCGTACATTCCCTTTAAAGCTTGATGTGAGGAGAGACACTCAGAATTAGGCAACTTCCTATCTGTGCTTACACCTGTAGTACCCAGTGCAACAATGTGTGAAGAATAAAATTAACTTGATCTCAAAAATGTCCCTTCAATTCACTGATTAAATTGGTCTTCTAAACTTAAAAATGAAAACATTTTCACACAATCTCAATGCAGCAAGATAATATTGTACAAATACAAGTGTTAATGAATGCATTACTAATTTTAGTAGACTTTTCACTAGCTTTGTCTAAGTTGTGTTTCTTTGCATCGTTAATTTCTCACTCCAAATTTTCAACACTACACCTCGGATTACTGAGGCAAGAAAGAGGCATAAATGTTTGTTGTTAAAGCACAGCAGTACACAACAAAATCCAGTGCATAGTACAACTGATGCCAGAGCAGCTTTCAGAATACGTTGCTAGCACCCAGAGCCTTGCTTCTGCTGAAGCACCTGTATTCTGCCTGACCGATCCAGAGATCCAAAATAATAGGAGTGGAGCCTGTACTGATAGTGTGTTAATATGCACACTAAAAAAATGGCCAGAGGGGTACTTGAGAAGCTAATCTGCACAGAAGTCAGATTTACAAGAGGGTATAGCATCATGGGGCCACAGGAGCAATCACAACAGCTGGTCTTTAATACGTGTCCAGCATGCAAGTGACGGGGTTGAATACGAAGGAAGACGAGGGCAGTACGACACATGGACGCTAGCCAGCGAAGACTTGCGGCTGGAGTGGTGGGGGCAGACGGTCATTCTCCACATTGTCTGAGTCAATCGCTGAGGCAGGAGGCCGGATCTCCAGAGGGTACTTGGCCAAGATCTCCTGCACCTCACGCTCCACAGCCTCTTGCCAGCTGATGAGGTCGCTCTCGAGGCTCCGCGCCACTTCCAGAACGCGCTCCAGGCGCAGCTCGAGCCCGTTCAGCAGCTCTAAGTTGTGCTGAGCAGTGCTGAGCGCGGGGCTGCTGGTGGCACAGGCTGAGGCCTGGGACCCAGACTCCTGTCTGTGTGGAGACGCCTGGCCTGACATGTAGCGCTCAAAGTCCTCCAGGCTGAGGTTCAGAGACTGAGCATCCAGCTTCTCAATGAAGGCCACTGCACAGCACTGTCGGGTAAATGTGAGGAGTGGTCACTACACTGTCATAAAAACCTGCTGATGAAATTCAAAATAAACTATTAAATCAGTAGCAGCTACTTAAAACCATGTAAGACCCACAGCTCCTACAGCCAGACTTCCCCAAAGTTACCCACTAAACTATTAAATTTACCATATTAGTTTTCAGCTTGATGCTCCACACATAGCGAGGAGAAATTCAGTTCAGTGTGCAGCACCAGTGCCTGGTATCTTTAGAACTGTGGGTTCCAATCAGACTTCCGCTTTGTGTGTGTGCAGTTTGCATGTTCTCCTTGCGTCTTAAGTGTTTCTGCTCTGACTTCCCCATTTCCTTCCACAATGCAAAGACAGGCTGTTAGGCTAATGTGTCTGTAAGATCACCCACTATGTTTGCTTGCCCCGTGACAGACTGGCATCCCATCCATGATGTACCCCTGCCATGCGCCCAACACTGACTGGAATAGACTCCAGGCCCCCGTGCTACCCAGGCCAACACAAGCAGAAAGATGGATGGACAACATGAGTGTCTACGCCTTGCACGGCAGAATCTTACAAGGTTGGTGAAATAGTAGCCATCCTCTCCAGTCATCAGGCGACTGGGGTTGCAGAAGCGGGTGATGTATTGGATGTTGGACTGTAGCCGAGGCGGGTTGGCCTTCAGCACGATATAGATGAGAGTGGGCAGGAAATCGTCGGCTGAGGCAGGCTCCGTTTTAGTGATCCTGATGGCATTAAAGATGTGCTTGCTGCAGCGGGTGATGCAAGCCAGTTTGTCCCGGGGCACACGTTTGGAGTCCATCTCAATGATGTCTGAAAAAGACAGGCATTAACCCACTTGCACAAGGCTATGCAGAACGCAATATTTGTTTTATTGAAGTAAAAATACTTGTGTTACTTTCCATGCTTTCTAACCTTTGGTGCATTTGTTTGAAGTGACACAGCTTATCAGCAGCACGGCTCAAAACACTGCTTTTAACAGTACATTACCGCATATATTGGCAGATAAGCCCACCCTCGACATTTCAACCAAAATTCCATGAAAAATGCACCACCTATACAGGCGCACCCAGTACCTAAAACCATTCACGTTGGATATTTGTGGTATCTATAGGTTTGCAGACTGAATACAACCTCAGTACTGCAGCTAGCACAGATAGCGTGCAGAAATGCCAGATATGATGCCCCGGTAGTGAAAGGGTTACATAAAAAAGGTCATAACTCATGTATCTTTACTTTAGGGAAAATGTCTTTTGTTCCTGCAAAGCGTTCATCCGCTGTTATGCGTAGTTGTTACATTATGGGCTTTAAAAAATTTGAGTTCTGCTTTGAGGAGAAGTCGAACCCCATTTTTTGCATACATTTTGAAAGCTAAAATTCTCAGCTGATCTGCAAATAAATACAGATATTTCAATTTAATAGTGGTAAACGTTAAAGGGAATAATTGTAAGGTGCAAATTTTGTCCAGGTGACAAGTGGCTTTCCCTAGCAAGAAAAACCTGCAAGCTAGACCTAGCATGACACACCTTGGGGAGAAAGACCCGGGTAATGATAACAGCCTGTCCAGAACAAAGCAATTAACAGAGAATAGATTTCCAATCAGCCGGTAAGTCTAATAAAGCTATTTCACCAACAGAACTCAACAAATTGGTGGCTGCGTATGTATTGAAAAAAAGACTTTTGATTACAACAGTGGGTTTAATATTCAAGGTTCCTTATTTGTCACATACACAGTCATACTCTATTTTGAAAATGAATATAATCAAGTAAATAAAACAAGAAAATTCTCAAATTCTGCTTCATCTCTGTTCAGTTTCATGGAGGTTCATATATGGGCTTAGCATTTAATAAATGCTGCCCAGTGAAATGCGCAGTTTTTCATACAAAGGAAGAAAGTTATGCACTGTTTGTAAGGCATTTCATTTAATAATAACCATATAACATATTTAGTTACATTACTTGTTACTTGCAAAAAAACTAAGTAACGTTCCCCAACATTGATCTTTATATATTCCACACCAGTTAATTGAAAAGCATTGCAAGATCAAATATCCTCCCTTCACACTGCTCCAGTGTGTCACCAAATAAAACGTCCTGACCTCTGCTAAATATCTACAAAATCTTGGAAAACCTGAACATAAATGCAATTACATACAGGATGGCAACCAAGAGCCCACTATTTATGGAATTTGTATTTACCGTAAGGTGAGGGAGTACTCTTACAACAAATTATTGGTAAATGGGCATCCTACAAACTCCAACAGGCATATATGGTATCAAGCATGGTAAAAGTCTCACCAGTGATAGCTTTAACCACACTATCAGACACTTCAGGGATCTCTTCATCAACAGGGACGCAGAGCATCTGAATGGTGACCCAGTGAAGGGCCCTGGCAAACAGAGATGGTCAAGCACAGGAAGACTAACATGTATGAATAAAACACTGAGGAACCACCTGAAAAGAGATGCCAATGCGAGTTTACACATCCATTTACTCAAAGTCAGGTACCAAAACAAAAATGGGAACAAAACCGTGGCAACCACACCTGATACGTTTTTGAGTGGCCAGGTCTTTCTTCTCGTCGTCTGTGGTCTCGGGACAGAAAACGTTCTTGTAGAGCCGAGTCATTATATACTTCTCCACCTGGTCCATCACCCGCTCCACACGATCTGTGGACCCTGGTTGCACATACACACAACATCCATGAGCATCATTGCACACAGCCGGAAATACCCTACCCTCAGGTACTAAGTACTGACAAACCAGAAGTTGAATCGCAATTTCATTGACAAAGACAGAAACATTCTTAGGTATAACAGCCATTCTGTACCTTTTAAAGGAACAAGTAGTTCATTAGGTTTACTGGACTAGGGGTTTGACACGACCAAAGTCCACCTATTACATGAGGAGGTGCTATCAGCACAAAGGCAGTCTATTCAGACTCAGACAGTACCTGCTGACTCACAGTTCCTTCTGATGACTTCAGCATGGCTAAAATGAGCTGTTGGCCAATGACAGGCATTGATCCAAACAAGTCATAAATGGCTCCTGGCACACCATCTAACCAGGAACCTAAGTTCATCTCTTATCCTGTGCTCAAATTTTAAAAAATAACAGGATTTAAAAAATAAACTCCTTGCATACATCCAGAGCATTTCAGTGTTCTTCCCCCAGTGTTAACCACCAAGAGACAAGAGAAGGGGGGAAACGAAACCCACAGAACAAACCTTAGTCTCCTCTTGTTAAAACTATGGCAACAGCTCATAGGTCTGTTTTCAGCCCTCCGCCACAATTTCCTCCATCTAACCTAGCAGGACCTTACCTTTAAAATGCGTCATCAGGCGGTCAGACATGTTCTGGTAGAAGTCCTGCACACATTCGGTCAGCTCATCAGCACTCAGGTCCTGGAAAGCAAGGACAAAGTCACAACTATGAAAAATTTGCTCAAACGTACCATGCAAGCATTTTGATTGAAAACCATTTGTTCAGTAACCTGGAATGTTAGCATTAGCTCAAGACAGCAAATGCTGCAGCTTTTAACAAATCTTAATGATTAATGATCTGTTTTTACTGAGATAAAACTTTTTTTTAAATGATTCAAATAGGAATTGCAGAGGTTATGGATGAAAAAGGTGAATTTAGTATGTTGTGTATGCAACGCAGATATTTTGTTTAACACTTAGTCATGGATTGTCTAATCTTTGAACTGCTTGCTGCTTTGTTACTAAAATGGGAACAAGAGACTTGATTTGCTTAGGGATTTACCTTAATATATCTTGAAGATACAGAAATTTTAATACACTATATGGCCCAGAGTATGCGCACACCCAAACATCACATGCACATTCCAAACAATGGGAATTAATATAGAATTGGGCCCCCCCCTTTTCTATTGTGGAATATGCCTGAAGGGATTTGCTTCCATTCAGCCGCACAAACATCAGTGAGGTTGGGTACTGATGTTGGGCGATCAGGTCTGGTGGCTCCCAGTCACTGTTTCAAGTCATCCCAAAGGTGTTTGATAGGGCTGAAATCAGGGCTCTATGCAGGCCAGTCATGTTCTTCCACACCAGACTCGGCAAACTACTTCTTTATGGAGCTTGTGCTGTACACGGGGGGCACTGTTATGCCAAACAGGGAAGAGGATTCCCTCAGAATGCTGCCACAACATCGGAAGGGCACAATTCTCTATAATTATATACTGTTACTGTATGCTGTGAAATTCACTTTTCCTCTTATTGAAACTAACTGGCATAGCTCAAACCACTAATTAGTAGTGGTTTGCAGATAATTGCAGCCATGTAATGCATGTACTGTACATGCAGGCACTGTCTCCAGAGATCATTCTGCCAAGAGCAGCTTGACCTTGCATCTTCCCCAATGTGCAGAAGAAATGAACCTGCATTGCCCACTTACCCTCTTACTGGCCATACTCTCTGTGAAGGCCCGGCACTGCTTGTGAATATCGCGGCCTGGCTTCTGCAGGTTCTTCAGGAAATCAACAAAATCACGAGACACACGGTCTGTCTCTGCGCTGGCCTGCCGGCTAATGGATGGGCTTGGGGTCTTTCCCTCGTGGTTTTCTAAAATTGGGGGAGGGACACAGGTAATGTATCATTTTCAGTCTACACCTGTCTAATACTTTGACAATCTATGTTTTATATTGTCTTGAGAGACACTGAGTACAAGAAACAAACCAAAGAGACTGCAAGGGAAATGATCCTTTCATTTTTGGCAGCACATACACATGCCGAGGATCAATTAATCTTTCTCTAAAGGAATAAATAAATAATAAACTTGAGATAAATATATATTGGGTCAGTACAGATAGGCATGCATGTCAGAAAATCCTGAAGATATGCCGAAAGGTAAAACAATCTCTCCCCTCCCAGTTATTTAAAAGAATATGTTGAGAATGGATCTTTAAGACCTACCAGGACGTCCAACCTTAATCCTTCAATTGTCATAGAACGGACTTGCTAATTGAACTGCAAAGCAATTAAGGGGATAGAAAGGTGCCTCACATGCTATTGTAGGTATTACTTTAGGCACTAATTAAGAAGTTTTCACGGATTCAATACTGTTCCTTGTTTCACCTGGGCTACAGTGACATATGGTGAACTGAAATACTAGTGGAAAACCTGCCAAAAGGGGTACTGTTAAAGCACACGAGCAAAGTTAACAGACTCAACATTGGAGACATCTGACAGGCAATATAGTATCAAAAATCATAACAGTAGTTTACTGCTTCAAATTTGCTTCATTTAACAAAACCATCTTCAAAGATTCTGCAACCAGGAAAAGCAATTAGAAGGTGGATGGATGGACTGCTCAAAGCAAAGGCAATTTCATGTTTCAGAAAATCCCTTAGTACTTGTATTTCAATAAATAAAACTTTCATTTCAATAGAAAAAACAAAACCGAGCTGATGAGTTGTTAAAGAAAACAGATCGTATTAAATGGCCGTTATATGCTAAAGAGAGCTGCAACGTTAAAAACAGGACGGCCGATAGACTAGTTCAAATAGAAAGCACCTCAGCATACCTACTGAAGACAAGGCAACAGGGAGGATGGCCTGGGATCTACACACAAAGTGTCAGACAATCAGCAACTGTGTGAGAAGACAGGGCAGCCTTCACACAGGTTGTGGTGTGCTGAATATCAGCTACAAAACAGCAGGCCAAAACCCACCTCTCAGTCTGGAAACCAGTGCTGCCATCACAGTGACCACATGGGTAGGGGAGGGGTAGTTGAGGATAAGCAGAATGAGGGAGAAAAAATAAGATAAGCATGGGTAGGGATTATGTAATGGTGATCAACCACAGGCAACACATGCAGACAGCTCTCCAATTAAGAGAGGACACAAAGCACTCCGTCCTGGTGTGCGTCATGCACGGAGCACAAACACACACCAGCTGACCGCTAACCACACAGACACAGCAAAAGCAGGCTGAGGTCAGTCATAGGTGGATCTCCTGGACAGATCAGAGTGGTGCAGCCGTTCACAGAGCAAAAACTAGAGACTCAGGTCAGAGGCTTAGACAGACAGCTCAGATCTTCATGCCCTACAGATTAAAGAAACACCAGGCTCCTCCAAAGTGACAAAGTCAGAGAAGGTGCAGGGGGAGGGAAATTGACTGCATTCCTGCACGTCTACCATCCAGGCACAGGAGTTACCTTCACCCGGGGATAGCATCTCCCAGGGGTGGGTGAAAATGCCCCTCAGGTCCCTGAGGAGAGTCTCGCCGTGTCGTTCCTTCCTGCCCGGAGACACCTTCTCCGCTTTCTCGGAAGGTGCTGTGGTATTTCCGGACGATGACAGGGCAGCGTGCGGGGGGGGGGGGGGGGTCGCCAAGCACCGGGGTTAAGCCACGTATTGAGCACGGAACACGGATGGAAGGGGATCAAATAGATAACAAGCAGCCATCTGATTTTTCCTTTTGTTTACAAAAAAAAAAAGGACTTCTCCCTCTCAAAGAAGAAAATGCACAATCATGAATCTAAGACGCTAAAAAAGCTACAGAAGTGCCGTGTAATAAGAGGCAAACCTGGAGCTAGACAATATGCTCTTGGCAAAGTACTGCCCTCTTTAGCACCTACATCTCCTTTCATGAACTAAAGCATGAGAAAAGGGCATATCAGAGCATCAACCTAAAATGGGCTTGAACAGAAATAAAAGACCTTGCGTGCTGTCAAAGATGTCATCAGCCAGTCCTGAACAAGACGAACTCAAGTCCTTAGCAGACTAAGGTTGTGACCTAAAGGTCCACAGAAGAACCAAATACTGAAATCAGCTGAGCCAGCAAATGACGACGTTAGACGCTAAAAGGCGAGGTGCGTGTGAATGTCTGCAGAAATGCTAAGGCGAGCAAAATGCACCGATGTGCCTGCCTTTGCATGAAAGGCTGCATTTTTTAATTCCAATACATTTATTCAATACCAATAAAAAAGTACACCAACAATATAATTATTAAAATCAAAATACCATTTCAAAGAATTAAGTATTTAATTAAACAAAACAAGGAAAAAGGAATCAAATGTCCACACATTCGATTGACCTCCAAACGCCATTACAATAACATCATGATTAAAATCAACAGATCCAAAATAAAGCAATAAAATGTTCAAACATTCCAAAAGCAAGCAATCAAAAACTGGCATGTTCTCAAAATTTTATGTAGTTTGAGGCGCTGCATACCGAACGAGACCAAGACAGCATCAAGAAAGCCTTTAGCAACCACTAAAGCAACACCTTTGATTCCAATACCTGGTTATTTGGTTGAGACATTGTGCATTTCAAAATTAATTTGAGAGACAGAGCAACAAGGAATGAGTCGATGGTGAGGAGAGATGATACTGATGAAGAACATGACCTCACACACTTGCCCATATGTGCATGTGCACAAACTGACTCAGTGAGAATCTGCTAACCGCTCTGGAATTTACTGTTCACAGCATAAATGTACCCTCAGAAAACAGCAGAGGTATGTTGGGAGACTGAACCACATGTTCAGATATGAACACGCCTAACTCAATGAGCCCAGGAGGCTCTTCAACCCCCCCTTCCCCCACAGCTAAAAGCATTCAGTACCTTTCTTAGGTGCTGTGCGTGATGAAGGGCTGAAAAACTTCTTTACTGTAGTGACCTTACGCATCTTCTCATTGGTCTTCTTCTCTTCGAATTTGGAGAAGGGCACCAGGGATGATGGGGGGTGAGACTGCGCCCCCTGGCTGCTGGCATAGGCAGCTTCCTCCTCCCTCTGCAACCTAGCCCAAACAGAGGATATTGCAGCATTGCAGAAAAACTTTGACTCTATGAAGATCCAACACAAAACCAGTGTGAAAAAAATTGCAGACATCTATTGATGCTAACTGAAAATATTAATTTGGAACTTCTGAAATGCACTGTATGAGGGATTCTCTCCAACGCCTGTCACTAAATTACAGAATTTCTGCAGAGCCAAGAATTGCATGCAGTGATCAGGCATTTCGTATTAAAATCCGTTGCTGTGCATGTGCTGCTGAGAGATGTGACGTTTTCTGTTCAAGTAGCAGCATGGATACTGCGTGTGGAACCAGAAGGGTTAATTAAGAATAACCCACAATATCTCTAGATGCTGTCACTGCCTTTTCCGCAGCTGCTACTGCTCTCAGACATGTAGGCAGACCTGCTGCTACTGGGCCCAATTTTGTTGAATAATAGGCCACTGGCCTTAACCATCCTCCATGATCTTGAAGGAGAACAGAAACCATGCAGCCCCTCCTTTCGTCCACTGTCTGGATAAAGGGGCGCATGGGGTCAGGAATACCTAGAGTGGGGGTTGTCTGCAATGCCAATTTCAGGTTAGTGAAGGCTCGCTCTGCTTCCTCATTCCACACGACCTTATCATGTGCTTGTAAGCCTTTTCCATAAATCAGACTACTCAGAGAGGCCTCAAGGACTGCATAATTAGGTATAAAGGTCCTACAATATGAACATATTCCTAAGAAAGACATCATCTGTTTTTTAGTTTGCGGCCTTGGGATTTTTTGGATCGCCGTCACTCTCTCTGCATC
>JAACJT020000032.1:5945078-5987765 GCA_009936485.2 Gymnarchus niloticus | reverse complement strand
GTCATATTTCCCTTCTGGTACATTTCCACTGCTTACTAAAGCTCTAAAACACTACATATCAGTAACTTCCATTACATGCATTAACTCACCAAATTGCCAGCTGCTTGTTAACTTCAACAGGCTACATTTCACATTAAGAAGCAAACCATGTATGTTGGTGTAATCTATTATGTAGCCCCAAATTGCTAAACCCTTTAGCCATTCAGTACTTTTGCAATATGTGAGGGACAGCAGAGTACATTTTCCCTGTTTGTTTAATTTTGTGGATTTTGCAAGAGTCTTTAAGGAGATCTTGGTTAAATTCAGGTATCTGACCATAACAGGAATTGTGTGAACTCTTTAAAGGACTTGTGTCAGTTTGCTTTAACTGCTTTTGAAATGAGAAGATAACACTGAACTTTTCTCTACCAAAGGTTTCAATAACCTGCTTACAGCATTCAGCTAAACTTAATGTCAAGTTCTCTAGTTCTGCAGGTGTGGGTGGGCTAAGGACACTGCTGTGACTTCTCCACCATAGAAATTGGGCCACTGCAGTGTACCATTCAACAGGAGAAAAGGAAACAGGCCGGCTTGTGTGAGGGCAAGCGCAGAGCTTCCGGCACCGTATTTGACTTTGGCTGACCTGGCCTGGCACTGAAATCAGGTTAATGACCATCACTGATGACACACACATCAATGACAAGAGTCAAATATAAAAAGTCCAGCAACATAACTGCTGGATGACCATAATGTTCAAAGTAACCTACAGAAGTGCAAAAAACCTCAAAACTTAGCGCTGCCTACTAATTTTACAGTGATGCAGCGTCCAAATTGCGTGAACCACAAAATGCAAATGGCACCATTAAATGTGATGAAGTAACAGGGGAAATGGATATTTAGAATTAGCAACATTTAGTATTTCCTGTGGTTTTAATTCTGAGGGGGATTAATGACATGCATATATTCAGAGCATCAAGGTACAATAAAAAGATATCCAAAAAGCAAATTTAGTCACTGGTGGAAATAATCCATAGGTGTACATTATCTTAACCCTTTGAGAGCCAAACAACCTGCACAAGAACACATGGATAAAGAATGAAATAATATAGTTTAAAAGACAGACAAAAAAAAAAAAAAAAACTGATGAAAATGAACATTAACAAAATTAGCTTCTGGAAGGACACAGTTTAAAATGTACAGAAAAACTGCATGCTTACTTCTCTGCCAATGCCCAGTCCTCTTGTATCTGCTTCTGCCGGGCACGCTGGTACTCCTCCCTCCAGCACTTGGAGCAGAGGCCTTGCCAGGATGTATTGCCATAGTAACCACATCCTTTCTTGCAGAGCAGCTCTGACTGGTCCACATGGATACCCCTGCGTTCAGACTTCTGACTCATCTCACTGCTGAGAGGACCAGAGCATGTAACAGGTGACTGACAAACGCAAACCAACTAATCAAAAGACACACATACACAGATTTGCACTATCAAATCTAACAGATTTTTGTTAACTCCCTGTCCCCAGCCCACAAATCCAGCAGCTTCCCACCATTTTTTTGAAATTGTGGTGCCCCAAGGCAGTCAAAGCTGAAAGTAGCAGCTTATCAGAGGGGGACAAACTGTTTTTTTATTTTGCTTTGTTTAATTTTTACTTGGCAGAAATTGCTACTGTTAATGTAAAGGAAGCACTATGAATAAACCTGTGTGTTTGTGTGAGCCTTGCCTTAAACCCTCTGTTTGTAGGGACAGCCTCCAAGACCATAACTGCAATCAAGGTCAATAACCATGCTGCACAATAATTTCATGCCTTAACCACAATAATTCAGCATTTTTTGTTGCTAGCTGAAAAGCCAAATGCACTGTGACAGTACATTGTACAACACTGGCCCTGTTTGTGCTATCTACAACTTAGTTGTCTATTGCTTTAAAGAGAACCCTATTTCTCTCTTACTTGGTTAATAATACTGTATAGTCAAGCCATTCTGTAGAACAGAATCAGATAAAACAAAACTGTATAAATACTATTCTAAAATGTGCGGATCAAATGAACTTTAAAACAAAACACATATACCTGGAAATGTTTCTGGATTTTTGTACCTCAAAAAAGGAAGAAAACATGTTAGGTCTACCAGCCTGCTAGTTTCAATGCAATGAGCCTCCTTTTGTGAATAAATATGAATTTCCAGGCTAAAAACCACCTAGAGAACTTGTCTTCAATATTTGCAGCCTAAATAATATGTTTATATAACTTTTTTTGGAAACTTTAAAAGGACAAAGAGGCTATTTTGAGACAGCCATTGGAGGTTTTTATTAGTTATGATGAAATGTTGAATTATTTAGTGTTTTGTGTTTACTTTTTTATCTGTTCTTTAGGTTATTCACCAGAAACTGCAATTATTTCACTCTTACAAATGCAGGCAGAAAAAACCTGCAACACTTTCAGAGTGCTCTCAGGGTACTCTCACAAGGTCTGCAGTGTCAAGGGGATGGAGCACAGCAATGGTTGCTTGAAAGTTTTCGAGTTCAACATTATCAAGGGAAGACTCCTGTGAAATCACACCCAATCATGAGATCTAAGTGATCGAGCTACATCTGGCTCTTGTACCATAAAAACCGATTTAAAACAATGATAAAAATGACTTTTTTGCAGGAAATGATTTGCTCCAGGTAACTGACATTTAGCTATTTAAAGAAAAAGTCACCAAGAGTAGGACTCCGCAGGGCTAGAAATAGGTACCATTGTATTTTAGAGCCCGGAACAGGTCAGTGAGTGACCATGCTTTAAAAATATGCTCAAAGTTACAGGATCCCTTACATTATGGAAGCCAGGTCAGCCAAGGACTCCCAGGAAAGAGCTACTAAAGCATTAATATTTCAGCAAGCTGAATCTGCCATTTCAGTCCAGATGACACTGGAGAGTTTACAATCTTACATCAGCCCTTTTCCCCAGCTCCTCAGTGTTTACAGTACCATTCGTACTATTTGGTGAATGACTATAAAGGGGCAGTCCTGATAGCTACAATGAGATACATGCTTATGTAATAGAAGTGTAGTTAAATGAGGATTACATGACGGAGATATTGTCTACTGTGGGTAAACCCCACAGCTGGAATAATACAATGATTCCACAGGACCTTAAACCATTCACATAAACAAGATGTTAAAATTTTAACAAGACAAATTCACATCCTTGTGTTAGTTTTTCCATTAGCCTCTGTTATTCCAGCCAGGGCCTGAATTTTTATAATAAATATTTTATTGTACTTCAACTAAGCTTCATTACCGCCCCACATAAACAGACCTATACATTTAAATTACTTAATAATAATAGGTTTGGTACACATCATCAACTTATGTTGCAAATGCATTTAACATTCAGCAAGTTTGAATTAAAGCGTAGCATGTCAAGGGATGGGTCTACAAGTTTTCAGTCATTCACGACCTTATATAAAAGCTACTGGCATGAACATTGACATTTTCATATACACACTGAACATGGAAGTCACTCCAAGCAGAGAGATAGGACTTTTTTGAAGTAAAGAATGCTGTAAGTTTGGTACCAAACAATAAAAGCTAGCATATCATTGTATTTAAATGTTTGTATGAGGAGTAAAATTGGACGTTGTAATTTCAAACTATCTTCACACTGTTATTCTTACAAGACAACATGCAATATTAAGGACTGTAATATTTTATTAGACTATCAAGTTGTGACACCCCCCATATCAATCTCTCTCCTACTCCCTTGGCTACAAGCATCCAGTGTATTTGCAGGAACTGAAAATTAAATATCATACAGAAGTAATGGAATGCAATATTTGACCTCTGGGCTGTTTTCTCAGGAGGGTTTGCCTGGTATGTTGACACAAAGCCAGCCGAGCACAAATATAAAAACAAGCATTAGAAAGGAATGTCACATAAGTGCCCAACATCCCGTTGGTTGGGCACATGGTACATGTACACACTAACACATATGACCATGCCTATGGCCAATTTAGTTTACCTCAATGCTGATTGGGACAGAAACTCGGAGCCTCCGGGGACAACGTGAGAACACACAAACTGAATCCACACAGGGTGGAGGCACGACTCGAACCCAAAACCCCCGGAGGTGTGAGGCAATGCTTAAAAAACAAGTGGATAACGATCAAAAAAGAGGGAACGTATTTAGATCCGATTAAATACGTCACTTCGGCCTTTTATTTTCACCAACGTAAAGCACGAGTCATAAACGATGATTCCCTGTCACCTCGTCGGTCTCCGAGTAACCTTGCCGGTTTAAACACCCCTGACGTACCGCTACGGCTAGCTAGCTGAGTCGATAGAATTGTGTCGGCGTATTGACTCGTTCACGCTTCAACACCGACAGGCCTGTCACTTCTTTTTTTCTCATATGCGTTAATACTCCGTATTTCTAGCAAGTTTAATAACCAAAATTATAGCCTATAGGCATGACTAGCGAAAGGAACTAAGTGTTTATTCAACCCGGAGAGTCGCATCCCTCATTCACACTGCAAGGCTAACAAGCTAACTAACCAACTACAACGAAATACAATTCCCAGTTATCCCTAGCTTGCTATTTAGGATTTTACAGCAGCCCACATTCTTATTGGTATCCCGCACGGACAAAAGCTATGTTTTTCAGTACTTGTAAATTTACCTCCAGGCTTTGTCTTCTTCAGTCACACAGCGCGCACTCCCTCCGCTCCTTTCCCGTTATTCTGAATACGTGCTTGGACGCGTCACAACCGCTCCAGGTCACGTGCTCGCCCTAGACCCTGCTTAGGGACGTTTTTTCATACCAGCTTTCGTCCAAGTGCCGCACCAATGGGCCGAAACATTATAATCCCCCTAGCAGAACAACGGGCTCTTCCCTGCAGCCAGATGGCGCCCCTAAAAAGGTACAAATGACAAAGGGGATACAAAAGAACTGGCGCAAGCTGACCAGAAGCAGTTCTGATTATTTCATTCAATTTACTTGTCAAACCAGTTCTACCACTTCATGATGACTGTCTACCCTGATGGCATAGGTTAGTTCCAACAGGAATATTACCTTTGCCATGTCTCTAAGAGTGTGACTTAAGCTTAGAAAAGTTGAAAAATAGTAGATTAAAGATGATCCTCAGGGTTGTCGGAGTGACAACTCCCGGTTCGTGGAAGGACTCACACGGAGGCGCAGGTGAAGGCTGATGTAACGTCAAACCTTTATTGCATGCGTATTCACACTAATAGCGAATCGATTCGGGAGCAACTCTGTATCCAACAAGGGTATCACTAGAGAAGCTCAAACAGTCTTTGTCTGGTCAGATTTTTTATACCTTGCAACTTGTGACTCCACCCGCTAGTACTTCTCCACTTTGCGTGGGCAACTTTACTGACGCACAACTCCTTATCCTCACCAAGGTCTCTGCTTCCTTATCTTTGCACGGTTCAGCTCGTTCTACAAGCCTTTCTCCGGGCCCCCCTGCCTGCATGCCGTTTTCTAGGTCACCCTACTTTGTGTGTATCTTATTTTTCATGTTAACCCCAGTTCTACCACTTCATGATGACTGTCTACCCTGATGGCATAGGTTAGTTCCAGCAGGAATATTACCTTTGCCATGTCTCTAAGAGTGTGACTTAAGCTTAGAAAAGTTGAAAAATAGTAGATTAAAGATGATCCTCAGGGTACAAATTACAATTCAAAAAAATTATGTTATAAAAAAATTTCCTTCATTTTTCTTGTCACATGTAATCACAAGAATAATCAATTAACTGTTACTGATTTCTTAAAGATCTCTGATTTCCCTCTCAGAGCATAGAGTTTTGGTTTGCATATCTCTGACCATCCATCTTCCAGTCACTTTTCCTGAGCTTGGTCACCAGGGAGACCTCAAGACTCATTTATCAAACTTTGCATAAATTTCAACAGGAGAAATGTATACACCAAAGAAAACAAACATTCTTTTAAAAAAAAAAAAAAAAAGATTTATCAAAAATGGCACATGCACATTTCTACACTATTCCCCTTGATTTTTCTTTGAAAAATCCCAAATTTTTCATAGGAAGTTGTGTCCGTACATTTCAGGCTTCATTTTATGCATGCACAAGCTTCAGAAATGAGGCCTCTGGAGTCTTTTTCAGTAATACAGGACACAAGGCAGGGGTAGACCCTACACAGGATGCCAATTTGTTACCAGTCACATATTCACACACAATTATACACTGGGCAATTTAGAGATGCCAACAAGCCACATAATATGCATCTGGACTGTAGGAGGAAACCTGAATCAGACAGGGAGAACATACAATCTCCATACACACAGAATACAGGCAGGATTCAAACCCTCCACCCAGGAGATGAGGCACAATGGAGCAACCCACAGACTCACTGTGCTGGCCTCTTTCTTTATAAACAATCAATAAAACAGGAAAAAAAAAAAAAAGGATTCCAGACCCTGAAATGTCTTCATACACAATTAAATTTTATTTTCAACTTTTTCAAATTTTTCAACTTTTATTTTCAAAAAAAAACTGCAAAACACACACATACACACACACACACACACACACGACTGACTGTTATCACAGTTCAGACCAGCATTGTATGCAGTGTCCATTTTTACAGCAAAACAGTAATTTTCATAAATTATCATTAATGGTCACTCCTAAAGCTGCATAAATTTAGGCTGACCATGTCAACTAAGCTTATTTAAACATAGGTTAGCTACACTTGTGCAGAGGAAACACATGTAATATGACCTGAACAATACATGTACTGTACCACATATTTAGTATACAGTCTGAAAACAAGTGTACGAGGCACTAAGAGAGATTAGTCTTCTTGCAACGTTACAATTGCGAAGAAAATTATGTCATGAGCAGACTCCAACTTGCTGATGTCTCATCGATGAAGACTGACAGAGAGCAAAACAAGGATTTTTGGTGACAGCTGAGAGGTGAGCAAGTCAGATAACAACATTAGATCAGAACTCACCATTTACAAGTGCCCAGTCACTAAGGTTCATAGATAACTAACATGTGCAATGGGTTTATAAAGCTGGGATCTCCCACTCAAAATTACTGCCAAGTATTTTATGTCAGGTGGAACAGTCTACTTTCTGTACAATGGATATAATCGGTCACATTTTACTTTAGAAATAATTTCAATAGAGGCAAAAACTGTCAGACACTTATTCAGACAACAGACCACCAGGAAAACTGGGAAAAATATCAAATTAACAAGGTTGTTTTTATAATTACATCAAATTTTGTATCAATACAGTACAAATTATGAAAAAAATATATATTTAATAGAGCAACAACTTTCCTCAGAAACCTTCCCATTAGCAATTTTCCCTAAAACATTTGCTTATGTTTAATTGAATTTACACAACAACCCAGCTTCCCCAATTATGAGCCTGATAGGAATCCAGCATCTACCTGTTTTCCCATCTAGTATTGATTGGTAAAGTCTGGTATCTAAGGCAACAGATATTCTTAAGCAATATAACCCCTGGCTGCTGGATAGAAAAGTGAGCGTAACCATCGCTCTCTATAAATAATGCTAACTGTATGAATTTCCTGACATAGCAAGTGACCAAAGTGTTGGTCTTATGCTTTATCCCCCTAACTTCTGCTAAGCTAATTACCAGGCTTTTCAGGAAAGATGCATAGATTGCTTCAGCCTGAAACAGATAAGGTTATTTTGTTGATTACACACAAGGACCAAGACATTTTTGTTTATAGATTCTCAATGACTTGTCAATATTTACAGTATGTTTAATCTTTCCATTTGTTTAGCTTCGAGAGGTTCTAAACATCTAAGCAATTTACAGTATACCACAAGTCTCAGTGAGTTGTACCAAGAATATGTCCATTTTAAAGCAGACAAATGTGTAAATTACAAGATATTAAAGGTCCAGTCTATCCAAAACTATGGATTTCTCTTAATTGATGTTTTTGCACAACAGCAGACAAAAACATTGCAAAACTCTGTTATATGTGATAAATGCTACTTCATACTAATGCTATGAGAACACAAGGCCTTCGGTTTGGAAGTTTCCAGACGTTTCTGGAGGTTCTTTCTAACCATTAGAACACAGACTTTGTTTTAACTGACTGGTGACAACTTGTGATATTGTACTGTTAGTGAATCCAGAGACATATTGCATTTATCACAGCACTGTCATTGGCCTGACAGTAACAGGGGATGAGAATATACAGAGTAATTTACACTTAACGCAGCATAGTTTTAAATTGCTTATTTTAAGGATTGACTTTAAAAATAACATGCAACAGCAGTTCAGTTGTTACTTGGAGATGATGTAAAACTGTGAAGTGACTTGGATTTGGTGTCAAAAGCCACCAATTTACTCGAAGAACCGTAGGCAGACTCAGGACCAAATGCATGCTCGTTTGTTCTAACTGGATTCTGGCAGCTCAGTTTTCCTTTGGTCCACTGATTGCAGTTAGGAGAAGCAACTCTATGATGGCTCTACTCTGAATGTAGGAATGGACTGAGCACAGGAACTGAGCTGTGCAACGTTGCATCTGATAGAGATGAAGCCAAATTCTGCCAGCCGATGCTCTCTGAATTCCAGTACACACTCCTTCAGTGATCAACACAAATATTGAAAAACACCACCACCATCACCTAGAGAAGTTGTGAGTGAATAACTATTTTGATTTAAAAAAAACAACGCCTATACAATTCAACAGACCTCCCCAGTAAGCAGAAGGAATCAAAATAGATTAATAAATGAATTGAAAAATATATTTCACTTTTGTTAAAACTTTATCTATGCCAAAAGATGCCCCCCCTAGGTATGGCGGGCTGTTTGCAGGCCCAGTTGCAAAGCCATTTGCCTCCAATGGAATAAAACATTTCCGTTTCAGGCCACTCGGTGCCTTAAGTTTTGAAGCACAAATGAAAATCAAAACAAGTAAAAAGGAAAAAATAAAAAAGTAATTTCCTCCAGCTGTAAAAACCACTACAGAGATACTGACTCTCTGCTACAAAAACCATCAACAAGAAACAATGCACCTCCGAGATGGCAGAAATAACCAAAAACAGCTGTATCATTTTCTAAAGACAATCGCAACTTGGAGTTTTTGCGCACCTACAATAAAAAAAAAAAAAAATGAGCAAAAAATAAACAACTGTAGCTGTCATTCATATGAAAAAAATGAGTTATAAAAGACAAAAAAGAAGGCCACCACATTTAACAGGCCTGTGGTTAAAGACAAGCAGTTAGAACCACACTTCAGTCAACATGTACAGCATTAGCTCAGGAATTAAGATGCTACAAGAAAACCCTGACTGAATAAACCTGCCAGCTGCCAGACAGGAGCTGGAGTCTGTTCCACAATCCAGTGAAGGAGCCGTGGGAGGGACTTCTTTACCACCATGTTATCTTGAACTCATAGATGGGCCTTTTGCAATAGTAGTGGTTGACTAGGTGCTTATCACACACCCCGATGCACTGCTGGTCGGCTGTGATGCCACGCTCGGCCAGGTCGCTCACGATGCAGTGGAGCAGGTCGTACACGTCTGCCACAGCCTCCCAGGGGCCAAAAGATACGTCCACCTCGCAGTGGTGCTCGAACAGCTTGGCCTCACTCTCCGAGCGCTCGAAGCGCAGGGAGTTGAAGAGTGGCCGCTCGTATGGAGTGATGGGCATCTCCTCTTTGTAGACGCAGATCTTCAGCTTGGCAAAGCGTGCCTTCTTCTGCATGGCACGCACCTTGGCGATCTCCACAATCTGCTCCAGGTTCTCTGCGGACAGAACACAGATGCTCCAAACATCATGGCACTTTAAAGACTCAATGGAATACAACCTAGTCAAAAGAAAACGGACAAAATGGTGTTGCAATCAAGCCAAGAAAGCTACAAAGAGGCTCTGAAAGGTGTAGACAACCTCACCTTTGTAGTAGGGCAGGAGGTCAAGGAAAGCTTGTCGGACCTTCTCTCCTGTGAGTGGCTGAGTGTCTTCCAAACTGTCCAGCAAGGGTCCGATGGCATAGTACTGAGCCTCTTTATGGACCGCCCGCACACGTTCACGCTGAGGGAGCTCCCCCTCCCGCAGGAAGTTCAAGATGTCCCTAAAGAAAGCCCTAAATGTAGTCATTTCCAAAATCCTTTCTCCAAAAAACACCCTAGTGTAGTCAGAATATTGATACCGTCGAAAGAATATAATCTAATTATATACAAAATTTAGCAAGAACAAGAGATTACGTGTGTGAAGAGGCATCAAGCAACCTCTAATCACTTTTTCATGATAAATTAACATAATTTTCCCATGCTGGAAATTGTGTGGTATCATGGGCACAGTTTTTTTTTTAATTATTTGAATTTTTTAATTTGGAGTTTATCATTAATGCCATCTACCATCCAATCATTTATCCAGTAGAGAGCTAAAGGGTGGCCTGGAACCTATGCCAGGTAATATAAGGCACAAGGCAGGGGAAGAGCCTAAATAAGAAGCCTTCTCTTCAAGACACACACACACCGTCATGATCATACACTCATGGGAAATTCAGAAATGCCCATTCACCAAACGGGATGCCCTTGGACTGTGGGAGTTAACCCAGACAACGTGTGGAAAATCAGTGCCACAGGCAGAGCCACTGTGTCAACCTCATTCACCGTATCACATTTATGTCGGTGTCACCTATAACTCACCCAAAATAAGCTCCATCTCTGTCGATGAAAAAGCGTCCCTCGGCGTCACGGGGGATGCGGTGACGGCCACTGAACATGGCCGCCAGCATGGTGTCCTCGTAGCGCCGCAGTGTCGATAGACGAGTGGTGAAGTAGGTCCCACCCACATTCAAGGGGACGACTTCGGGGAACTGGAGACAAGAGGGGACGGGTGTCAGACGGGAAATGAGTGTCACACCAACCAGTGAGGAAGTGCTGGATGTCTGTTTCCTCACGAAGTACCTGTATCTTCAGAAATCACGTTAAAAAATGTCAGAAAGGTGCCACTTAGAAAAGGCCAGAGATTTAATTATTTTAAAACTCTTATGAATAACAAGGTAATCCACCCAAAACTGAAGCCAATTAAAAAACTGGACATAAAAACAGTCAAAAGATGCCTGTGCAAAACTCACAGGAAGGTTCGTGTTTATAGATTATTAGAATCTCCAAGTAATTGCAGGTAATATCAACATTTTTAATACCATATGACACGTTAAAATGTACCTTCATGTGTAATTACAATCAATATTAAGCATGAGAACTGTCCCCGTCAGATTCAGCAGCATCTGTTCAGCTCTGACAGGACATTTAAAGATAAAATAGAGTCAATTCCATTCCTTTCCAAAGTTCCTAAATGTGCCTTTCAGATGAAATTTACATCATTTAAAAAATGAAAACGTGCCAAAAAATCCATACATTCAGAATATACTCTGTGGAAGGACAATACCAGTGCAAGATCAACAAAAAAAAAAAAAAAAAAGAACTGGTAGTTGGTAATCTATTAGATCTCCTAATTCCGTGCAAAATAAACAATAATTCCTTAATTCCAAATAATTTTTTCTGGATTTTAGCAGACACAAATGTTGGCATGAAGCACACCCAACAAGCATTGCTCCTAAATGTTTAATGTTATTTGGAACAATCCCCTTAATTTAATGTATCTATATAATGTACAGGGTCAAACCCAATTTTTTCAAAGGGGTAATTCTATTAGTTTAGTCCATCCTATGGCAAGAGTTGCATTCAAGCAACTACTTTCCAGCAATTTTAGTAGATTACTTTCCAGTAGAGAAAGTAAGGGTCCTCTTCATAAAGAATCATCCACCCATTTTCCAAACTGCTTAATTCTAATCAAGGCTTGCTGCGGGCCGATAGCCTATCCCAGACAGCAAAGGACACAAGGCTGGGGACACCCTGGACGAGGTGCCAACCCATTGCAGGGCACAGTCACACATACGCACACACCCAATGGCACACTTCAGACAATTTAAATATGCCAGTTAGCCTACAACGCATGTCTTTGGACTGCGGGAAGATGCCGGAGTAGCTGGAGGAAACCCACAAAGCATGGAGAGCAAGCAAACTCCATGCACTCAGCACGGGAGGTGGGAGTCAAACCCCTAACCCTGGAGGTGTGACAGAGAGTGCTAACCACCATGCCCCCTGCCTTAAAGAATCAGTTTATATAAACATGTAAATATTATTTTAAATGCTGAGTACAAAAGAGACAATGATCATACATATACAGGTATATGGTTGAGTTAACCTCACTATTAAAACTTAAAATTTAAAACAAACAGAAATTAACACAATACTCATTAACCTTTTTGGAAAATACACACAACAACTATTGTTTTCTTCCGGAGCATGCACACAAGCTGTGATTTGGTTGCTCTGATACTGCCCCTTTTTACCAACGGTTAATAATGTAATTGCTTGATGACATCCATTGTATGGAAGAGATGGGTGAGGCCATCAGCAAAGCTCCCTGTCGCTGACTTCCCCGGATAGGATTAAAGAAAGTCAAGCCCCGAGAAGGCCATGATATGACAGCTCTGTGATGTGAGCCAATTAGGATACAATACCATTCTCCTCAGTGAAACAGCGAACCAATCAGGTTAGAGTAAATGGGGGGGGGGGGGGCATGGGTAATTCATCTGTTGCCAATGGAGACAAATTCATAGACCAAAGGGGTTGGGAAACGTGGGAAAAACTCAACGGAAACATCCTTAAATAGGCGAGCTTTTATAAATGTTCTTCCCAGGGCACGTAAAGGAACACGGAAGCGCAGTATGCCCATTTTTTTTCACGTATACGCACTGTAGGCTAATCCTATAGCTAGCAACACACATAAACAGTACAAACAACAACATCCGCCCTGCTTCATCTACTCACCTCCTGAGCGGCTTTACACGTACGAAGAGGCTTGCTAAGGTTTAGGTTTTGGATAGGAGCGGATGCTTTCCGGAAATCATCCCCCGCAGAATCCGAACCCGACATTGCATCGACCGCTTTGTCAGCCTCACACTGGGAAGACAATACCACCATCACTCTAGGCTGCTGGACAGCTCGCCTGTCCTGTGCAAACCTCCTTACCCGTGAAGCAGGCGTAGGGACCGGGCTGGAGGTATTAGTAGAGGAAAGGGGTCGCTCTCCGTTAGAACCCTCGCCAGAACCATACTGCTGCATGCACCGACACACTCCAGGACCGTGAATCACAGTCCGATAAATAAAACCCGATTTTAATACTAAATGAACTCCACGTCCGTTTATGCTCAACTGACTGGCATCCAACTAGGGGTGGGACTTCAGGGCTGCTGAGGTGGACACTTAAAGTGCTGCTCTGTACCCTACAGCATCTGCCCGGCTGTTGCTGGAGTCGCCTGTGTGGATGAAATACGGCAGCCGGTGCAGATCCCTGCGATACGCACAGCACATGTGTGGAGCTGCGTCCACGTCGCACAGCTTCAGTGTTTGTTTATGGGTCTTTTCATTTTTCACTGCTTTCGGATGAGCCGTGTTTAACCGGATACAATATTATGTGTGGTGCTGATAGGTCTGCCGCAGCAAGACGTTCATTTGTAGGTCAGGGGGATGGCAAAACACACAACTGTCTATGTAACTATACACATATGGCCTAACGCTTAATTTAAATTTTTAACTGGTATGTATTTAAAGTAATATTTTCTTTGCCAGTTGCAACAGTTGTTCATCTTAATAAAACTGGTCTAGACTGAAACCCCAACGATGGTGTGAAACGTTGGTGTCATTTATGATTTACAGTACATATTTTTAAAAAAGGTCGTGTTGTCCGTCATTTTTCAGAAAACTAATACCATTAGTCGATACGTGTAGATGCGTGGGGTGCGTTCTTATTTCTAAAAGGCCTCCATAAATATTATATTTGACAGTCTTATTATAAGTAAATATATGGTAGTATCACATATACTGTACGTTTAACAGATTAAATGAGCCTCGTGAATTTGTGAATACTTTAAAAATGCATTTAATGACCACTTAAAGCATGGAGAGAAAATAATGCATTAGCAGAGCAGAATAACAAGAGTGGAATAATAATGATTCTTTTTCATAATTCTGAAGTTCTAAAGCTGAAATTTATAACTAAGCTCCAAAAGAACAAGTAGTTTTAGCACACCGCAGCTACGAATTCTAGGGCTATATGCGATATATTTTGCTGCATATATTCTAGGGGCCCCCTCCAGTGGTCAGCCTGTAGAATGATCACCTTCACTCAATAACAATGACCCTCTTTAGAATAAGGTTTCATCTGCTAATGAAAACTGCGTTTATGATACTACACAGTTTCTCCAGTTATAGTCAATCTTACCTCTATGCACAGTGTAGGCTCTGGAATCAGAACTACTGATCCGAGGTGAAGCATCTCTTACATTAAAGTTCCCCATGGTGAAAGACCTCAGGTGGATGTGAGGATACTCACAAGTCTCAGGCTTATGGCTGTGCAGCTGGAGTTTTTCCCAGCGGACAGGATTCCCTTTATCTGACTGTGAGTTGCATACCAGCAAAATTGACTGCTGTGTATGCAGCAAATAGAGTTCAGATTACCTCGCCTTCCTGGAGAAAGTAGGTGTGGTGCTCGAAAGTGTCCTGCCTATGGATCCTGCTGCTCACCTTCAATGCTCACATGGACAACAACAGAATATCTGGAGGGACATAAATGGGAAGAATGGCTTCCCAGATTTTAACCAAAGTGGTGAACTGTTATTGGACTTCTGTGAAAGCTATAGGTTATCCATAATGAAGACCATGTTCACACATGAGTGTACATGATACAAGAACTCCTTAGGCAAAAGACCAATGAACTTTATAGTCATGTCATCTGACAAGGCAATGAGTTTTGGACACTCGAGGAGAGGGGTAGCGCTATCAACTGATCAAGACATGGTAATGAGTTGAATTCTGTGCATGGGGAGGAAGTCGGATGGACTGGGACTCAGACGAATAGTCAACATTTGCTGCGAACATCTGGTTGGAGCTTCTCTGCAAGATTAATTCAACTCATGCCTCCAGAAAAACTTCTGTATGCCAAGTGACAGTGCATTGAGGACATTGAATCTGAATGGACATGTTCAATGTAGCTATAAGAGCTTTGGCCAGGAAACAGTTGGTGCCTGTTATGTTGATAACCCTAAGACTTGCTGGTGGACACCTGGGTGAGGGAAGCTGTTAAGCTGGGAAATGCTTGAATGGGCATCTCCTAAGACAGCTGTAAGGTAGTAACAAGTCAGAATGTCTGCTGTGAAAGGAGTCATGGAGGTGAAAGCTCATGCATGGGTGGAGTCTGGAGAGGCCACAGAGAATGGAAAGAAACTATTATGTGGCCCCAAAAATGTTCAGACAAACTGTTCAACGCCTCTAGTGGGGAAGGTGTGACATTGCTCAGGCTGTACTGATTAATTCTGTGGATATTGTCAAATGGTGGAAAGAACATTTTGAAGAACTCCATAACCTGATGGATTATGGATTACCAGGAGGCAGTGTTGGAAATTTCAGGTGGAAGAGCATCACTACAGCTGAATTCACTATCGTTGTCAGAGGCCTCCATGGTGGAAAGACTGCAGGGGTAGATAAATCCATACATAGATGTTCAAACCATTGGATGTTATTGAAGTCACGTGGTTGACCCACCTGTTCAATGTAGCATGGATGGTGGGTAATGTCCCTCTGGACAGGGGGAGTGATGGTCCCTTTATTTAAGAGTGGAACTGAAGGATGTCTTCCAACTACAGGGGAAACACATTTATCAGCCTCCTTGGGAAAGCCTATGCCATATTAGAGGAGAGGAGACTCCACATGATGGTCAAATCTAGGACTTAGGAGGAAGAATCTGGATTCTGGCCTAGGTATGGAAGAGTGAACTGACTCATTTCTCTCATACAGTTGTGTGAGGATTGGTGGGAATATTTAACCCAGTCTAAATGTGCTTTATATACTTAGAGAAGGCATGTGACTGCACATACTGTGGGATGTGCTGTATAGTGATCTGGGGTACTGGGGCTGCTACTGTGCATTATTTCATCCTTGTATAAATGCAGTAAGAGTTGCATCTGCATCTTTGGCTTAAAATCAAAGCCTTCATCATGAGTGCATCTTATCTCCACTTCTGTTTCTGATTTTTAAGGATAGGGTATTAAGGCACAGATGTGGCTGGAAGGGTGACAGGTATGGTAAGCTAGAGGTAGCTTCCCTGCTAATTGGAGAACTTTTTCTTTTAACCAGGACTTCTAGCATGTACTTGATCATTCTAAGGCAATGGTGCTCTCTTGAAAAAAGAGTAGATAACTCCTTTTAGGTCTGCAGATAATTTGCTCATAGTGTTTAATAACATAGGAGTTTAATTACCTTGGGATCTTATTCACTAGTGATGGTAATACGGAATGTGAGATTGACAGGAGGATCAGTTCAGTCACTGCAGTTTTGCGGGGACTGAGAAAGTTCGGGAGGGAGTTGAGTTGTCAGACAACTTACAATTAACTAGGCAGCCTACGTCCCTATCCTCACCTACAGTATATAATAAAAGTTCTGTTAGACCATTTAATTAAAATATAAATGGCTGGTTGCCAACTGTTTGTTTGCTAGACTGCTTGTTAAGAAGATATCCAAAACACTACATTTTTAACCAGCTTTGGTCTCTTCTGTGTTCTTTTTAATCCTGAAACGTTCCACATGGCAAGGAATTGTCTGAAACTGTAAGAAACCAGATAGTAAAGCATCATGAAGGTGGGAAAGGACAAAAGAACAAAGGCAAACTACTAAGCATGTCAAAACACAGTTACAGTATGAATGTATTTTTCATTCATAATTATCTTAATTAGGACAATGTTGTAGTTAAATACATAGCACTGTTGCCTCACACCTCCAATGTTTCACATTCTGCTTTAATTATGATTGCGAACTCGTAAACTTACATACAATACATACCTATCTATAGATGCCTTATTTTTTACTAACAGGGAAAAACAATATGGGATGTAACATTTTATGGGGCGGAAATGTACTGTGAAGGGATATTGCGTAATTATATCCTTTACCGTAGTTTAGTAGACGTCGTACGCTGCATGTAATTAGCCCGCGATATCTTGTATGAATAATGGCAGGTAAGGTTGCTTCTAAAACAAAATCTCTTCAAACAGGTAAATTAACAAAAAACATTTTTAAATCAACTTTGAGGGTTATGAGCTGACCTTGAAATTCAGTAATAATACTAATACTAATACTTTTGTCGTACGCTACGTATAAGTTTTTACTTTCGTTTTCACGAAAATGTTTTTGTTTGCTATACAGACTGAAAATATCGCTTCTAAATATGAACTTAAAATTTTGAGTTTAAATATTTTCTACCATATTTAATAGTGATTTCCATTTCTCTTAATTGTTGCTGTAACAGATACACGGGCAGGACTCATTGTACAGACTACGACTTTTTAATAGTGGGCAAGACAGGCAAGGTCGAAACCAGAACAGGAAGGATTTTTACAGTTTATCTCAGTCGCTTTGATACATTTCTCAGATCAGAAATGAAATTCTCAAAAGTACTTGTTCAAACTCTACATCATCTGGTTATTTGTGAGCATCATACAGTATAAGCAGTGTCTCATTGATTTGAACAAATCGCAAATGCTCTGGCACATTCATGCAAATGATTATGTACAATTGTCTGCTGTTTCGTACATAATCAGTTGCTTATGTGATGTTGATCAAAATGTAGTTATACATTTCTATAATAAATAGTCTTACCCCCGAAACATCTAGCCATTAGTTCATTGCATAAGTCATTATACATGCAAAATGGCAGAACTAGTGGTAACTGTTACGCATATTTTCTATACATTCCTATTAGACTTCTTTTGTAAATGTGTCTTAAATTAATGAATTGCTCTCAGGTTAATATTCTCCGGTGAATTTTAATGTTTGCAGCATTAAATCAATCAATCATTAACTGGTTCTCTGAAATAGCTCAAAAGTGCATTTCATGAACCTTCAATTGGCGGCTTGTATTGACAGAACACAACAGTGTTCGAAAGGTGCGGCCGAATGTTGGGAGAACAACTGTGTACTCAGTCATTCAGATGTTTCGTAGAGAGACCTGGTATGTAAATCCAACAACAATGTGCACTGTATTGTAATACTGTATACTTACTGTCATGCATCATAATACAGTATTCCACTTGCATTCTACAGTATATAGTAAATATACTTTATACAGATACATACCTTAGATATACTGTAACACACAAACACACATAAAGTCTGTACATACTTGCGGTTTAACGGTACAGTTTTTCCACGGTTCGGTATGTGTAAGTTTTTGGACCACGATAACGATATGGTTTTGATATCTTTGTATTTAAGAAGAAAAAAAACACATCACCCTTTAAATAAACAACGAACTTTATTTTGACTGTCTATTTTACACTTTATTATTTAAATAAAGTTAAACATCAAGTGAACTACCTGTCTAAGCATTCTGTGTTCTGTCTAAGCTTTAAAAACCTGGAAGTAGCCTAATTTGCCTTGTATATTTTATTTAAACAGGCTACATACTTGTATAATATTGTATACATTATTAAATGTAAAAATAACAAAGTGCAAAATTAAGTTGGTATCCTAATGAGATTTTATCCTAATGAGTTTGTTTACCGTCTTTTTTATCCCTCGTCATCGTATTGCACGCTGAATCCTAAATGTTCCCACACCGCGGATTTGAAAGACGGCCGGACCTCTTCAAATTAATTTCTCTCTGTCTTCAGATGTATTTTTCAGGAAAAAAAAACACCGTCTTATATTCGCACCAATACATATCGGAAAATGACAGGCATATCGTAATACCGCGGTTCACGTGTGTGTATTGAACCATCGGGGGTGTACTGAACGGTTCAATAATACACCGAATACCATTACACCCCTAGTACATACGTACAGTGTATATATATATACTCTCTATATAGTATATATTGTATATATATAGTCATTCTAATGGGACTGACATGTTCATTGACATTAATTTTTATTTTTGAGAGACTGAAGATTTTGAGCAAGTCACTGGCATTTGCAGGTAATCTATTCTGTGGTGCTGTTTATACGAATTGTTTCGAGAAATGCACCTACTGTTTTGCAAATGTTAAGGATGATTCGAGAACTCTTCCAAAGCGACTGAGAAAAACTGTAATGCCAATGGGGTATCCAAAAACGTGGTCAAAACAAGCAGGGTCAAGGCCATAATAGATAGATTTCCAGTAGCCATAGGGACAACCACAACATAGTTGTGGTCACATGCAAACAAACTGCTGGGTTTAAGTAAAGTCCACTTAAGGTACAGCTGGTTAGTATTCGGGTGATAATGACTGGGAGCAGGCTGGGTCTGGCTGGCTATGCGGGGACATGAGAGTTGCAATTAATTGATGAATCAAAGCAATCTTGCATGCCAAAAAAGAATATTAAATGTGCCAAAAGTTTCCATGTGCATGTATGCTAACAATGTAATTCCTTTTCATCAACAAGTTGCGAGATTATTAAATGACATTACTTAAAATATTTACAGTCCAACCCTGGAGGTGTGATCGAGGCAACAATTTCCCATCATAAACAGTATTCATTAATTCTTGCATATCCTCCACCTAATCACAGATTTCTACAGAAACAGTATGAGATTATTCTGAAGTAAAAGCACCCAATATTTTTCCATTTTTTCCTGTGTATTTATGAGCAGACATACTAATGGATATTCGGAAGATGTTTGTGGAAAAGGTGTCAAAGGCCATACTCCTCCAGCTGCTGGATGACCTTTTCGAAGATAAGGTTCTCAATGACGGGGAGGTGGAGCAGGTGAACGAGGAGTACAGCCTCAGAGCAGACAAGGCGCAGGCTGTCATTGACATGATGCGGAAGAAGGGCGACGTGGCTAGCATGACGTTCATCGAGCGACTCAAACAGCGAGACTGCCTTCTTTCCCAAGAGCTTCAGCTTGATCGTTACTAAAAATCCACTCTGTAAGTATAATCTGCCTCATTATCGCTCATCATTGTAAGCACAACCAATGTTTAAAGATTTTGCATTGTTCCCCAAATGTGATGCTAAAGGTATTTGTGTTCTGTGTGGCATTCAGAATGTTTTCAGTGCAATGGTCCGTGCAGAACCAACTACCAGAACCATGCAGCCTCTTCTAATCTCCACATCCTGTCCCACCCAAGACTGGGAAATATGGTTGTCCTTCTGCCTTTCCTTAATTTATAGAGCATCCATGTATTGGTAATATACTTGCTGAATGTTAATGCTTTCAAATATAACATCAATATATGCCTTTTTATATAAATTTCTGGTGACTCAATACATTTTTATGAATTAAAATTTAAGACTTTTTTTTTAAAAAAAAGCTTACGCCATTCCATTTTAAAGCTATTTCATTTTCAGGGCACAGATGGTGAATAAGATCACATAATTCCATGGGGTAATTACAGGCCTATTCCTGAAGCCATGTGCTGTACTCACCTTTCATCTTTGTTAAACGTTTTCCAAATAAAATATTGTTTTATAAACGGCATTTGATATTTCTGTGCACTTGTATCAACTCGGCTGCATTCATGAACACACAAGCAAATAGGGAAACAGCAGTCACTTTCACAAAACGATTTTAACATTTTATTCATAGTCAACAACATTTTTTACAGACACCTTACTGTTTAAAATTGCATAAGCTTTTTAAAATCGTAATACTCAGCCATTATTTAAAAAAAATAGAACATAGATATTACACGGTAGTTGCCAAAACTATTCAGTTAAAATATCATTTAAAATGATTTGTTAACAATAATTGTTTGGCTGGTCCCACAGTAAGTCAAAACGCATGAGTATATTCATATATTTATTATGAGACATTAAAATTCAATTCTTTCCCATAACATCCAGGTTTTTTACATTGCAATTGGTGATTGAAAAGCCGTCTGTCACAGCTTCAAAGGATGGTTCCGCACCTCTGCTGCGAACTCGTACTTCGGATAGGTTGTATGTATAATGGGGCCTTGACACATCTTTGGTTTTGGTCGACATCCAAGAGAGATGATGGCACAACCAGTGAAGGACCACAGGTGAAACTGGCTAACTAGCTATGATGGTGTGGTTGGCAATATAGGTTTATTAAGTCAAAAAGACTTCTGACAATGATGAAAAACAAACAGTCTGTGACACATAATCAGAACATTTTCAATATCAATGTTACTTGATATTGAAGGAATGTTGTTCATTATTCCTAAGGGCAGTGATCAGCATATTGTATTTACACCCTGACTAACACACTGTGATATCAGCTGGAAGAATTTTTTTATGGAAATATATAAAGCTCTATGTAAAAGCCATATATTCCTATCTGCTTAGGAAGTATCTGTATCCTATACAGGGAAAATTCCAAATGCAAAATAGCAGAGATGCTGGACACTGTTATAAAATAAACGGGCATTACTCACTACGTACATTAACAAGAAGAGAATCGATAAAGTAGGCGGTAGGAAGTCTGAAAAGATGATTGAGAACACACTATGACCCTGCCCACCATGTACTAGACAGCTCTGTTTCTCTCAGCATGAACCTGACACAGTTAATATGACACCATTTGATTTTTGCACTCTCTCACTGTGTATATACTGAGACTGTGTGTTGTGCCATGATAACTGTAGAATGAACAGACTCCACTGTCTTGAAGATTTCTCCATGATTTGAAACTTGTTTTCTTTCAAAATGCCATCATTCATCAGTCTAGGGAAGCATACTGAAAAATTAATTTCCGGACTTTGACAGCATAACTCGAGAAGAAACCTTCAACTGAAATACGTCTGTGAAATGGCAGAAGATGGAAAGGCTACTGCTTTGGTGGGCTGTGAGATTTTATTCTAGCTGTCCAAAATTAATTTATAGTAATGAATACTATTGATGGGACATGAGGCTTCAAAACTCATGGTTGGTGGGAGTATCCTGGTACCCTTACTTTAGTCTCAAAGCTGAGTGTGTTAGTCTGGTCACTTACCAAGTGCTTTTAGTGATTTATTAGTGGACCAGGCATCGCTTTGAGTAGGGTCTGAGCTCTTTGGGGGTTACACAGAAATGACCATAGACACATGTGGTGGTATGGAGCTCCCATAAGCTATGGGCAAATTGCCTTAAACACAGATTCATTATTATTAAGCAATGTAGCCGGCAGCTGTTTCTCTACTAAACACAGCTTTGTGCAAATTACTAATGTCAGCACTGTTGGTGTTTTTGGTAACAATAAGTGTTGCCAATCATTGAAAAACTGGTTATTATGTATTAGTGATGGGATAAATGTGGCTTCCAAACCTGTGGTGCATGGGAGTTTCCAGCATTGATTGGTAGTTTGGGATACTCCAACCCACCACAGGTTTTGAAGCCTCATTTGTCCCATCACTAATGAATAACTTTGGACCTTCTATAAAGCAGCCATGGGTCATCACTCCTTTTGGAGATATGCCTGCCAGATCTTTACCAAACCCTGTACACCAACGAGCTGGATTTACACTGAAACACACCCTTCATACAGAAATATGAGAACATTTGATCATTTATATATAGGGGAATTAATCAGCGAGGGATAATCTCTGTGGATATAGCTACAACATATTAAATCTGTGTTGGCCCAGAACAATGTGTCCCACACTGAAGAGGCTGCGAGTCTCATCTGTCTGAATCAATATGGTCTTGACAGTATTTATGATTTTGTAACGTTAGTGGGTTTGATGCAGGGAACGGAAGGTACTTTCCCAGGATGCCATACAATCAATTGTGTTTCCTCTCCCAGAAGTGTCCTGCTAGAATAATCCCATCACATCTGCCTTTCAAAGACCTAAAAAGCTTATTTACAAATCCAGCCCAAACTAATCCGGACCCATTCCAATGTTCATGGGAAACAGCCAGCCCTTCCACAATTACATTTCAAAATGACAAGGGAGGGAAGACGTTGGAGAAAAAAATAAACTGAATGATATGGGAACATTGACTAACAGTGCAAGAAGTCTGTTAAGATGAGCCTGCCTTGAAATGACATGAATTTGGTATATCTTCGTCGTCATCTTTCTACAGGAGCCCAGGACTTCTGAGGGGGTGTCTGAGCACATGAAACACCATTAGTCATTCAAGTCTGTATACAGAACACCCCATTGCCCTACACAATACTTTTCATCCTAATCATGGTCCACTAAGAACTTTGCAGGGAGCCCCTCCCCCAAAAGCGATTTTCAAATTCATAAACTGTTCTGACAAAGCAAAAGTATCTTTATAATAGGGTGTTGGTGGAAGCACAAATACTTCTGCTCAAACCGGAGAGATTTTCAGATATGTTGCTGAGGGCCTGTGCTGTATTGCTAAGAAAGGCCCTTTACCTACACCCAACTCCCATATGCTACGTTCTCTACACTCTGGACAATTGCTTCTTTCAGAGTTCGGGGGAACCAGAAATGAATGCTGAGATGCAGCAAAAGGGTGAAACGTAGTTTTCAGGACTTGGGGGGGAGATGCGTAGATGATAAGAAAGTACCCCTCCACTAACCATTACGAAAATACTCCAGTACAAACATGAACAAAGCCCCAAACCTCAGGGGACTGTTTAAAAAACACACCTGTCATTAACAGCACTGTACAAAAGCAACACCGAAACTCCAAACTGGCCGGACATGCGACTTTTCCATTGGTTTGTTTGTTTGTTTGTTTGTTCAGTTGCTAAGCTCCGTTGGCTGCATTTCTGTTTTTTGGAGTGGTCATATATGGGAGGCAAGGAGGGCAGTGAGAGGCATGATCTGTCTTGGGAGCACAGTGAGGGCTACCAGCTGCACCTGTGAGCCTGTTACACGTTCAATGACCTCCGGCTAGAGGTCAATGCCAGATGCATGCAAAATGGATGTGCTGCTCATCAGTTTGCCCCTGTCTGGAGGAGAAGCACTGGTCTACAGTTAAAGGGGCATTGTACAACTTATGTGCATTTGTCATGTCTCTCCCTGTGACCTGCGGTTCACAGGGAACCTTCACCACAAAAGAAAACAGGGCAGCATCATAACAAAGGCAGTAGCTTGTGTAGGCAACGTGGCTGCTATTCCCTTTCTATAGATTTTTTTTTTTTTCCCATTTGTCAAATCCAGCAAAGATGTCAGAATGCATTTGATGGCCAATTTCAGTGACCATTCACGCATCCGCCTGTAGCGGTTCAGCATGTCCACACAAGGATCAGACAGAACAAAAACAGCACCACGTACAATTAAAAGCATACAGGAAAGGGCGTGAGTACCCACAATGCTGGCCTATGATCTGAAGGTCAGTTATTACGCTCAACTGGATGGTACGGATAACATTGAAACATCTAATACACCCTTAAGTCTAGGCTGTAGTCCAAAACTATGTCCATTTGCAGTTGAGTTTACAGTAGAAAGTGTTCCACTATGCAGCGGACTTGGACCAGACAGAGAAAATTATTTCTGTCACACAAAGACGGACACGGTTTGACGCAGGCATCCGTGAGCACACCCTCACACCAGAATTCAACACAACCAAGGAAGGGCAGCAGAAGATGCTGCTTGTAGCATCTCCGTAGAGCTTGTTACCAAGGCGTTTTGGCTGGGGAATTTTGATGGCCGTAGTAATACTGAGTGAAACAGTCTCACTCTTAGGCAGCGGTCACCGAATTGAGTCCAAAAGCAACGATCTAAATACAAAGATTTTTCACGACTTTGTTTCACTGAACAACGTTATATCATCCGAGCTGTCATGCAAAAGTTAGGTCTAGGATATATAGTAGAGCATGTCAAGAGGCGAGAGTGGGGCAAACAGGAATATTGTTATACTTTGATCCATTTAGAAATGCAAAACTCTACTTTAAGCTGTTTTACACAGCAGCCGGTGCTGTTGCTTCAAATATTCTATTATGTGATATTAGATTTCAAAATCAACAAATAGACTAGTGTAGAGGCTATTTATTCCAATGTAATAGAAAAATAATTAGAAAATGTCATAGTTTGGAATGTGTGTACAACATTTTCAAGAGCTCCCTCGCACCACCCCACCTCAGTAAAATTAGACCTCAAAAACGATTGTAAAATTTGTCATACAACATTCAACACCCAAGTAAACACACTGCATAACCACAGGTTTACAAAAAAAGGAACTCATGCATAAAAAATACATCTCCTCCAATACATTGTGCATCATCCAACAGTGTCGTCAGTATGCAATGCACCTCTTCTAAAATATACTTAGGAATGTGTGCATGAACCTGTGTGAAGATGACAGACCGAGAAAGTGAGTGTGTATGCACTTGTGAGTGTGCGTGTAAGAGAGAGAGAGAGATGCATTCGTGTTATTTTCCCTTGCTGCCGTTGCATGTTTTAAGCTAGCGTTCCAGCAACACTGGACGCTACTACAATGCCTAGCACTATACAGCATATCATGATAATGATTTTCTTCTGTATGGCCAGAGACAACAATGCAAACATAGAGAAGGGTCCCAGGGAAGCATGTAAAGTAAAGAGGAACACATGGGTTAAAAGGTTACCGTGAACGCTTATCTTTAGTGGGCTCAATTCCGAATTCATGAAAACACACAAAAAGCTGGAGCAGCAGACAGACGCACATTGGAATCTGACACAATAGGATGCAATTCTTTCATGGAATTGCTGTTACTGTTCAATGTCACTTTTGTACAATCTCAGAAATGTTTACCTGGGGTGACTCAACATGACCAGTCGCTAATATTTATTCACCTCTGTCCTTTCTACTTTTTCACATTCACATGTCTAGGTTCTATCTATTTTCATCAGTATATTTACTTTTTCACATCAGAATATTTTATTTACGGCTTCGTTTATGTTATTTATTCTACCAACTTTTCCCACATTTTTCTCTCTTTTTGTCAACAAAAGCTGAGCTGCGTTAACGTCCTGGATTCCCCCCAGGATCAATACAGTAGCACCTCATCTCATCTTAGTAGTTAAGGCACTCAGCAAGCAGAGGAATTTATCATCCTGTATTTCATGTACAGTACTGTGCAAACGTCTTAGGCAGACCAAGGAAAAGTTTAAGGCTATTTATCAGGGCAGCAGCTGTATATTTGCACAGAAAAAAAAAACAAAAAAAAAACACAATTTAACATTAGAATATAGACAAATAAAGAGTTAAAATAATTTATGTTCTCCAAAATGTTATTGACATCTGGTTGGATGGCGTGAACAACAAAACTTTGGTTCCCAAACCTCTCCTAGAGAACACCCAACCCATTCCATACATTTTTTATTTCCACCACCAATTTATCTAATTTGTGACCTTAATTAGTTTTCACTTAATGAGGTACAGATTAGCTTAACAAGGTGCACTCCTTGTGGAGCTCCACATGTACACAGGTATGTTGGAAGGTAACTGTAAATTCTGGGGTGGCATGAAGAGATCTGACCAACACGAAGTCATAGTTTTACTGAAACATGCCCATGATTTAAACATAACCTTTGGTGTCTGCCTGAGGCTTTTGCACAGTATTCTATCATACTGTCTGCAAAGCTATTAGATAGTTTGTGTGCCCTTTGTCCCGTGTCTATTCATGACTATGACAGTAAGGCAGAAGCACGTTGAACTTAAAGCAATATGAAAAAGCAATGACTCTTAAGTTATTCAGGCAAATGAAGACCGTTATGAAAATGACATCAGAGATCGCACAACATATGCAAATGGTCAGAGAATATGAACACATAGCCCCATTTAGCTCCTGTCTCAAGACTCAGCCAACTTCACCGTGCATCCTCCAAACCTTTGATTACATCTGAAGCCTAGATTGAAGGCAGAGGAACATGTTTTTCTCACAGAAGTTTCTGATAGCCCCAAAGCCTGTGGTGAGCACAGCTCTCTGCACAGCCTGCAGGCCAATAGAATTTTCTTTACACTGGGAATTCTGTTCTCAATTAAAATCTATGCTATATTACAGAAGGTTTGTCTATCCTAGGATGAAATCTCCCAAAAATATAATCTGTGTCACGTTGCACTGACACTGCGGTTGACTGTTATGTGGATTTAAGACAATCCAGTTAGAGGATGGAATATGGCCCTTGAAAACGTACCAGTGAAACGTAGGTACAGAGTTCAAACTTAAACCAACTTTCCTGTTTCAAATATTTCAGATTATGAATATGAAATACAGAATGTCAGTATTGAATAAGAGGGTCCCAGTAGCCAGGCCTTCTGTGAAGCACACACAAATTTCTGTTTTCTTAAAGTGAATCTTTGATTTTAGTCAGGTTTTTATCCTAGTCAATAAAATAGCTGTCGATAATGCCACTGTGAAGTGAAGTTTTATTGCATGAATTTTCTTTAGCCACCCAAAATTCAAATTTCACACTGTGATATTTTTTTTTGCTTGGAATGTTTACAATAGAACAATGAGTGGATAATTTGCATACCGCTGCATCACATTTTAAATATTCTGAGAACAGATTTTTCTGAAGTTCATTTGAATTGACGATACAAAATTGGTATATTTGGTTCAACTATCTCGTAGAATGCTGTAGAATTGTAACTGCTTTTATCATTATGAAGCTATCAAGCCAATTAGCATTAGAGTCCATACACAGCCATTTTCATTGTTAACTTTGTCACACAGCATTAATTTCCATCCATGCATGTTGAACAAATCTAATGCTTGGGGTTTTATGCTGAAAGTTCAACAGCTTTAGCCTCTCCCAGTAGGCTTGTAGAGTTTTCCCGTGTTTAAGTATAGCTTAATAGAAAGATGGGCACAGGAAAAAATTATAACGAAAACAACTACTAAATTGTGACTGTGAAACTATTTACTATTACTGGCCTGTGTTTCAAGAAGGGCATTAGCAATGAATCGAGCTCATGTGCTGATAGGTGGACATGCTGTCATTTGTGGACTTTCTGTAAGACCAGTCAAATTGAGAGTGGTCTCCTGCAAATTAGATGAATCTCCATCTGTAAGCTTCTGGGGGGTGCACATCAATTCAACAGGAATGGCAACTAGCGGATGACAGCTGGGTACTGACAAGGAGTCTGATAGGCAGTTATCCTTTTCATCTCATGAAATATCTGTTTTAGGTCCTCTCTTGGATAATGAATCCTTACAAAGAGCTCTACATTGGATGAAGATGGTAGGTCAGAAAAAAAAATTACGTTTTAAATAGGAATACTTCAGACTATTTTTAAAGGTAACCATACTTCTCACAGTGAAAAATAGCCAGGTATTTGACGGGTTTCAGAAAATCCCATCTCAAGGCTACTATATGAACTCAAGTTTTTGTCATTGACCGCTGCTTACCCTGTAAGCCTTAACTCTGGAATCCTTTAAATATTCAGCTACTATTGGTAGCAGTACACCAATCATCCAGAGGGTGGAAGTCTCATCTAACGAACCAAAGAAAATTCCTTATAAGGAACATAAGAGGAAAAAAGCCATCTTCATGAATTCATATTGCCCACAAGCCAGATGAAGTCACTTGCAAATCTATACTGTTATTATGTACCCTGTATTCTGTGTGATAATACTGGAAACATCAGGGAGTCTAGTGAATGCTTAGATAGTTAGCTGCAGGCTTGCAAATGGAGCGTATGAGAGTGACGATTCACCAACAGCATCAGTTTAAACTGAAATGCTTTTAATCATCGCCACTAAACGAGTGGCCAGCCTATTGACTACGCAGTGATCATAAAACTGAACACGGCCACCAAGATCCAGTAGCCAGTAATTAGACGAGGTCCGCTGAAGAAAGGCCTAGCTGAATCCAGTCATAATGAAATCAAGGGTGACACCAGTGAGTCCAGCACAGGAGACGCTGATGAATCTTGAGACATACTTTGTAGAGAGAGAGGTCAAAGCAAGCCACTCCATGCCATATCGTGCCACACCACAGTGCCAGTCAAGGCAACCTCTGCGAGGACTCACCCTCCGAGCTTTACTCTGGTACTTCACCGCCTTCTTGGTGTCGGACACTGCCCTCTCCACGTAGTCCACAGAGTGTTCCACGTTGTATTCGATGCGGTCAATCATCTCCCCCTGAGAAATATGAGCGAAGACAGACAGAGAGCAAAAGGAACAGAGAGGCAGTTAGAAAAGTACCGTGAGTTAATTGAGCAACTGAGGTTTTTGACTGCAATGTACCTGTTCTTCCATCTTTGCCCAAGTTTGCCCTCAGACCCCCTGTGTTAGTGTCTACTACAGGTCCTCACCTGAACTAGGGTGTCTACCTACCCATTCACACAACACAGCATCCGCTCCTCTCCAATTCCAGATTCAGCACAAAAATATGGCAAATGGTGACATGCAAAGATTCAATACTAAACAAATTAGGGCAAATACAACGATCAAAAGGTTCTTTTCCTATGCACTCTGCCCCTTACTGTGAAAAAAATGTAACTGTTTCATTACAGTACATAAGTCCTGCCATCTTGAACTGGGCAGAGATCAGTGAGAAACCAAGAGCATCTGTTGATGAGGTGATTTTACCTCTATAACATAGTACTCCATTCTGGAATTTGGCCAATAGAGAAGTACTCCTTCAAGCATCACCCAAACAAACACAGACAGCAGATAATATTCTCACAGTTCTCAATACCTAATAAGAATCCTTTAAGAGAAAACATTCATGCGACGTGAAAAATACAACCGTCCAGTAGGACATGAGTGTAATACCGGTAGGTTGATACTGGGGTCCAAGGCTTTTCATGCCAGGCATGCTTCTGACCCGCTTTCAGTTTAAAATTACAGATAAACCAACACTGTCCTGTTGTAATGCACTGTTTGTTTCGTCATGGTCCTTGCACCGTACCCATCATGCATCTTGTTCTCACTACTAAATGCTCCAGTGGGAGCATGGTATTCTATTCCAGAAATTCATAGTTTTTTCCTGAAGGAGAAACACGATGCATTTAGCAGCAAAACTGACCTCTGGTCAGTAATTATAGAAAGACCTATTCAAGGCTGGTCTCTTGCATCAAGAGTACACATGCATCTCAAGCTGAAAGTCCATCCATCCTGTAAATCACTTAATTGTATTCAGGGTCACAGGAGGGCCTGAAGCCTATCCCAGGCAGCCTTAATTTACAAGGCAGGGATACCCTGGATGGGATGCCAACCCATTGCAGGGCACAGTCATACACACTATGGACAATTTAGCCTCACCAATTAGCCTACAATGCATGCCTTTGGACTGCAGGAAGAAACCAGGGTACCTGGGGGAAACCCACAAAGCACAGGGAGAACATGCAAACTCCACACATACAGGATTCAAACCCCTAACCCTGAATGTCAGAGGCAACAGTGATAACCACTGAGCCACCGTGTCCCCCAAGTGGAAACTATGACCAGAAATTCAAATGGAGGAAATTATATGGTCTTGAACATAAAGCAGAGCCCAAACACTCACACTTCAGGTCTGACTATATGAGGGTGAATATGCATTCCCACACAAAGGCAGTCAGGCAGAGGTGAGAATCTAATGTGCATTTCCTTCAGGAATACATGTGCATCTTATGTTAGCCTGCTACAGTGGGTGTGTAATAGACATTGTTTAAAAAGAGAGCTCACAAAAGACAAACACATTAAAGGAAAAGCGTAAGTACATTTTGTTAATACATTTTACCCTATGAGATCTGTGCTTGAAGTCTGAATAATTCAGGCAGAATACTCATTGAAGAAACTGAAGAGCAACGTTCTGGTTTATAAGCAGTGACATTCAGCCTGCATAAAGATATCTGGTGTTGGAGACACTTAACACCGCGGTCCTAGCCACCATCTATGGATATCACGCAACATAAACACCTCACTGGTCTCCAAAAGCCAGTGCATTGGGTATGGTCATCTCAGCATATGTCCTAATGAATGCCACATCTAGCTGGAGCTACATCAAGTCTCCGGGTAGAAACATGCAGAATCAGTCATTGCATGATTAACCACGGCTTCAGTGGATAATTAAATTATCTGTTTATTGTAAGAGGACCATATAAAAGGAATGGCTGGAACTGAGTGATGGACACTGATTTATCTTGTCTAAAGGCAGCTGGTGACCAGACCACTCCTGTAATCTTTTCATTCCAATTACAGCATGAGCAAACAAAACAACTCCACATTATAACTAGGTTAATAAGCTTTGTTGGGGGGGGGTGCTTTAATAAGGCTAATATCTAATATCTTTATGGGGCCTTTCCTGAGCATACACTGGAGACTAAGGGGAGGTGTGTCGGCAGTCTAACGATGGCTGTAGTCTCACCTGGCTTTCCACCAGCATGGCCATATCCATGAACATGTCGTGCAGCTCGCGGATGCTGTTCTCCAGCTTGATGATCTCTGTGTGCCGCGTCTCGATCTCACTCATAGCCTGCTGGGTGATGTTGGAGTCCATGATGATCTACGAGAGGAGAGGCAGGTGAATGGCCAACTTGTCCTCCCTGGTGCTCCTTGGTAATAAGCCACCCCTCACAGCCAAGGTGGAGCCTGCTGTCTGTTTCTCATGCTTCCAGTCAAAGCAAGATAGCATGCATTTTCCAGCAATGGAGGGTTGAAAGGAATGTCAGGGAGTCTCGAGGAGAAGACCCATGAGAAACGCACAAGGCAGGCGCTGGATCGTGTTGGCGGCCTCTGCTGAATTTACAATCCCGCTGAGCTCATTCACTCATTTGCTTCTGTTCAGAAGAGTAAATGCTATGGTGTTCACTGCACAAACTTCACCGATACTACTAGGGTCATTAAAAATGATGGAGTGCTATACAACATCCTGCGAGTAGACCTATTTTTGCATCTTCTCTGTTTGTATTGATTTCTTCAGGTGCCCCACCACCAGTTCAGGTAAACTAATCCTTTGACCTTGTATTGAAGGAATTTGGGGACATATTAAAGCTGTGCATCTTGCCTGTTGTCTATTTCTTCCATATCCAGTGGTTCAGCGACTCTCCCACAATGATGTAGGCCTAGATAGGGCTGTCTTCCTGACATGCTCAAGCTTACATGTGTTGAGCTCTGGAGTTGAAGATGGCTGTTTCAGAGGTGTGGGTCACTCACCCCGGAGGTGAAGATGGCAGGGTTATCGCTCTCGAGCATGCTCTCCAGCTCCTCGTTTGTGGTGTTCCTGCCAGCTGAAATGACGCAGACAGGCTGAAGTTGATGATCACAGAGCAAGAACTGTTCTGAGGACAGCGAACCCACCAAATTCAGACACTCATTGACTACCAGGGTAGCGAGTTACAAAATAAAGAAAGCAGATCTACCAGTTAACTTCTGGTAAAAATGTCACTGTCTGAACATTCTACCTGACTACTTGCATTGGAACAAAGCATTACCCAAATTTGGACTGTTACAGTACATGTACAATGCATACTTTATGAAACCTTTGAGTGTCTCCTAAGAATATTTCAGATGGTCTGTGCGGTCATCTAAATTAGGACTAATTTAGAGAGTGCATGGTCAGAAGCAAATTAGTGAAGAAGGGGTTTAAGATAACCTAGATTGTAGCTCACTAAGTAATCATCAATGCTCATTAATAGCTGAAGCTGAATAGTTTACACCAAAGACACTAAGCATTCTACATTGATCTCATGAATGAGGAAATCCAAAAAAAAAAATCACGACATGCAACAGGAACTGCCCCCCCCCCCCCGCAGTCCTTCTGTCAACCGCTCAATTATACACCACCATTCTTCTGGTGAATTTTCATTTCCTTTCGCCAGCGATGCACGGGGAACGCATTACAGTGACACACTAAATGAATATCCCAGGGATCCTCTTCGAGGAGTGTCGCTCAAGCTTTCCACACACAATGGCAGCGCGGGGTTCGCCCCCACATGCCATACAGGCAATTAGATGGCAGATTAGGCCCTGGAAGGCATCCGTGCAGAATTAATCACAATCCAGTTGGCGTTTGCCGAGCCAGTTAATTACTGAAGGTCGCCTAATTTAAGGGTGGCATGGATGAGTCGCTCAGTTTGATCAGAAGTTTGGACTGGAATGGTGGATATGGCTTCTTAGATCGATGATCGGAGTCATTCTGGGGAGGTTCAATGCGTTTCAAAAAACAATCCTCCACTCTCGGTAAAAAATGGCTTGGTTTAAATGGTCATGTCCAACTCCAGTTCTGTTTCTGTTATTTACTGTTAATGTGTAAAGGAAGAAGGCTATTAAAATAATACAGTAAATTGTCAGTTATATGAACATAAATCATCCAAATCACAATCTGTCTGAAGCACTGCCGCCCCCTCAAAAAAGAAAAAAATACATTGTTACTTTGGTTATAATTTACAAACCAACTCATAAATCAATTATTTTTATACTTCGTTATTTAAACATTTTAGAGTACAGCAGTAATAACCTTGCATAAATAATTTAAATGTTAGCGTATTTACCCTTTGTTTTGTGTAAACTGGGTATTCTTGTGTATTTTTGATTATCTGAACTATTTCATTAACTGAACCAACCTCAAACACAATAAATCTCAACAACTCCAGTTCTACTGTACTCAGAAAACAGCAGATCTCAGCATGAAGGTGCGGTTTTCTTAGAAGGTAAAGCTTTTTGCTCATGACTAAGTAGGAATACAAGGAATTAAATCCAATTCTTTGCCTTGACAGCAACATTAGGACAAACCTAGAGAGATGCCCATGAGCCATTTGGCAGTCTGAAATCTGCACCTGTAAATATGTATTATGTATGACGGATCTCAGCTTGAACTACGCCATGCTGGGGTGCCCACGCTGTCCCAGACAAATGGCGTGGCTGTGATGACGGGTGATCATCTGGTGAAGGTACGTGACACCACAATCCATCAGAAGCTGATGGAAAGGACAAGGAACAGTACACCACATCTAACACTCGCTGGGCCCTGGTGGTTAAAACAGCTATATTCTGTTGCACGTTCTGTGTTGGCCAGCCTGTTGAGCCTTCTGTTCAGGATAAAAATAAACAAAAAAGCACGGCTTATAAAAAAAAAAAAAGAAGCATAAAACGGCATTTGTGCTGATTATTTAATTATCTGCAATATAAACTTTATATTATACATGCTTAAGGGCAACGATGCTATCAAACTGTTATGAGTTATGATAAGAGTCCATTTAATTGCGAACACTTCATTGTTGGCGTCCATATGATTGCCGGGACTTCGAGATTGTTACCAGGCCATTTCCGTCGCTTCAAGTAACTGGCAGCCCTCTTGCGTCATATCCTTACCTGAGGCAGCCCCGCATGAGGTAGTCTGCCGCCCCAGCTGTTCATGCTCGCGGCAGAACTGAGGCCGTTACACTGTCACTGACAGCCGACTGCGAGGAATGGCATCCAGCCCGGCCATTTCGGCCCGTTTCCTCGCAGACTTCAAGGCGATGGGCGGAGCCTGCTACACAGGTGTGGGGCAGACTGACCTCCCGACATGATGAATAAACCTTTGTCAAGATGGTAATAAAGTCACTCACCGAAGGGTATTAATACGACTGTAAGGCCTAATGTGTTTTTTTGTGACTTGCATGCTGGTCAACAGTCACAGTCCCTATTTAAATGGATACTTCAGGTTTAAAACACCCTGACTCTAAACTGCCGAATATCTTTCATCATTAAAATGGACTGTGCTTAAACATAGGGACTTTTCCAAATCAGATTTTCAGCATGCTGTCCACTAAACTTCTAAACACTTATCCATTACAAGTTGACAGGGATCCCGAAGCCAGGGCAAGTGGCTTTGGTCATCTTTGGTTGTGAAGCTAGCTACCTCAAAGTATGTATATACTATAGACCCAGTGGTGCTCCAACCACATTTGGTGCCCTAGACAAGATTATGCCCCAGCGAGCGCCTCGCCAAAGTGGGGGGACCATGCTGCCCTAGACAACTGCCAATATCGCCTGTGTCAGAAATCACCACTGTATATACCCAGCGCTAGGTAAGCCACCCGAAATGTAACTTAACTAGCACAGGAACGACATTTCTGATATAACTGTAAAATATTCCAATTACTCTAACAACACTGAAAATCGCAGCCATTCACATGCTACTTTGTAGGCAGACCAATCATTTATGCTTCACATGTATTAGTGAAAATTTGACTGCAACTCACAGACAGAAATATCCGGTGTGTCAGATGCATCTGTAACTTGAAATTAATTGCATCTTCAGTCTTTTACAAAAAAACTGGCCGAGCATAAAGTTGCACTGAAGCACGTAAGCAATACTGGACCCAAACTGATCACAATTAATTTGCACTGAGCTGCCGCCCATTCCTCCATTTTAATGCGAGGAGTATGCAGAGACCACGAACCATGACCACATGCGGCATGGAGGCACCTGCGGGTCACCTGATTGATGTAAGGAACCAGCACAGTGACTGGGAATTTTCCATATTTCCTCATGATTATAGGCAGCTCCAGGTAAGCCCTCCTCCCACATTGCAGGGTAATTAGAGCAGTCTTTTCCCTTACAACCTTTATCTTCTACCTCTTCCTTTAACTTTAAACATCCCTCCCCCAACAAAAAACAAAAATTCTAGAAGGTGGAAATCTAAAAAAGATATTTAGGTACTATTTAAGAAGCATTATCTAGCCTAGGAGGTTCAGTCTGTCTGCCACCCCAGCCAACTAAGCATCATCTGCCATATCAATAGAGCATGCCTACAGTAATCCACATTTGATCCTTAGAATTCAGTGACCGACTTCTGAGTTTTACTAAACATCAAAGCAGAGCCACTGACTACCTCTTCAACCCAGGTCGTCTGACAGCATGAAAAAAAAAATCACAGCACGGCAAACTGGGTTCAGATTATGATGCATCTTTTCATACAGGTATGTAAAGAAATGTACCGAGAAATATGTGACAGTACACAGCAAAAACACTTGAGGTTTTGCTGCAAGAGAAGCTGGGTCAGGTTTTCTCAAAGCATCTTCGTTATGTTCCATTAAAGAGAACTGAGATGTGCTGAAACACAGATGACAAAGGGCAGGAGAAGCTGACTCCCTAACTTACATGCCATGACAGGGGGCAGCAGATATCTCACAGTGGGCATCTCAAACAGGCTGACGGGAGATCCAGCCACACATCCAGCCTGATGAAGCACCTTCGTTGAGGTGGGGAGGGGGGTGAGACTGGGGTCTTCGAGGACATTTCTCACAGTAATACTTCTCACATCACCCATAATCATCCTGTAGCATGCATCTCACCGCAGTCAGAGGGTATTAGGAAATTTCAGTTCTTCCTTTTTACTGTCACGATCATGGAACTTCGCATAACTTAGAACGAGTTTTACACAGATGATCATCAATCCGTCTTCCAGTCACTTATTTCGTACAGGGTAACAGGGCAACCTGGAGCCTATCCCAGGCAGCACAGGGTACGAGACAACCTGGTACAGGGGTACAAGACAAGACCCAGGACTGCATGTCAGTCCATCTCAGGGCATTGTTTCAAAAATGCAATTTTGGAGTAGGTTTTACACATTTCATTTTAGTTTTGACATTCATTTCACTTCCAGATTTATTATTTTGCATTCAGTATCAGTTTTGGATTACATTTTGTTTTAGTTGACTGTTTTAATTTTAGTTAGTCATTTTTCTTCCTTTCGTTTGTTTACAGCTATGCAGATATTTTCTTGTCATACATTTGAACTAATTGTTGCAAAGAACAAATTAATATTTAATATCAGAATCTAGTGCTTACATGCAATCACAAAGACAAAATGAAACTGAAAATATTAAAAGACAAGCAGGAATATAACCAAATTTTCATTTTTGAAAGAATAACGCTACTCTTTGTGTTCAAAGTGCATATTTATCAGTTCACTCAATAACAGAAGCATAACTACCAGTGCTGCTAATTAAAAAGAAGAAAATGTTTCTTTTCATCCTTTGAAATTGAACAGTCCAATTATCATTTGCATACAGCTATGAACATCAGATATTCTCTGTGTACAGATGGTTCCGGTTTTTGTAAAAATATGGATTTCTATGAGAAATATATAAATTATGACATGTATAAGCATAGCAGGTGAAGGGAGAAAATCAAAGTTTTCCAATACTCGAAAAATACACATTTTTGACACAAAGGTGACATAGAAAACAGCACTCCATAGGAATTATGCCTCCAAAAATATACTCATCTGGTTATGAACTGTGTTGAAATTCACAGAGGTTTGTAGACAGATAAAGGGGTGCTTTTATTGGTAATATTTTATTGCTTGGGAGAAATTGTCTGGAATTTTTTTTAATCAGTAAAGGTTGCGCATGTATTTTTGTCTTAAGGTAGACATCAAGTGAAATCAGATAAGATGGTAGTTCAGATTTTTCTTTCAAAAAACTTTGGTTTCTTAGCTTTAATATTATGATAAAACAAGGGCCAAAAGATAATAAGGTATTTAAAATAGATGGAAGAGCCTGACACAGGATGTAGAGGTTGAAATTAGGTTAACGTATTTTCACAAGTGAGACGGAAGAAGAAACCGTGCTACTGATGTTACCAGACAGCAAAGACACTTCACCCGAGTGTTAGAGAGGGACGTTACTCACGCGGCCTCACACTGGCCGGTAACTTTGAGAGGCTCACCTTCCTCTTAACCCCCTCCCACCCAAAAAAGAATACGATAAGAACAATACTTCTATACATAAACAATTCAGAAAGTCAGCAAGAATTTCCTGGAGAAGCAAACTGAAATTCATACAGCTTTAAAGACAGTAAATCCCAACCCCACCCCCCCATGATGGTGCAGCAAGTTAGAGTCAGCTGTAGGGATGAGCTCTGCTGATGCCCTTATGGTCATCTTCCAGCTGCAGCCTTGTTTTGTTCAGCTCGGGCTCCTTCAATATTGACACAGCGCTGCCTCTCATTTCCTGCACGCTCCACACCTGCATGATGGTGCTGTGTGGGTAGGGGGGTGCCAGGGCTGAGTGAAGGCCTGCCCAGAGCTCTCAGCCACGTGAGTGCACAACACATTGTCTATCTGGAGCCGACGAGTAAACAGCCTAGGTCCTCAACAAACAAGGATGGGCCTTGCCAATGACAAAACCCTAATGCACACTAGCTATCGCTTAATAAAATACCTATTAATCATGGTATATTTGTTCTACAGGTCTTTAGTGTTGTACAGGTAATGGACAGCTCTTTTATTTAGCCTTGTAGAATGTGTGGAGGGCATGGATGCTTTAGTAGACAGGGCAAGGTTAGTCCAAATCAGACACGTAATTTTCAATCAAATTCATGCTCCATTTGCCATATCTCCTAAGCCGCCACTACACCGTCTCAAGCAGTCACTGCAAGTAATTGTACTACGGCGATGGACATCTGATGTTTTCGCTCATTAGCTAACTAATGCACTGTGTGCTTACCATTAGTGATGGGACAAATGAAGCTTCAAAATCCACAGTGGCTGGGAATATCTCAAACTACCAATCAGTGTTGATTCCTCCCAAATAAGAAACAACACTTTAAGCAAAGAGATGGCCTAGGGCCAGCATTGATTGGTAGTTTGGGACACTTGCACCCAACATAGCTTTTGAAGCCTCATTTGGCACATCACTATTGTGACTGCTCTGCCAGGGATGCTGCTTAGCCATGTACTAAGCTATTGCTGAGGTGTTGCATACTACCACAGTGTTTCAAATCACTACGTATGTAAGTGCAAGTTAAGCTGGTACCTGCTTCTGAGCGTGGAAACAGTCCCGTTCCATGCCCTGCATAAATGACCAAAGTGTCGGTAATGATGACCACACGTCATGTTTCTTACTATCAAATGCTTTCTGGTACCACCGGCATGAAATAGAAACAAAGCCACAGTAAGCTGCACTGTACTTAGTCTCAGCGCAATCCCATAAAGATTTTGATCCACAGAGGTATAATGACTGCATTGCTACCTGTTCACTGTCATTTACAGTACTACAGAGAGCAGTAAAGCCAGCATGAGCTCAGTTTTTGCATACAATTGCATGTAATGTCAGTATAATCTGAGCTCCACATGAGCACTTTAGCTTTTGCAGAACAGGTAACCGATTGCTTGTTAGTAGGTTGGGTTGTCACCCTTGGGGCTACTGAATCCACAATGTTAGCATGCTCGCTAATTATAATGTTACTGACAAAACAGGTCATGCTGCTATTAATGGACTTAACGGGCATTTCTTTTTTCCCCAAAAGCCTCGATCCATGCACCATATGATGCAGAGTGGCAGCGCAATGGAAAATAAGAAAAGCTGTCGGCTTGTAGGGAGGCTCCAGAGCATCATGGAGCCTGACAGACTGTCATTTACTTAGGAAAACGCCACTAAAAAGAGGGAAGTCCACATTTACATAGGCTTTGGTAGAAAGCTACAGAAGAAAATGACTTCATAACACTGCATGAGCCATGTTTAAAACTTTATGCTGAAGAAACGCGAAAACATTATCAATGAAGTAAAATAATGGGCTTAGCTAAGCCAAACTACAATGGAAAGGGCAGAGGAGGAAGTATATGGTATATTTGAGTAAAATGAAGAAGATGGGTTTGAAATAGAAGGGCTGTTACTGAACTGCAAGGGGGGGAGAGACTTGATGTCATTCAGTGTCTCTTACATGAGCATCCATTTAGATTTCCTTTCAGAATTCCCAATTCTGTTTTTGTGTCAAAAGGAATGACACTGATCACACCACAGCATGAGCTCATCTGCTGAGAGAAGATGAAGATGCTAGCCCAGGATAAATTGCTGTTGATTTCATCAGCAGAACAATGCAGACTCAACTTGACTTCCAGGAGAACTGCACCAAATAGTAGGCCACCAACTGCCATGGCTTTACGTTTCTTGAGTGAAAAATGCAATGAAAACACAACAGATGAGTTGAGGATACTTCAGGCAAGTGCGTCAACATTCAGAGCGATGAAGAACTGCACAGAAACTTGTCTGCACTATTCAGATTCAGCCAATCCCAACATGTTAAATAAGTATTTTCTAAAGGGATGAAACATTATAATTCCAATTCAACACTGTTGGGAAAATCACAATTGGTGTCCTCGGCTGCATCATGTACAGTAAACTGCCTGATCAATCCTGCACGTTGTGCTCTCACAATGTCTCCTTTAATGCATGCCGAGCATTATGAACACAACAGCACAAAGCTCCAGGGAGAGTCTTCATCGACCCCATGAAAAGAGGAGGCCCTGACATGTTGCCATGGTAAGCTAGGTCCACTGATTGGTGCATCCTCACCTCATTATTTCCCATTTCAGTAGATGGTTCTTCAAGGGGTTTAATAATAATCCAGTCTGTGGAGAATATGTGAATAATGAACTGGCTGTAAAGCCAGTAAATTAATTGCTGATCATTAAGAAATTTCCTTAAATTCTACTTGGCTCTTCCTCATTTTAGTGCGGCAGGAGCCTGTATCAAATACTGCCTATTGACTGGATCAGATATGAGCACTGAGATTTGTGTGTTTATCCTTCTACAATTCTCCAAAGTCATTTTTCCAGTACTCGAACCACTGTTTACAGGATCTCTTGGGAAGCTAAGAGCTTCTGCAGGAATTATAAAGAGCTAAAGAACTGTTTGCTCAAGTTAGTGTCAAACACGTGAATTTTATGTGTAGCAAATAAGGCAAATATGACAATAACATGTACACAAACAGACCAGTGGTGTTTCCTTTGCATTACGTGTAATGGCAGCGTGCATACACGCCTATGTAACGGCACTTGACAAATGGGAAAATATTCCTGCCATTACTCAGAATGAGTCCAGTCAGGGTGCACTGCTTTTCTGCAACAGCATAATTCCTGTGTACTGGTATTCTGCATAGTGTGCAGTGTTCTGCAGGTGCAGACTTACTATTAGGTTAGCATGCAGCTAAGTTTTTCCTATCCATCCTGAGACAAATCATGCACTACTGTTCTGAATCCACAACAGAGATTGTTTAGCTCAGCATCTAATTACATATAGTGCTTGGAATACAGATGTATGACACTTCCATGCAGGCGATGGGGGGGGGGGGGGTATGACTTTGTGTACTATTTGTTCTATCGGTTTCTAACATTAAGAGGAACTGGATTCTGAATTGTTTAGGAAACATCAGTTTTACACGTCTGAATAGGCTGGCATATACTAGTGTCTTGTATACTATCTTCTTGTATAAGCCAGCTTCAAAGCTTTAGCCACATCTGATCAAAACTCCAGCTTGTCAGGCAAGTGTTTGCTTACGTACATCCAGTTCTCTTCTATTCATGTAACAGATATTGTATATAATTCTTCTGTTCCTTTTTAACCCAAATTTGTGATTGGGGTGGATAAATTACAGTTTGCTGGATAAAACATGACAACAAGCAGCTTCTGCGAGGCCAGAGAGAGGCCACCCTAAGGGGATCCAAGCAACAGTTTGTCCCTGTTTTGACTCTTAGCCATGGGGCATCCGGTTGACAAGGGTGACAGAACCAGAGTGTACACATTGGGAAGCTTGCATTAAGTGATGATGTGGAACTGTGGGTTAGGTGGCTGTGCCTGTGAGTGAAAGTTTGCAGGTTGAAGTCCAGCAGATGGCAAGAATGTCCATATCACTGTTGGGCCTTTGAGCAAGGCCCTTAACTTGGGTAACCCTGCGCACTGACCCTTGGCTCTCAACCTGGAGACCAAGATGGGAATATGTGAAAACTATGAATTTTCCAACAGGGATGAATAAATTATTGATAATTATTATTAAGCTATTTCAGCCTGGGTGCTAACTGACTCAAATAATGACAGTCCCAACTCTGCGTTGGATCTCCCTGGAATCCAGTTATGTGTAATATCGTATTCTTATCCTTCCACACCAAAAATAGACAAGAACATGGGAAGCAGCAGAGGCCATGTAGCTCATTTCCATTACTCAGATCATTCCAGATTTTCCTCTGATGTGGCAAGAGATCACATAGAACCTGGCAATAATATCCCAAGCTTGCGTCTTTGTCCTCTAGGTGCTGTGTCAAGGCTCTAGAGTCAAGAAGCAAGAAACCTAGTGACTGTTGCCTGAAACATTGCACTTAACCAAACCAAAATGAGGTACAGGGTTTGTCACATAACAGATGGATCTCCCTATCTTGAAAATCAGTAGCCACAGATCCCAGGCTGACCTCACTCAGGACAGCCTGCTGGTGATGTCAGAGCCTGTCACTGTCCTTAAGGTTGAGTAAAGGACAGCACTGCAGGTGGGTGGGTGGGTAGGTGGGTGTGTGTGAGAGAGACAAGTGGACATGTGAATGTACTGCTCTTACCAGGGATGACATAAATGTGAGAGTGCATGCAAGTGTTCGACTGGTAGGATGATGGACAATATGTGTGTGTGTGTTTTCCACGAGTATACCTGCTGATAAAAATGAACAGCTAAATTGACAAATATCAGTGAAAAGGCACTTTGTTAGTCAAAAGCCAGAACAAAGTAATAGTGAAAAGCAAAACCAAAATATTCTTTGGAGAGCAAAATTAATAGTATTTTAATATCAAAGCCATTTTGTTCACAGGGTAGTTGCAAAACAATGAGCAGTGTTTAAGAACATTCTGATGTTGACATTCAGTCCTCCCCCCTACCCCCCGCCCCTACGCCCCCTTGCTGCACCCGCCCCACCTCGCACACCCACCCCACTCGCTCACTCCCTCCCTCCCTACCTCCCTCGCTCTCTTGCTTGCTTACTCCCTCACTCCCTCGCTAACTCCCTCTCGCACTCCCTCCCTTCACTCACTTGTTTACTCACTCTCTCTTCCTTACCTTCCCTCACC